>JAUMJL010000002.1:2987500-3412500 GCA_033558185.1 Dromococcyx pavoninus | reverse complement strand
ACAGTAATACTATTTATATTTTAATCCTTTTAAAAATATTTGTTCTATTTATTACGCAGAAGCAGTAACAGCAAGATTTCACATTCATATCAAAAGCCTCAGCCCTAGCATTTTCCTGGTGGACAATGCTACAGTATGTGACTGCCCTCAAGAGATGGTAATAAGGACATTCATCTGCTTTTCCCTAAGGCAATTTATCCACAAGGAAAGGCTGAGCTCATTTCAGATGTTAGTGCTCCGTTTTTAATGCTCTCCCCTATCAAAAGCAAATTTCATATTTGGTAAAAGGAAAGACTTTTTACCCTAGAAAATGCAGTTTTTCAGCTGGTAAGAAGTTCTGGAGATTTACTTAAGCTTCTGGTTTTCCAAAGCGGCCTGCTCACTTTTCAGAAATAAAAACTCTTGGGTTTTATCCGTGTTGTCTCTGGAATAAAATTTGAGGAATGAAATCCCATGCTAAGAAAAAGGGATTTTATTTCAAGTGCCCAGTGCTGGCTGAAGTCAGGTGAAGGGGCATTTAAGCCACAAATTCTATACTTTGGAAAAGTTACTCAGATACGACAAAACTGGGCTGATAACCCCAGTAAACACAGTGTTCTTCATCCAGAAAGCATCCAACCCTACTTCTAATTTGGTTTTGACGAGAGTAGACCCCAATTTTACGAGTAGATAAAAAATTATCTCACTTAGAAACGTCAACAAGACATTTGTGCCACTGACAGTGTGGCTCTTGCTTGTCTCATTTACTTTATCCCTGGTCCAGTAATATCACAGTTTTCACCTGCCACTGTAAATGAAAATCATTCCAAGGTTGTCGTAGCCTATTTCACTTTCTGTTGCAGAAACTGTAGCCCCTAGAGTCCACTCTATTCAGCTCCTCTTGGACATATTTCTCCATATGACATATGTCTCCTTTCCACCCCAAGAGCTTTTGCAAAGCCAGTGCATCAGCTCTGTGCTCTAGGGAAAATTGTAAGAATAAGTGTTTCAGTCTTTGGTGTGTTATCAAAATAAGAAAATAAAAACAGGTAAGGGAAGTGATGATCAAGTTAAAATAACTCCATCTTTGTTAATGAAAACCCCTCAAATATCTCCATGAAACGACGTTTTGATAATCCCCTGAACAGTCAGTTCCAATAGTTCTTACTTGTAGTGTTTGGAAATCTGCTCTTTTTTGTGAGCACTGTGTTTCTTGCTCTTCTTTTACAGTAATTTTTAACTAAAATTGTGCCTTCTTAGCACCATTTTAATCATGAATTACCAAGCTGCTAAGTCTCCAGAAAACTGCCACCTAAGCAGTTTCCAAGCGTCTATCTTCTTGCAGAAACTTGTAGTAATTTTAAAGTTAAGCAAGTACAGTGATTAATTTTGCACATCAGTAGTCAATAGGTCTGGATTTTATAAAGAAGGGCTTTAAAGATAAACATTTTTAAATCAATTTATAATTTAAAAGCAAAAGTATTACTTGTAGAAAAGATGGATAAAGTCATCTTCAAATAGGTATCGGAATAGAAAAAACCTGCATGTTAATATTTCAAAAACCACTCAACACTCCCCAACGTGCTGTGCTGGCAAACAGCTAAAACGTTCACAAGCTTTTTTTTAATTCAAGCATGGGATGATGAGCTACATAATGATATTTTACCCATGTTTGCTTGTAAATATGTTATCTGAAAAATACTTGTGTTTTTCTCGCTCCTTCTCTCAATAGCTAAACAACTTGGCAGCACACAAGAAAAGCATTTAAAAATAAAAACTTTTTAATTACAGGTAACAACTAAGGTCTGGACATCTACATTCAAGGTATCAGTTTCAATAACTTGGTTTAAAAGTAATTCTTAAACTAATTGTGAATATATGTCATAAATCTATGTTCTCTTTGCTTTGCTCTTTTCCTGCACTGTATATGTGAGCTTAAAAAGGTAGGTAGAAAATAGCTTAGTAGGAAAAGTATGCAGCAGATGGAGCAGCAGGGTACAAGGAGGTAAAACAAATCAATACGGTCTAATAATTCAACATTAAATATAATGTATTTGTGATAACTGATAGATACTATTTCATTTCAAATCAGGTTAGTGGCATCAACATATGACTAAGGAACTAGAAGCAGAGTAATTTCCAATTACTCTTTCAATAATAATTATATTTTTATACTGAAGAAGTATTGTATTTAGTTCTCTACTAGGCCTTTTTTTGAAGTGGGTTCTGCAGCCTTTTGAGTCACCTGAATCCTTTAAATATGTGACATAAAACCAAACTACAATATTACGCTTCAGTTAAAAAAAATCTCAGAAATCTTCCCTTTTTTAAAAAAGGTTTACTCTTCAACAGCTCTGACAAAAAAAATAGGCCAACAGAAGATACACAGAAATAATCTTATTAAATATCCTAGTTGACCTCAACACTCATTTTTGGTAAAACACACGTGGTTTTCCCACTGTCCTGGTTAACCAGAAAAGCCCCAGGATAATACTTCAATGAAATATGTCTAGTTTAATAGCACTTAATGTATTGCTTCAAGATTTACTTCAATTTTCTTTTTTTAGGAAAGCTGAATGCTTTATTTTATTGAAATTACTGAATGACCAAAAAGTTTTCATCTGGTTGGGGTTTTATGTCACCACTGCAAAATTAACTGAAAATCCACTAGGTTACCCATTATATTCCATATGGGTTGGTACTCTGTGGATTACTAGATACTTGCAATTTGATTACTTGAAAATACTCTTCATTCTCTTCAAGAAGGGCTTGCAGTAGCAGTAGACTGCTCTTCATTACTGTCAGAGCTCTAGAGCCGATGGAACAGTCACCAACATGTTCTGTGCAAGTGGTCCGTGACTCTAGAATTCCTTTTCCTATCATCTATCTGCATCTCAACTGATTATCTGCTTAGCACGTTTTGGAGACTGAGATGCATTTTGATTGCTCTTTTTCCTCCAGGCAGTCATAGACTAGACAGGTTATCAAGATATGCTGCTGTTTGTTCCATCAAGATAGCAAATGTGATCACTTATAATACTAAGAAAAATTAAATTAATTTATAGACACTTCTACAATATTACATAGTCATAAGGATAGTAAAAGTATGTAGAATTATTGCTAGGCAAAATAAAATACAAAATAAACTTTCATTGGCCCATTCAGTGCAGCTATTAATGCTTGTTATGATAATAAAACTAATTAATTGGTCTGCATTTGCACAAATAATTTTATTTCAAGGCAGAACTTTGCATCATCTACATTTGAGACAAAAAGTATGCTTTGTACAGGAGCTATGGCTTAAACATCAAGCGCTCTCTTTATCCTATTATCTCATGGGAAAAAGAATGGTTCCATTTCTTTTCATTTTTTCTTCTTCAGGTAAGATATCCTTGTAAAGTATGGTTACTTCTCCCTTGCTTCACCCTTTCTTCTCTTCATTGTCTTTTTTCTTTTTGCAATCAATTTATAATGTAAAGATTACTAGAAAAATTATATATTCCTACTCTGGAAGTTATCAGTTTCAAAATTGCTTTATAGACCTTGCTTGTATATGCAGGGGTTGAGAAATGAATGTGGAGATTTTTGGTGTATATTGCTTCTTTATGAATCTGAAAATAAAGCACTTCCAAACAAAACAAACTTGGGACAAAACTATGGGAAAAATTATTAATCTTTTGCAGGAATTTTCCATGCTCAGAGTAAGAACGCTTTTTAATATCAATATATAATAAGAGCTAATTCCTCATCTGATTCAAATTAGCGTAGGTCAAATATTGGAACCTGTAAAGGCATGGCCAGCCTCTGGGTTAATCTCATCAGTTAAAGTGAATGCACATTAGAATTTCTGTTTGCATAAACTTAGAAACTAATATCCCTAATCAGTATTTTCTAAAGGTTAGTTATTCTCTATACAGATTTTCTTGTATCTTTCTTTTCCCGTTTCTAACTTGAATTTGTCTAACATCAGCTATCAACCACTAACTCACATTTTGCCATTTTCCACTGAAAAACCCTCTGGTATCATGAATCTACCCGCAAAATACACAGTTGCAAAGTGTAATTAAATCATAGTCATCATTTGGGTCAAATAAATGGGAGTTTCTTAATTATCATAGGATGGAACATTTTTTCTAGAAGCTTTCCCTGGCCCCTTTCCAACTGTTCAGCCTGCATTATTCCTACTGGGGTACAAGGTTTCTAATTGCAAAATAACAGAGCTATGGATAGACCCTACTTAAAATGTTTTTTTCTTTTTCCCCTCTATTACTTTTCAGGTACTTCAAGACAACCATTTTAGAACCTAAAGCATTCCACATTGATTTTTTTTTAATCAAGCTAGTGTTCTTCCTAGCAAAATCACTGCACATATTGTAGATTAGACTACTAAAGAACCAAGCCCCTATTTAATGAATCAGTGCATTGAACAAGAAATAAATGCAAATAAATAAATATAAATAATAAAAACTCTTGCAAAATTCTGATCAGCTTCAACATGTATTTCTGTTGGAGTGCTTTCTTTTGTTTCTCACAAACATTAAAGCACTGAAATAAATTCTTAGGAGAAGCAGCATGTGAGTTGTTTCCTCAGATGATTATTTCTATTTCTACAGCAGATTACTTCAGTATATTGATTTACTTGCTTGCAGTAGATCAGTGACCTGGCCAATAAATGAGTTATGCAAAAAGAATTTTGAATTTCCAGTTTAATTGCTAAATTTCCTTTTAACATCATAAAATAGCTATGCCCAATTAAGAATGGGAACAATGCTGCATGGATTGTATATTTAACCAGAACAACACGTACTGCACTTCCATTGTACAATGACCAAGAAGCACTAACTGAAGACTTCTCCAAACTAATTTCAAGTAGTGATTTTATTTGAATATCTTGCAGTCTCATAGCAAGCAGGAAAAAAAAAGTTCTCCTTTCTAATTATTTTCTTTTTGCTGTATCACAAAATGCTAAAAATTAAGGTTAAAAACCATACTTTATTCCACCGTTATTTTATTGAGATGGCATCAAACTATGATTTTACTTCTTTATCTGAGTATGGGTAATTAATGACAGAAACCATTTCTTTGATACTGAGGCCTCAAGCAATTAATTTCTCCTGTTCATTTTCAGAGAAAAGAGGAATTACAGTCAAATTGTTAAATAAATAATGTTTAATCATAGTCACTAAGCACGTGAATTATTAAAAACACTTTCTGTTCTAATCAACAAGAGGTCGTCCATTAATGGTGGGATGTTTAGTAGCATTTACAGAAGATTATCAACTCTTTAAAACATATATAGACATGGTTGCTGAAGGAACTCTGCCTGAGGAAGAGTATTTTCATATTTTATACACACAGAATTTTACATCATACAAGAGATGTATTATAAGAATGTATAAGGATTTATAAATCTACAAGAAAAACAAAGCAAGAGGTCTTTTAACAAAAGCATTCCATCAGAGGTCTGATCGTGCTGGAAGAAGAAAGCATGTTTTAACTAGAAAAATAGTAAATATAAAAGCTAAAATTGAAGTCATCTGTCTTTTCTGGAAATGAGATGAAACTAAGGAAGCAAATAAAAGCTAAAGACTGTCTGGGAGTTGGATCATTGCTATGGCAGAGACTTCCGGTGACTGAGAGCAAATTTATTCAGCAGATAAAGGAAAAAAAAAAATAATTACAATATTAACATAACATAAAACACCAGGGAAAAAAAATCCAGACTTTTATAATTAATTTTGCAATTCATCAGTATGGCAGTAATATTCTGGAAGATGCTAAATGCAGCTATGGTTCCAACTGTCATAAAAGTTAGTAGACTCCCACAGTTGATACAAAGGATGGTTAAATGTCTGCTTGTAAAATGATGCACAGAAATAACAGAAACTCCTATGGCATAATCAGCCAGGAAAGTGTCCCCTAGGTAGTGATTGCACACGCAAGGACACCAATCTGACAGTTTCTGAATAAATGAAAGGAATGGAAAGGCAAAGGCAGCTGGGGTGCAGTCAGGAGTTGTATCATCTCTTGCAGAGAAAACATTGAAAAACAGGTTGGATTTCAAAAAGAGAATGTTTCTCCTCCAGCTGTGCACAGTGCTCTGCACGCACACTTAGCAAATATTCAGGGTTGTACGCAGAACACATGCCCAGCTCTTGTCTCCTGTTCCTTCCCCCAGTGGAAACAATCTGGCCAGATGTCCATATCCAGCCAAATACAGAGCCTCAAGAAAAAAAGTTTGGAAGTTATCACACAAGAATGAAATATCCCAGGAAAACACAGTGAGGGAGCACAAGGCAGCTCCCCAGTGCTCTGCAGTGCCTGCCATGCCTCTGGCTCCCATTCCCCAGATCTCCTAAGCACAACATAGATGCAGCCCTGAAACTTGGCTCAAATTCTCTTCTGCAACCTGTTCATTATTACATTGTATGTCCTGTTTGATTTCTGTGGAGATCAAACCACTTCTCACATGGCAGGCAGAGTTTATGAGGAGCAAAACACAATCCCCTTCTGCTTCTCTGAAGGATAAAAATCATCTCCTTTCCTCACAGCAGGTGTCTGCATAGCTATTAGGAAGGTGTCCGCATACCTATTAGGAAGGTGTCCAGCTCCAACTATAACGCAGGATGTTTGCCTCATTCTAAGCCAGAATGTTTTCCTGTAACCATCCACCCATGCCTTCAATATACACAGAGAACATGATCTTACCACCGTTTTAATGTTTCAGTTTGTAATTAGAATCCTAGCTTAGGCTGCAGCAAAGAAAAGAAGTAGAACAAATAACAACCTATTCCTCTGCTCTACAAGGTATGAGCCAGGAGAATAAAACCAACAAGATAAGGTTTGCAGCTCAAGCCCTTGATACACAAAAACTATTCCAGAGCTAATTAATACTAATGTAATTATAAAGCAGCCATTAGATTAAGTAAACCTTCTTAAGAAGCACATTTCAAAATATAATATTTAAATCTGCTGTGAACAGTACTATTGCAGGATAACAGAATTAGCTTAATGGGGTGCTTGCATATGATTCTCTATTTTTCATTTTGCTTATAAATTTTTAAAAATGAAGTAACTTAAGTCTTAAAAATAGATCACTCGATGAATGGAGGTTCCTATACTAGTAATTGTAGAATGGAAATCATAGAACCATAGAATAATGTAACAGTCTGGATTGGAAGGGACCTTTAAAGATTATCTAGTCCATCCACCCTGCAATGAGCAGGGACATCTTCAAGCAGATCAGGTTCCTCAGAGCCCCCACTACCTTTAAATGTTTTCAGGGATCTGGGCATCTGCCACCTCTCTGGGCAACCTGTTACAGTGTTTCACCACCCTCATCATAAAAAATTTCTTCCTTGTATCCAGTCTAAATCTACCCTCTTTTAGTTTAAAACTATCACCTATTGTCCTACCACAACAGGACCTCTTAAAAGGTTTGTCCCCGTCATTCTTGTAGGCCCCCTTCAAGTACTGAAAGGTCACAATAAGATCCCCTGGAGTCTCTCTTCTCCAGGCTGAACAATCCCAACTCTCCCAGCTTTTTTTTCATAGGAGAGGTGTTCCATCCCTCTGATCATTTTTCTGTCCCTCCTCTGGACCCGCTCCAACAGGTCCATGTCTTTTTTTGTGCTGAGGGGTCCAGAGCTGAACGCAGTACTCAAGTGGGGTTTCACCAGAGTGGAGTAGAGGGGTAGAATCACTTCACGTGATTTTCTGGTCATGCTGCTGCTACTGCAGCTCAGAATACAGTTGGCCTTCCAAGCTGTGAATGCACATTGCTGGCTTGTGTCCAGCTTTCCATCCACCAGTACTCCCAAGTCCTCTTGGCAGGGCTTCTCTCAAACCCTGTTCTCAATCTCAGCCTGTGTTGATACCAGGGGTTGCCCTCACCCAGCTGCAGGATCTTGCACTTGACCTTGTCCAGCCTCATGAGGTTCACATGGACCCACTCCTGAAGCTTGTCCAAGTCCTTCTGGATGGCATCCCACCATGTGTCAACCACATCATTCAGTTTGGTGTGGTCTGCAGACTTGCTGAGGGTGAACTTGATCCCACTGTCTATGTAATTGATCAAGATATTAACCAGTTCTTGTCCCAGTACAGATCCCCGAGGGACACCAGCTGTCACCAGTCTCCATCTGGACATGGAGCCATTCTCTACTGCCCTCTGGATGCAACCATACAACTAATTCTTCATGCACTAAACAGGCCACCCGTTAAATTCATACTTCTCCAATTGAGAGCTAAGGATGTTGTGGAGGTCCTTGTCAAGGACCTTACAGAAGTCCAGAAATGATTCATTAAAAAATCTTCTTGCTAAAGAATAAAACTATGCAGAAGGTTTCAACCAGTCTGGAAGGAAAGAGAACACAATTCTGCTTTGTGGATGTCTGACTTGAGTGAAAATCCTGGATAGGAGAGTTTGGTTTAAGACTCCTTCTGTAAGCTGACTGCTCTTTCTGTGGTGAAGCACTCAGAGTTCATTGCATCCAATCGTGTGAGAAACCTGCAAAAAGTCTTCACATGCTTCAAAACAGAGAAACTGTAATTCAGTCTCAACTGAGTTGTGTTCTAGAGTTTCTATAATTTGCTTTGTGAATTAATTTGTACCATAATCACACATTCGAGTCTTCCTCAGCATAGAGTTGGCAGTGTATCATGTGTACCCACTGACACACACAGACATTAGAAAATTAAGGGGGAACTATTTACAGTTTGTGCATTTAAGGAGAAAACCTGCACAATATGCCAAATATTTGAAAATACAAGCAAATATTAATATTTTCATCTCTAAAGTGGTTAAGATATAGGCCTTTCTGAAGAAGGCTCAGGCCAAACAAGTATCATTCAACTCTAAGTCACCAAATGGCAGATATCTTACAGCAATGGAACAGGTAAAATACCTAAAAATGGTGGAAGGCTCCATGGGTCAGCCAGCAGTCCAAAGCTGTAAGCCCATTAGGATACATTATTAAAAAATTAAGAAGGAAATTCAATTGATTTAGAGGTTGGTATCAACTTCAAATTGAAGAAAAAAGAGGAACAAAGATGCCTTGAGCAAGGGAATAGTGCCTCATAAAAGATAACACACACCACCACAGTTGCCTCATGTGACCCAGAAAAAATGTTTATTTCATTTATCCCTTTAATTAAATACAGATATTCTTTTTTTCTGCCTCTTAAAGACTCTGGATTGAAAGCCTGTCTCTCAGTGAGGAAGTCAGGAATTTCATCATTCACAAGATAGTATTAGCTGCAAGTGAATATGCTGATCCTCTTCATGAAACTCAGACTCTAAACATATTTAGAGGGCTGACAAGGGAATGTTTTGCAGGAATTTGCTGCCAGGAGAAACACAGGCACCAATTAAATAGTATTAGGTGAGGCTTTAGAAGAGAAAATACTGACTCCCTCAATTTGTAGAAATTAACTGAATTAGGACTGTCAAATCTAAATTGTTGCTCTTGTCTGAAAGAAAGACTACAAACTGTGCTTTGTGGGCCCACACTTAGCATTCCAGAGTGTCACTCATCTCTTGATCTCTATTTATATCCCAATAAAATCAAAGAAAAATGAATGTAAAAACTATAATCATATTAGAATTCTAGTTCTGCTTTTAAGAAGGTTTAAAAAGCTGAAAGGCTTTACAAAATGTGAAGAATCGAATATCAAACTGCCACTTTCAGTCATTACAAGAACAGTACCATGCTCACTCCAACAGCAGTGCTGCCAGCACTTTAGGGGATTTTTCTTTTGCTGATACAAAAGGTGCTGTTAGAAAGGGACTCAGGTACTCTGAGAATAATTTGTCACTTCTCTGTCTACAATTTCTAGTATTTTCTCAAAAAGGCTTTATTCTTCAACTTTATTTCCCCTGCTTTACTTTGTTTTGCTTATTAATATTATATAACATTGCAGTATGGCACACAAAGCATAATAAAAAGAGTTTCAATCCCAAAGAATTTACAGTAGGTCATACAGTGGAATAATGACATCACCTAAAGCACTTTTAGATTACAAGAAAAAAAATACCATTATGACAAATTTACTGTAGTCATTAAATCAAGACTTCAGATACCTGGGAAAGCATTTAAATATGTGGCTAAATTACATAGAAAACAAACATGATTATACGGAACTTTTGTAATTATTCTTCACAGCTAGAACAAGACCAAATTATTTCTGGGAAATAAACCCATTACTGCTCTTGAAAAGACGTAGCAAGGACATACTTGTCCTGATGGCATCCTGGCCTGTATCAGGAATAGTGCGGCCAGCAGGACGAGGGAAGTGATCCTTCCCCTGTACTCAGCGTTGGTGAGGCCACACCTTGATTATTGTGTTCAGTTCTGGGCCCCTCAGTTCAAGAAAGATATTGAGGTGCTGGAGAGGGTCCAGAGAAGAGCAACAAAACTGGTGAAGGGACTTGAGCACAAGTCCTGTGAAGAGAGGCTGAGGGAGCTGGGGTTGTTTAGCCTGGAGAAGAGGAGGCTCAGGGGTGACCTCATCACTCTCTACAACTATCTGAAAGGAGGTTGTAGACAGGTGGAGTTCGGACTCTTCTCCCAGGCAACCAGCAACAGAACAAGAGGGCACGAGCTTAGACTCTGCCAGGGAAGGTTTAGGCTGGATATCAGAAAAAAGTTCTTCACAGAACGAGTAATCAGGCATTGGAATGGCCTGCCCAGAGAGGTGGTGGATTCACCATCCCTGGAGGTTTTTAAAATAAGACTGGATGTGGCACTTACTGCCATGATCTAGTAATCATGATAGTGTTGGATTAAGGGTTGGACTTGATGATCCTGGCAGTCTCTTCCAACCCAGATAATTCTATGACTCTATGAGCACCAATAATGCATGGTTTGCTTCAGAGACATTACAAGTACTACAGTCCAAAGGCATAGCTGTTGGGAGCTTGCTACTAATAGGTGCCCTTGGAACAAGGAAGATGTTAGAAAATGATCACACAATTTACAATTATTTTTCCCTGCCAAAATAACTGAAGAAAAACTTGACCTATGGATTCAGATAATCCAGACACCCTATAAAGAACCATATTACTATATTGTTAAATTAATGAAGTAAATAACCAGCTATGATTCCAACTTCATCATTTGCAAGCCACCAGCAGAGTAAGTTTACTATACAATTAGTCAGGATAACATATTGTAACACCACAAAATACTGTGAACTACTACAGAAATTTTATTCTGCAAGCACTGTTCCCCTAGGAGAGCTCAAACCAAAATGAGGTAAGGGGAAAGACAGCAGCTACATATTTAGAGCTGAGATGATCAAGGCACTGAAGAAGGTGGCTGACAAAGATGTCTTCTATAGAGACAGTAGTAATATGATCAGAACACAAAGTTACAGAATCTATTAACAGATCAACAAGAAAAACATTTTCAGGGCATCCTCTACCGACTTTTACATTTGTAAAAGCATCAAGTCCATACTGTCTCACTGTCTTCCAACTACTCCAATACCAGAGTAGAAAGGGTATCTTCAGAGAAACACATTAAATACCAAAAACTGAATCACATGTTTAATTAAATTAGATGCCTGGTCTAGTGGGAGGTATCCATGGCATGAGGGGTTGGAACTAGATGATCTTTAAGGTCACTTCCAATCCAAACCATTTTATGATTGCACGATTCTATGATTATATGAAAAGGGTACCACTTCTGAAAATTATGATTAGGGCACTCACTACAAACAGAAGACTTGGTTCCTGTACTATTTCTACATCATGCATTACATTACCTTTGTTTTCAATGGCAATCCTCCCAATAGTGCTAAAAAACCAAAAATAAAATGCAAGAACAGAGACCAGTGTGGGCCCAACAGTACAAAGTGGAGCACAGCAGAACACAACAGACAGCTCTCAGAAGAGCTGAAGTTCCCACATTTTGACTGGTTATAACTGCTGGTCTTATTTAATGGCTTCATACTGCAGTTTGCCCAAGAGTAGAGGGGAAAGGAGGCCTCCAGTAAATGGGAGGGCATCTTCATCACACACTTCTGATTCACTAGTTACCTGACTATTCTTGCCATGGCTTCCAATTTATCTAGTGTAATTACTAGAGCATTTGTACTTTTGTTCTACTTGTTTCAGTAACATGACTCCTTATTTTATACAAATCTCCAAATGTTCTCAAGTACTCTATTTCCCATCTCATTTTTAAGGCAGAAAAGGACAGTCAGATTTTCTCTTTTCCATTTAGTTATTTGCTACAATGCCTTTGTGAAGTGGCTATTTTCCTAATTTTGGTTTAAATAAAAACCCTATTTAAAAGCACTTATTTGATTTTAAGAATCCTTGCCAACCAAACCCAATAATGACTGACTTGAAATAGAATTTACTTCCACAGTGTAAATTCAATGGAACCCTGCGTCAAAGTAAGAATAGGGACTGTGGCCTGTAGGAGAAGCTGAGAGAAGATAGTTTTCCCCTTCAACAAGAATTAATAATAAAGTCTGGTTTCAGTCACAGTGCTGCCACAGGAACCTCCTTGAGGCCATGAAGTTCAGTGAGAGAAACTTAGTTCTGAAAAAAGGACTAAACGCCAGAGGTGAAATAGGTGGAAATAAGGTGCCTTGTTACCCTTGTGAGAACTTACTGCTTTGATTTCCTTTCTTGTTGTAGGTAGGATAAATACACTAGAAATTTTTCATTCTCGCTCCGTGTTGCAGGTTCTTCTGAAGTTATTCTAGTTCTGTCACAGCACCCTCTAAGAAACATGAATGGCACTCAAAGAGATCTGTCAGTCTGTTACTAATGGAATATCCTCAACTAAGCTTTCTACAGAAATACAGCTGATATTTACTGTGAATTGCCAAATGAAAAAAAAAACAACCTGGTTTGAAAATGTGCTACAAGAAACCAGTTAGTAACACAAGTGCTGCTTTCTTGATGAAAATTTTACACCTCTTGTACTTCATAGCATACAATACCCAGATGCACCTCACTCTGATACACACATGACCTCATACATCTTCACAGAATTTCACAAACCATTTCTCAGAAATTAAGAGCTCAAACGGATAAGGAAATCTCTTCTCTGACTTCATGCTGTTGGCCCTTCTCTCATAAGAAGAAAGATGTGCTGCTTCAAAACTAGGTCCTAGGCTGCCAAAGCAAGACAGAAGGTCAGTGATTGAGCCCACCGGATCAGTCACCTAGCAAGCAAACAGAGTGGCTGATTGCTGAAGGGAAAAAATACACCGTGAAACAGCAAAGGTGGTAGTGGAACAATGGCCTTCAGAATGGGTCACACCTGCCAGCTCTGAGCCAAAAAGCCCTATCTGCGGTACTGCAGCGTGAGCTTCTGCTCTGATACTGCCACCACAAATCCCACCACCTCACGGATTAGCCATCTGTTTGCACACTGATGGTACAGGATATCCCGTTTGTCCAAAGTAGAGGTGACAAATTTGATTAAGGTATTGATTACCTAGATTAAGCTACCCTCCCTCTCCCTGATACTGAGAATATCTGCATTACTGCTTCAGATTAGATGCTGAAGTGTTAGTTAGCTAAACCAAAGTAATATAAATTCACTCCTAACCACACAGTCTACTATTAAGACAGTATCATTCAAACCTATCCGCATGATTTTTGAGGTCTATGAACCCACCAACTGTGCCATGTTTATAAACCACATTTCCTTAGCAGGTTTTCTACAGTATTCTGCTGCAGGACACGTAGATGCTCTGCCAGTTTGTCCAGTTATGACACAGCCTTTCTCAGACTGAAAACCTAACATGAAAGATTAACTTGTAATAAACCACGGAGTGAGGAAAGCAATCAACCAAATTAGTATACCATGAAGACCATGTGTATTACTCAGCAATATTTCTACTTAAGGCCAAGAGAAGATAATCCACTATGCAGCAGTGCTGCTAAAAGATTTCTATAGTAGGAGTCAAAGTCAGAAGAATATGCAAGTATCTTTTTCTCTAAACCTTAAGAGAGAAAGTAGTTTCATGATGTGCTACACATAAAAGAAAAGGATCCTTTAAAAGGGGAGCCATGAAGGAAAAGTCTTGGAATTATTCCCAGAGAATATGCATTGATTTCTTATATCAGTAGTCATTGATAGAGATTCCTCTCTGGTACTAAAATGCCTGAATTTTTAATGTCAAAAGAGCCTTTCCTTGTCAGATTGCTCTTTAATGCAACAACAGCAACAACAAAATCCCAAAAAGAAAAGCATTATGCAAACATAGTAAGAAATCCAAAGAGTGTCTCCAACATAATCCCTGTGGCTGCTGCTATCTGGCCCTTTCAGAATAGTGATTTAAGGAGTCATAGCTACGATCTGAAGTGCTGAAGAGTGATCCATGAACACCAAGAGGCCTGGCTGTGAATTTCACGTTCTTTCCAGGCTGTGTTTCGCCTACACGGATCTCGGAGCCCAGATGTCTCTCTGGGGTAGACATTGCAGCCAAACAGGCTCTACATGAAAGATTCCATGGGAAAAGGGTGAGGGTAATGAAAAAGTCTGCCTTCTGCTCCCCTGCTGCATGACCACAGGCACGGTCACACTGCAGTGTGCAGTTCAGAACCTGGGGACTCCTTGTCCGAACAGGACCTATGCCAACATCTCCCATTTCTGAAGGGAGCACCAAACCCACCAGGTTACAGTACAGTGGAAGAAGGGTGACTCTGCTGAAGTTAAACCACAAGCAGGAAAGAAGAAGCTATGACTCACAGAGCTGCAAAGAGCTTGCCTCTATAACTCAGTGGTTGATGCATTTGCCTGAAAGAGAAGCAGATGTAAGTTCAGTCTTTTTCCCATGCAATTCTTCTTCCAGTTCACTGATATCCATGCTATCATCTTTATTTTTTTCTATTTAGTTTATATCTTTCTAAATAACTCTAAAGCCCCTCTGAGTTCTGTATAGCTGAGAGATATTGCATCACATGGCCCTGACACTAAGAACAATCTAAATAAACCTGATGAGCAGAATGGATACAGCAAACACCACATGTGTACTGTATACACAAGGTATCATTAGAAACCCAGTATTACTATTGCTAGTAATGATAACAGGAAGAGGTATCTTCGTTTTTAAAAAACCCATTTTTCCTCCACTCACTAAGGCAAAGTTGTAAAGGGTCCCGATATACTACAGAGGAGGAAAATAGAGAAAGGGTTTGTGGTGGACAGGTGCTTGTCTCTTTGCAAACCGTCACCTTGTGAAAAGGGCCAGTGGGCAAGTTCTCCATGATTGAACAAGTCTTCCTCACCAACATGATGCTATACTAGCTCCATTTTAAGAAACCACTGGCAAGATTTCTGGTCCTGATCCAAAGTTTGAATGGCACCTGCAGTAAGCACTGTGACAAAATATGGACCACACCCCAGCATGAATGGACGAGAAAATGTGCTAAGCCACATAACTGTCATGGCCAGTATTCTCCAGCGATGAATAACTGTAAAACTCCTTGTGGAAAACAAGTATTTCAAATGAGAAATCACAGCCAAGGTACCTTCAGGCTTCCAGGGACAGAAGGAAGAACTGATTCAGTTAATCTTCCTTGATAAATCTCAGAACTGATAAATCCTAGAGTCAAATTTCCATAGAAACTAATACATTTGAAGTATAAACTCGACCTATTCAAACACATCCACATGCCCTGAAAGGGCTTCAAGATACTCTATTTTACATAGCCCAGTCTATAGACAGATGAACTTTATAGGATATATGGAAGGATTTTAGTCCTTTAGAATTAGAACTAGTTTAGAATAGAACCCAAGTATTAACACAGAAGTGCTTTTTATCTCCCTAATGATCCCAGTTGTCAGCAATAAACAGATAATGGAAAATTAATAGGAAATATCTGCTTGCTATCATTTCAATCTCTTCCCAGAAAATTGAAAGGGGGCTGAGGCAGCCTTGAGGGTGCTGGTTTTCTAAGTTGGCACGGGTAAGATTCACGTATTTACAAACACTATCATTTTGGAAATATTTTATGTTAGAAATTATGACAGAATTTTTCTAGCAGTTAGGAAAAGCTGCGCATTTCTCAAACTAGGACCCTGAGTTTGGGTCAAAGGAAGAATTTAAAGTCATTGTTTATGTACAGCCTTCAAAAAATATTCTTGTACCCAACTAAACTACTGGAAAGCATGAAGGACAGAGGGAAGTTTTCCTGGAATAAGAATCAGCAAAAATACTTCTGGAAAAGTTATTATTTCAGCACGTAAATAGGAAGGGGATAGAAATAATGACTTGTAAAGTGATGTGCTGGGACTAGAAATGATTTTGTGACTCATGCCAAAGGGATTTGAAAATATTTTAATACCACAGTTCTGTACCAAAAGTTTGCAAACCTACTGGGTTTTGCCGAACACCAAAGGAAAAAAGCTAAAATATTTTCCAGGAATTTTTATGGCTTCATATTCATACTAGTGTTTGGAATGACTCCGTGGAGGAAAGACACCAAGCAGAAAAGAGAAAGAAATAACTGTTAACCAAAAAAAAGAGAACACACATTAATGTGCAGAGGGGGGGCCTTTGAGTGAAAATGATTCTTTGTTCCTCAAGGAATTGGTATCATACCTTGATAGTCCCAAATCACTCTTTTTAAAGGGAACTTAATTGCTTTCTCCTTCTTCTTAAATTGCCCTGAGGACCAGGTATGATTTTCCAGCTTGACTATAATGCCAACCAAGGAATAGTATCACTTGTGCTATGAAAACAAGAGAAAATAAATTGTAACTTAAAATCACTTGGTCTGTGATTTCACTCAAGCTCAACAGGTGATACAAAGCACATTTCAGTCCTGAGCAGTTCAAATGGAGCAGGATGAGCAGCAGAAAGCCTGCAGTCCTCCCACTCCATTCAGCCGAAGTGGAGGCAGACTTGTTCGTGTGACGTCTGTTGCCACCTCCACTGCACTACCCTTTCCAAGAACCCTGGGTCAAGGAATAAGAAAGCAGAAGACCCACAGGATGAACGTCAAATATTAATCTCAATAATACGGCTATGTATATCATTACTAATTATATTTCATTAACATACTTCAATGGGTGAGCCACCGGCATTGTTCACAGCTGACTATATATTTCAGTGCCAGAAGGCTTCCTGGATGCTGCTGTGCTGTTTCACACACTACCGTGAGTTGCTCCATGCTACACACTATTTCCTGCAGTTATAAAATAGTTTGCTTAGGTAAAACTGCAAAATACTAGCAGTTTCTTGTCAAAGGCCAAGTGACGTGAAAAAAATCCTGAAGGAATAGCATCCTAGGGTCTTGCTATTATGGTATCTTACATATATCTAGCTACTTCGTTCTTAATTAGGCATTACTTATTCCATCTTTTATTTTTAACATTTACACTTTGAATAGATTTCCTTCATAAGACTTTATCTAACAGCACCTTTTACTCTAATGTCAGTTTTTTCCCTTTGCATACATATCTTTGCTTAACAGCACTGCTCTTTCAAAACCTCAGGAAATCTGTCACACTACAGCTGAACTAGCAAGACTAACATCTCTTCTGCTGTTGCTATTATGGCTTAGGCAGAAGGTCATGTCAAGGTAATAAAACACTAGTTTACCTTTTTCTCATTACCTTTTCTCATGATGGGAGAGGGTAACTCATTCAGTGTAGCCATTTTCCTCACTCATTGCTCTCTCTGGTCTGACACAATGCATGCCCTGGAGTTACAAAGCATTCAAGGTTTTATTTACATCTATACATTTGATCTTTTACCCCAATCCTTTGATGTCATGAATTACTTTAACATCCCGAATGGGTTACTTTACATCAATACTTTCACCCTCCTGCACTGTGAATCAAGCCAGGCTTGCATTTCTTATGGGAGTGACAAGCTTTTACTGTCCATGGGGAGTAGTCTCCCAGGGCTCTACTCTTTTTTTTGCAACAGTCTTGGTCACTGAAGCCTGACGCTCGCTTGTAGGGAAAAATAATCATTTGAATGAAACCACTTTTACTCTCGAGTGTAGCTTCATTATTTTTTTAATTTTGGCTGAGGTGTTGTGCAATCCCATTCAGTTTTGAAAGGTGAGGGCAGCAAAGAGTCCTTCAGATTTGCAATGCTTAACCATTTTCCCAGCACAGGAAGACAATATTCTGTGAGCCGGAAAAATTTACACCAAACTTGGATTCAAATAATTTGTGTTCAAAGGTTATAAAAGGAATTATTTATGCATCAATATTCTCTTTCAAAATCAACCACAATTAAAAAGATTTCAGAACAACACAAACAGCCCATTAGCACCAATTCCAATGGGGTTTTACTGTTTAACCTCTGTAACAAATTAAAAAAAGTGAAGAGGTGTATATCTGAAAGTCTTTTTTTTTGCCACAATTTAGACACTGCAGTAAGAGTAGGGGTAGAGTATAACCATAAGGAGAACTTCAAATTTGTGTCATCAGGCTATGTTAGCCTGGATTTCTAAAGATTTTGTGTTCCTTTGCCTCCAGCAGTTACTTGTAATGAATTTAAAATAATAATTTTAAAAACTCACCCTTATCCTGTTCTATTCAGAAAATTCAAAGAACATTTTATGTTAATAATATATATTCTTTTTTTGAACTATCCCTGAAGTGTGAAATTCATACTGTCATTCTGATTAATGGAGCTTTGCTGAGGTCGTCTGTGTGTGTGCAAATTGTTCAGTTCGTTTAAGTTTGGGAAGATATATATTAGAGGCTGGTAAAACACTTCCTAATGTCATAGTTGCCCCTATATATAACCCATAAGAGTTTCAAGTCCAGTCATGTAATGCCCTCTTATAAGTTTCAGTTCAAATACAGAAACCCTCTGAATGACTGTTTTTGTAATAGCTGGTCAGAACATTATCTTTTTACAGAAAAAGTATTTTTTCTATTTAAAAAATTGTTTCTTCTTTAATTAAAAAGGAACCTATTACTTTGCTCAGCTCTGACAGCGATCCTTCTTATGCAAGGCAAGAAGTACCCCTCAGATGGAGAAGTATCTCAATCAAAGATACAAAAGCTCTTAGCATGAAATTGCCTCGCTCTGCACCCCTCCACACCCCACCCCTCTCCTCATTACACCCTTTCTTGTGATCTCACATGTTTGTATCACCTTGGCTTCTCTGGAGGGGAAGACATGCTCCAGCGCTGTCCTGCAGATGAGACCATGTGCCTCTGAATGTATCCCCAGATCAATAACTTGGTAGTTGAGATAGAAGAGGGTGGGAAAACCTAAGGGTTTTTTCCACAGTTCAGTCCTTTAAAAAATGTTGAATGCTGCAGTTTCTCGGGCCCCACTTACTATTCTTCTGTGTCTGATTAGAGGTAGATCATCTGCCACGCAGCCTTATTGCCAGGGCAGCTAGGCTGTCTCTATTTTATCAGTGTCCCAGAGGAAAGGTGATCCGACTCTTTTGGGCCATTCCCATCCGCTCCAGTGCATGCCTGAGAGGCACTTGGGAAAGACATGGTTGTGAAGTGAGTTGCATAAACAGGGCCAGAGGATAGATCAATGTGAGCTGCTGTGGTAAGTCACTACTAGAGACTGCCTGATTTGGAAGCAGTAGATGATGAAGCCTTCTTCAAATAACAGCAAGGAGTCTCATGTTTGCAGGACGTGGTCCTCGTGGAGGACTTCAACTATTCCAGTATCTGCTGGAGGGCAAATACAGCAGGGCACATGTAATCCAAGTTTATGACATGAATGAATGTTAACTCTGTGACAAAAAGAAGAAGATATAGTCTACTAGACCTTACATTTACAAACAAGGAGGAACTGATCACAGATGTAAATGTGTGTACAACTTTGGCTTCAATGACAGTAAGATGGTGGACTTCAGGTTCCTGAAAGAAGGGAACAAGGTAAATAACAACATGAATAGTAATATCACAACCTTGAACTTCAATGGTATACAGACCTGGAGAGAAGAGGGGTCCGGAAGAGCTGGTTGATTTTCAAGGATCAGCTTCTCCAAATTAATATCCTGAATAGCAGGAAATGAAGCATGAATGAACAACGAGCTCCTGACTAAGCCAAATTATAGGCACACAGTAGGTGGAAGCAGGGATGGAATATAGACCAAGGAGGCATATAGACAAACTACCTGAGCATGCAGGGGTGGTGTCATGAAAGCCAGTACCTATCTGGAGTTGAATCTGACACGGAACCTGCAGGGCAACAAGATACGCTTCTCTAAGTAGCTCAGCAGCAAAAGCAAGATTAGGGAAACTGTGAGCCCATCACTGAATGGAGCAGGAATCTGGTGACAAAGGACATGGAAAAGACCAAGGTACTCAATGCTTTCTTCACCTCAATCTTCACTGTCAAGACGCACCTTCAGCAATCCCAGTTCCCTGGGAGGCTGGAGTCAGAGTCTGGAGCCAGGAAAACTTGCCCTCCATGGAACAGGATCAGGGTAAGCAACACTTACACAAACTGAACATACACAAGCCTATGGACCCCAATCAGACACAACCATGAGTGCTGAGGGAGCTGGTAGATGCTACTGAGAGGTCACTCTATCTTTGAAAGGTCATAATGATAAGGAAAGTTTCTTCAAACTATCATCTTCAAAAAGGGCAAGAAGGAGAATCTGGGGAACCCCACCTTGATCCCTAGGAAAGTTAATGAACAAACAATTCTGAAAACCATTTCCAAACATATTAACTACAAGAAGAAAATTGGAAGCAGTCAACATGGATTTACAAAGAGGAAATAATGCCTGACCAATCTGATCGTCTTCGGCAATGAAATTACAAGCTTGGTGAACAAGAGGAAGGCAGGGGATATTGTTTACTTTGACTTTAACAAGGCTTTCAACACTCTGCCATGACAACCTCATGGAGAAACCAAGGAGTACAGGCTCACAAAATGGACTGTAAGGCATATTGAACAGTGGCTGAACTAATGAAATGAAGACAAGTCACTAGGGCAGTACCCTATGGGCCAATACTGGGGCCAGTACTGTTTAATTACTGACCTGAGCATTGAGACAGTGGACCCTCAGTAAGTTTGAGGAGTTTACAAAACCGCGAGGAGTGGCTGATACATCAGAGGATCGTGTTGCCATTTAGAAAGACCTCGAAGGTTGCAGAAATGGACTGACAGGACCCTTATGAAGTTCAGCAAAGGGAAATGCCAAGACCTGCCCTTGGCACAGAGCACCAAGATGAACATAAGCCAGTAATGTGTCCCCGTGGCAAACAAGGCCAACAGCCTCCTGGGCTGCATTTGGCAGATTATCATCAGCAAGTCAAGGGAGGTCATCCTTCCCCTCTACTCAGCACTGATGAGGCCACAGCTATAGTGCTTTCAGTTCCAGATTCCTTAGTACAAGAGAGACATGGACATACTGAGAAAAGGAAAGACCATGAAGGTGATTAAACTATTGAAGCATCTGGCACATGTGGAGAGGCTGCGCAACTTGGCACTGCTCAGCCTGGAGAAGATAAGGTTCAGGGGGGGATCTTATCAAATTATATAAATACATTAGAGTAACCAGTAATGAGGAAGGACACAGCCTTCTCTAAGTGGCGCCCAGGGAAAGAAAGAGAGGCAAAACCCACTAACTGAAATGCAGGAAATCTTGTTTAAGCCAAGGAAAAAAAACCTTTTTATGGTAAGGGTGTTCAAACACAGGAGCAGGTTGCTCGGAGAGCTTATGGACTCTCCATCCTTGGAAATATTCAAAACCCAACTAGACACAGCCTTGGGCAATCTGCTCTAGGTGATCCTTCCTTGAGCAGGGGGGTTAAACCAGATGATCCCCAGAGGTCCCTTCCTACCTCAAACATCATATGATTCATTGAATAGTTTTGTAATAACAGACAACCCACACCAAACCTTTCCTCAGAAAGAATAATAAAATCCCTTTCCTTTCTCATTTTGGAGAAAGCTCAGACATGCAAAAAAGATGCAAACAGACTTAATGTGCTCTACTAGTACAATTATGTCGCAAGAGGAACATAAGGCATGCTATCATCACCTGTCAAAATAAACACTTGGATCCTGATTTTGAATCCAAACTTCAGACAAACTGGGTGCTACTAGCTCAGTAATGGAATTGTGGCAACAATGAATTTTTTTTTGCTCCACACTACAAAATCTTCCACAGCAGCCTAAGCAAGTTCCTCATACAAATTAGGCAAAGGCCCATTTAGATGAACTTCAGCCATATCTATCCAGGAAAGTGCCTCAAGCAGGAAGCCAAAAAAACCTGTGCTGGGAAGGAGGAGGAGGAATGAGAGTATACTCTCTATTTTCTTCCATCATTGTGAAATCCCAACCATGAAGAAAACTTCCCAACTAAATAGAAAAAAAAAGTACAGTTCCACCAAAAGGTCTGGGTTTGAGATTTTCCAGGAAAAGAAAGTTAATTTGTTATTTTTTTCTTCAGAATTAAGTACTGGAAAAAACAGCATTGAATCAGTTCACTGTATTTTTCCTTTACTTCTTTGGTACGGTCACCTCATTAAGTAGAAAGTTTAGCTCATATTTGTTTTGTTTGATGATATCTACAGCTCAAAATATTAGGCCCATAAAAATTATTCTAGCTTATTAGTTGCTGATAAGCATTAGGCATTCACTTATGGAAACAAGAATCAGAATGCCTATACTTGGACAAAAGTCCCACTAAAATGGAATGGTAAAAAATTGCCTTCCAGTATCATCTGAGCTAATGTGCCAAGTTCCTAAAATTTTGCTTTTGGTATTTATATAGTGTTATGAAAACACTTAATGCAAATCTTAGGCAGCAAAGACTGTTTCTGCTTTCATCTGATCTTACAGTTCTACCTCAAAACAGATTGTGCTACTTCTGCCTATAAGTGTGCATACACTAAGTTTGGTAGCATGGTCTTTCAGTAAGTATATTCCCTTATAATTGCAAAAACTTAAGGCCACTACCTAGGCAACTCTTACAAAGTCATTTTGTAAGACATAAGAAAAATATGTCTTCCAAAAATATTTCTAAATATTTCTTCTGCACAAATTAAGAAAAATTCAATCATTTAATAGGCTCTGGCTAGACTTGATGAACAAATTCAAAAAGGGTTAGATACTGTTGGGAAGTTTGTCTAAAAGAATGATCACCAGACAAAAATCAAGCCTTCAAATAATAGATATAACACTGTTTTATCCCTCTCCCACTTTTACCTCTGATCTAAGCAATTCTTTTTTCAATATTTTTCATTTCTTCCTTTTAGGTGGTATTATCTCTAGGCCTCAACCCTTTGGTTTTCTGCATTCTGGACTTTGTCCTTCAGTTAGTCTTCTCAAAGTTGTGACCATGACCTCTGTGCCTCCTCCCTCTCTGGTCATCCAACTGGACCTCTCAAGTGGCCAGGGCATCACACAGGGTCCTGACCTCAACAAGGAGCTTTCTGGGGCACAAGCACACAAACTTCTGATATCAGTCAGCTATGGCCTCACCAGAAGATACAGGATGTATTTTCTATCAGTCTTTAGTATTTCTTTAACCTACCCATAATTTCAGTGCGACAGCTTGAAGACTCCCATTTATTTCTAAATTTATTACACCTCTATCAACCACCAGAATCATTTGAATTTTCAAGAAATGTACACAAATTTCCCTGTAGTAACAAGATATAATTTACCTTTGAGCCATCATAATATTGCATGGAGAAGTGATGTGCTAGACCTCAGGTCATTCTTTGTGAACCACTCTCCCAGAGAGATATTCTTTCAAAAGAAATTTCACGTTGTATTTAAGTTCACTCTCAAATATGCTTGACGTAACTATGAATTTTCCCACTTCAAGAAGTGGATGCCCCATTCCTGGAGGTGGTCAAGGCCAGGCTGGATGAGGCTTTGAGCAACCTGATCTAGTGGAAGATGTCTCTTCCTTTTTGGCTGATTTATGATATGGATTTATTCCCTAAGAGAGGGGTCCCAACCATCACCCATGCATTGCCATCACCAGCCTGGTAGCAATACCTGACATAGTTTTTTTCTTTCTTGACATTAAACTGCAGGCTGGTTTTAGATGGTTAAAATTTACTAAGGCTGCTGTATTTAATGGCATGTCTCTCTAAATTAAACTTGAAAACTTATAACAAACAGTCATTAATTCAACCTCAGCAAAGTCTGATTTTCAAAACCATCCTTTCCTGTCCAAAGTAATTTTTTGCCAGATAACATTTCTTTTTATCCTTGTGACTTTTCCTCACTTCTTTGGAGCCAATTGCTCCCTTAGAGCCAATTGTTTCCTTAGTAAAGGCGTTCTTCACCCACACTTTCACATCTGTCTTTCCTGATCAAAAAATATCCTTCCTCGACTGTAGCTGAGTCACAACTGCTCTCACACGAAGTCCATCAGCCCTTCAAAAGACTGCTTTACACCAAGGTTTAAGACAGTCATTCATTTCTCCCTCAAGCCCTTTACTTAAATAATCAAGGATTTTTGTTGTCACATTTACCTGTTCAGCTTCTTAAAAGGACAGCTACAATCCTTTCATCTAACTGTATCTTTTCTGTATCTGGCATTGCTCTTAGGTGTTTCTCACAGCTGTTCCTTATTCTACTTTCTTGTCCAGGTGACATACTTTGCATTTTTTCCAGTTGACACTTTTTTGTACTTTAAAGCCAGTTATGAAGATCACACATCTCCTCAGCCTTCTCCCTTGCGTTTCTGTTACTTTTTATTAGCTGTAGTATCTTGACATTGTAAGACTTGCATCAAGTCACAAGAGAAAACTATAAAGAATTCTTCTTCCATGACTTTCCTCCAGGGCAGCTCTGACAGAGCTCCCAGATCTTCATGGTATCAGGTTTAGAGGCATTTGCTGCCTGAAGACTCCTTACTATATTGAGTGTAATTCTCTGTGACTTAAGAGAGCATTTCTTGTGTCTCATATGATATTTTTGTTAGCCCTGAGGTCTTGCAGGATGCTTGGAAAGATGCTTCAAGGTTTTTCCTATAAGTGGCAGTTTCTGGAGCTCTAAGAGGTTCTTGAGAACTTCAGTGATTCCAGGCACAGTGCCACAGGGAAACACTACAGGGCACTAAAGTGAACATGCCACAGACCTACAATAAATTACACAATACATTTTCAGCAAAACTTTTCACTTATCTCTTCCCTGGTATTTTCAGATCTATTCTTGAAGAATTACTCATTTGGGAGGAAGAGGAGGATGGTGAAGCAAAGGAGAGAATAGCTGTACATTGGGTTTTATCTTCTCAACAGATGTCTTGAACCACCTCACCTAATTCTACTTTATTTAGTGGTTTCATTCCATACTCTTGTCTTACAAGTTGGATTCTAGGTCAGAGTGAATCTTTTGCAGCCTAAAGAGAAAAACTGCTTACAGAACATTCTTGTTGTATCCTGAACCTAGCTTAGACCATTCACACCTTACCTGTGGTGAATAAAGGCTTTGGATCCCAACACCTGGTAGTTACACACTTTGAACTGTCTCACTCTCCATAAAGCTTTTTAGACGCCTGAGAAAGTCTGCTCAAATGCACAAGTAGTTGTGCACAACTGCCACATTTCTCACTGTCACCCAACAGATCTTGCTTCTCTGTGTAGAAAAAGGTTGGTTATTCCTTTACCACACGACAAGTGGAAGCAAAAGCCAGGGCAGACCCAATTGCCAGCACTCACACTTTGCTGGTCCTTGTCTTTATCAGGTAGTTTAAAAATATACGCCCTACTGGCCCCTACAGACCTCGCCTTGTTTTAAGGATGTAAACACTGTGATGACACCAAACTTGGTCAACTAAAAATGGTTTCCCAGCATCTAATAACTTCAGGAAAATATGGGAATCAAACTACCTCCAAAACAAAGATAACAGAGGTTAAGACAATAACCAGTTTAAAAAGGCCATAACTCACAGTGTTTGCATATGAAAAAGTATGTATTTCCTGACTACCAGTAAAAACTGAAGCTGAACTGCAGATAAATATCAGAATCAGTTACCTATTATGATATGAGAATAAAATCTGACTTCCTGATGTTTAACCTTTTTTTGCCATCATCACTCATCTAAACTGAATTTAAATTTCACACAAAAAAGCAAATTGGAAACTCACAGCTGAAACATGTTTAATAGCTAAGAAACAATTTTTGTTTCAGGTCAACATATAACCAGTTTATAAGGTGCTGAAGAAATGAGGAACAAATCCATCTCCTGTAGCTTTACTAATGAAATCTCAACTTCTCTAACAAATAATCAAAGACTCAGAGAACCAATTTTCTAAGTTGTCACAAGCAGCAATACATCACATATATACGTATTCAAGGCCACTACAAAAAAGAATAAATTAAATTGGTTCTTCTAGCAACCTCAGGAATACTAACTCATGCAGTTCAGCTCCAAAAAAACATGTGAATTTTTATAGATCATGAGATTCTAAGAGAGAAAATTCCAGATTTTCATTCTTTCCCTAATGTTTTGAGGGACTAAAAAATAATGCACTCAAGCTTTTGGCATTAGCTCAATGGACAGTAGCATATTTATATTCAATTTACAGTTTTCCTGCAATTCCCGGAATCCCGGAACTGACATTCTCATCACGGCAATGCAGCAACACAGAACAAACAATTCACAAATGGAGAAGACACATAAGATCAATATCTGTTTAAAAGCTCCATAGCTTCCATATCTACAACACAGCTATGATGCACCTGATGATGCAGCAGTGAACGTCCCCTGACACCACTACAGCAGGAGCACCTGCAGAGCTGCCACCACGCAGGTGACAGTGAAAGCACAGCCAGAATCACCAGAGCAGAAATACCCCAGGGTCTTCTGGAGCCAACCTCTTCTAGCTTTCCCAGGCTCCATAAGAGCCCACCAGTCAAATACAACAAAGCGATAAAAGTAGGACACACACAGCCACGCTCACATCTGGCACCAAGCGCAGCTGGACTTGTCACACTTTCAGCACAAGTCAACCCCAAAACATCTCTACAAATAGAAGCTGCCCCCCAAAGAGCAATGTGTGGCACTGAGGCAGAGGCTTGTGGAGGGTGGCATGTCAGCAATGCCTCCAGGCCAGAGCCTCCCAGCAGCTCAGGGCTGCGCTCCTCTGCTCCCGTTAGGAGCACACGCTCGATGAGTGCTCTGACAGGCAGATCCCTGACCTGAAGTATTTGGCGTTTGAACATCCCATTCTTCCAAAAATCTGCTTGAGCTCAATAACTGGCATTCATCCACAGGTTTGCGAGGCGTTAACAGGAGAAGAGGAGAGAAGTACTCACGGCGAGCCGGTCTCCTCGCAAGCACCTGATCCCAACGCAAGTTTCCCTCCCGGTCCCCAACTCTCCAGGCTGGAGAGCCGGGCAGCGCCCCCCACGCCCGCCAAGACGCCCGGGGAACCGGCAGCCGTTCCGCCCATGCCCGCCGCATCCCTGAGGTGCTCGCCGCGCCGCTCCCCGCCCCCGGATCCCCTCTACGATCCCCACACCTCCGCCAACCTCAGCAAGGCGCAGTCTGGGCGCAGCGCTACCGCAAAGTCCTCCAGACTGCTGCGGGAGAGGGAGACGACCGCGTCCAGCGGCGGCAGCCCCAGCGAGAGCTGACCAATTGTAGGCGCTTGAGGTCCCAGTTCATCCCAAACTGCGGGGATGTTTCACCCCTACATCCACATGACGTGACACACCCAGCACAGAGCTGTAGCTGTTCCAGCCTCGCTGGGGGAAAAAAAAAAAACAACTGCCCTGGGCTTTACAGAACTGGAGTAAAACCAAAATAATATCTTTTATTGTCACTATAAAAACTGGTGTGTTCTCAGTATTTCTTAAAAGCCCATCCCGCAAAATATTCTTCTGCATACAGAGAAGTAAAAGGATAGTCTATCTGGTTGTAACACCCAAGGCAGATCTAAAGCATGCTTGATGCCGACTTTGACTCTCCCTGTTGCCTCAATAGGCTCTGGGGCTTTCCACAACTCACCAGGGCTGCTCCACAAGCACCTGAGCAGAAGTACCTCAGGGACTGCTGGAGCCAACCCCTTCTAGCTTTCCCACGCTCCTTAAGAGCCCACCAGTCAAACACAACGAAGCTATAGAAGTAGCACACACACATTCTCACCCATATGTGGCACCAAGTGCAGCTGGATTTGTCGCATTTTCAGCACAAGACAAATCCAAAACATCTCTGCAAAGAGAAACTGCCCCCAAAACAGCAGTGTATGACACTGGGGCAGAGGTTGGTGGAGGGCGGCATGTCAGCAATGCCTCCAGCCACACAGAATCATTTCTGAGAATCCTCTAAGCCACAATTCACAGGCACTGAGCTGAAATTATTGTTCCTAATTAGCCATATTGTTTCAAGAAACTAAAAAAAAAACCAAAACCCAAATAAATAAAAACCCCCTCTACCTAAAATTACTTGTATGCATATTTTTGTAGAAAACAAATGCAACTATTTTCCTGAGTTCACGTTTTTTCCATCAAACAGATGGCAAAAATGAAACAGAGGAGGATGCAAATCAAAGCCTTCTCTCCATTCTTTATTTTCCTTCCATTGATATATACATTTATATGAATTTATTCCAGTTTCTGCAAGAAAGAAGTCATATAGACTTTTGATTTTACAAGTATTAAGGGATAATAAACAGAGCATAAATGAAAACACGCATCACAGAAAACAAATCTTTTCTTCAAAGCGAAAACACACCTGGAAACTCTTCTGATTTGACCAACTCTATCAACTGACCTCCAAAACATCACCACTCTCTGAACTTCACCTTGCAGATACATAAGTACTCTTTAGCTGATTGTAACTTTAGCCTCATTATTGTCAGTCCAGGTAGATTTATCAATTTGTCTTTCACCTTTCTAATTAAGATTTGCTAGCTTTTTCTGTGGGAGAATATCCACACACAAAGCCATTGCTTATCTCTCATGGGTGCTTCACTTTAGGCTTTTAAAATTCATGAGACTGAATATCCTTTCTTTCATTGGTGTTGTAGACTCCATTCTAGATCAAGTAAGCTACAACAAACTGTTTAAGATATATTACAGTCAAATTCAATTGCTTTTTAGGCTGTGGCAGTGCGAGCGTTGATCTCTTCTCTCAAGTGACAGGTGATAGGACAAGAGGAAATGGCCATAAGTTGTGCCAGGGGAGGTTCAGACTGGATATTAGGAAGGATTTCTTTGCTGATAGGGTGGCCAGGCACTGGCAAGAGGCTGCCCAGGGAGGTGGTTGAGTCACCATCCCTGGAGGTGTTTAAAAAATGGATAGATGAGTTTTTGAAGGACATGGTTTAGCGGATGATGGATGCAGTTGGACCCGATGATCTCAAAGGTCTTTTACAACGAGAAGATTCTATGGTTCTATGATTAGTGTATGTTTATGAAAGAGAATAAACACTCTGCTATTTTTTAAATGTGGGAAGTGAAATACATGCAGTTTCTGTAGCCTCAAGATGTTTAAATCATTAACTTCCAGGTGGTTCATGCGCTTTAAAATCTTGGAGAGTTGAGGACAGCACCTGCCCAAAGGAGATCTCTAGTAAAATAGGAATTAAATTCAAATCCTATCCTAGTGTTTTATCCATGCATTCTCCCGTTTTCTTCAAGGCAGCTGCTTTTAGTAGCTCTGGTTCCTCCTCTTAGGAACACAAAACAACCCTGAACTGTGGCTCTGCAGCTGCGGTCCATGTATGGCACAGAAGCCACTCCACCCTAGTGATGTGCAGATGCTGTTCGAGTTGCTGAGCCATCCCTCTGCACACACAGACAGCCAAGACACCACCAGACGGTGCTGCTGCTGCCACTGACAGCAGCAAACAAGCAAATCAGAAGTGGGAGATGTCTGCTCTGCACCTGACAAGAAATGGCCCAAGGACAGAAGTAATTACAAGCTTCAGTCAGTTGAGAGTAGTCTTCTGCATTGTAGCTCTGCATTGGAGACCAGTTCTTTTTTATGGCTGTCATTACTTAATCTGCTGCCTCCTTTCCTCAATGTGTAATACAGGAGCACTAGAACTCACAATGCATTAAAAATTTCAGTAGGATGCACAGATGCACATCATGACTCGGGTCTAGCATGAGGTGGCTGACTTGCCAGTGGCCTGAAAATCCTCAGAGTCATCAGGTAGTTGTGGTTTTCTTCGGTTTTCCATTTGGGGTAAGTATTTGTAACGCCCAAAATAAGTTGCCTTAGAGAGTTTTTATGATCTGCCAATTTATTAAATCATTACTGGACACTAATAAGCACTAGGCAATGTTGCCTGTTGTATTATATTCCATGGCTTTCTAATTATTTCTTTAGCCAACTCTAACGGCTGAAATAGAAGTCTGGATATAAACAATACCCACGCCTGGGAATTGCAGTTGTCATTCCTAAATTTGGTTTGAAAGCTTTAATGCCACCCAGCTTAAGGTACTATCCTCTCTCAGGACACATTTCTGGGGTTATAGAAGTAAATGCAATTACATCAGGGCACTAACAAGAGCACATCTTGAGTGTTTAAATGTTCAGTGCTCTTTATTTACCAGGCTCTTACTAAGATTCTTGAGCTAAAGATTTTATAGGATCTGCACATAAGAACACAATGTGAAATGAGACCTACGAGTTCCTTGAACATCAAGCGTTACTTATATCCATGTGCACATACACGTTCTCCTCAAAAACCCAGGCAGAAGGTTTGTATCAACGTCACAAGTAGTCATTCAAAATGTGTTAATTCAAAGCTTAGACACAACTGTTCCTGTGCTGGATGGTTTGGGCCTTCACAACAATCCCTCTCCTTGAATGGTTTTAAACCGATGGAACAGCGCTGCTAAGGCAAACTGAATCTGGCTGCCTTTGACATGAGTATTCTGGTTGCCTTTCTTGCTGACTCTCGCACTGCTTTTTTGGAGCCCAGCAGGAAATACCATTGCATAGCTTCTTCTTAAGTGTTGAACCATATAATACAGTGCAATACACTTCACTGCAGTTGTTTGAATTGGAAACTAACACTTTCTGCCGTTCTCCAATTCCTGACTGCCCTTTTCAGTAAGTCCTCTAAGTTGACATTATACATCTCATGACCATCTTCCTTCAAAAAAATCTTTCCATTTTTCTGTGATTATTTGTGCTCAGCCTTAATCCCCAACAAGCAGGTGATATTCCTTTCCTGCTCTTCACAACAATTCATGTTTCTTTAAATACATATAGTTAATATCCCAGGTTTCCTCCTGGTGTCAGCAACTTCTCAGTGTACATTGTTGGCATTTCCAATTAAATATTATAGTTTATCATTGTATTGTTGCTTGTAGACTGGATGTTTTTGCTTCTGGCTTTCATATGGTTTCCAAGTGTGTGTATAAACACATACCGCTCCACAATTACTTCTTGGTCAGCCTGGCTGTGGTGGTCTGACTTTTTGGGTTCCTTCTGCTTGAATCCATGTAGCTCTCCTGTATTAGTGAATGCTACTACTTTGAGCCAGTATCTGAACATCAGCAGCCCTTCATTTAGAAGTGCTTCGCCAGTGCCAGATCTGTTGCTGTCGATGGCATATTTAGCATCCTAAGATCCTCAAGCAATACAGAATGTCTAATGGGGAATACAATGCCTATATTTGCTTATGGGTATCAAATCTCAGCTAAATCACGTTTATTTTTGGGGGGGGGGGTTGTCATTTGATTCTCATTCTGCAGCCGTAGTACAAATCAAACCCCCGCATTCGGCCTTTTACACTAGCTTTTATGATATTAATTCTGGCAATAATATTTCATTTCTTGAATAACCTCTCTTCTGATAAACCTTGACTTTGCTTTTCTCACCTTTTTCTCTCATGGTCAACTCTGTTCACACAAGATAAGTTTTTGCTTTTATCCTTGTGCAGTTTTCTAGAGATTCAGGATGCATTCTTGGTACAGTGTCTGTTCTTTAAACGTACACCTTTGCCTGTTACTGCACTCATCCTTCAAGGTAGGAATTTCGTGACATGGTTTAGTGGGCATGGTAGTGTTGGGCTGACAGTTGGACTGGCTGATCTTGGAGGTCCTTTCCAACCTTAGTGATTCTGTGACTCCATGATTTTATGAATCACTTCAGCACAAGTGTTGCATTGTGCTTCGTTTACCCCATGTTCTGGCTACTAAGTGAAAGGTACTGCAGAACAACACCAGCTTATTATTACAAGAATAATTAAGTTTCATCTACTTTGGATAGAGATTAGCATTCAGTCTCTTCTCTTTTTATGCCTTTCCAGGATCATCGCAGGTGGCCGAAATCTCCACAGAAAGATCCAACAAAATAATAATGCCGGGCAAAGTAACAGTATGTACTGGAAACATCCCCTTCCCCTCTCAAAAATAGCACCTTCGAGAACAACTGTGTTTCTTTGGAAATGATGCAACTTTGTTGTCACTTTTGGCCTAAACAATTTGTGTTCAGGGACTTGGGATTGATTTGTACTGATGATTAAAGTGAAGTAATACTTTGACAGAATATTAGTGGCTTACCAGGAAACAAAAAAAAAAAAAGAGAGTTTAGGGAGACCTTACTGTTACACAAGCAGAGAGAAAAAAAAGAAGCAGCAGTACCAGGGACCCAGAAAGTCACTACCTCCCTTGGTTCTCAAGCTACCTCTTTACCTTTTGAAGTTCTACTCAAGATTTTCCCACCTCAGATTTCTGTCTGGGCCACAATACAAATACTTCTCCTTCAGTAAATTTGGTTTTGCCAGATTCATTTTGCTTTTATAGAAGACACTCATTATGAGCAGCAATTTTATTTTTAAGAGTTCTGTCATTATCCATGAACAATTTCTGGAAGCCTTCTAATATCCAATCTTATATTCCTTAAATCAACATAAAGGATAATACAGGTTTAGTCTCCAAAACAACTAAAATCCTAAGGCTATATAGGGCACAAGCCAAATGTATACAAGTGGATCAGTGTCTGAAAAGCTTTATCAGCATTTCCCTTGGGTTTTGCCAGATACAGCCACCAGAGCCTATCAGTCACTATTGTTCTTTCCTGATATTTCTACAGGAATTTGAGGGAGAAGAAGCCCAAGGATTTTATGCTTGACTCCTTTTCCCAACCAAACTGAGGAATGATGGCATTAGCTTTGCTTCTTCCATTCTGGTAACAAAGTAGGAATAGTTGATTTCAAATAGTAAATCTATACCAATTCTCGGGTACAATTTTCCACGTGTTTCTCTTCCTAAGACCCTTTGCTCAGAGTTCTCATTTACCCTGTCACTTCCTCTCAGATGCAATATTTCCAAAAAAAATGCAGAATAAATTTGGTTTAAGTATGTGTTTGTTCCCCTCCTAGACTCTTTTTATAGTTGCCTAGTGACAGCTTGCCTTATCTCAAGAACAAACACACTAAAATGAGAATTTCAGGACTAGAGAGTTATAATCACTGAGCTGTTTGTGCCATACAAGAAACAAAAAAAAATTACTTTGAATTAAAAATATGCTATGTTTTATCCAACATATATCACAGCACCTTACCTTTGCAAAAATTAATCCAAAGAGTAAACAACTATAATCAAATATGAGATAAGAATTGACAAAAACAAGTTCTGTTTCAGGAACCACATGTTGTTAGCTGTACATCTATATATTCTTGGACTAACATTGAATAAAATGTAAAACAGTGATTTCTTCTAAAAATGGGAAAAAGCAATTAGGTATCGAAATTACAGTTTAATTTAACAATAGATTGTCTATTTTATAATTCATGCTCAGAATGTGTTGTTTTGTGCTTTATTATACTCTATACTTATATACTATTTTCCTACGAAAATCCTTGGTTGCAACAAGCCACTTTTCTTCAAAAATCTTATAAATACTATGGCTGAACTTTTCAGAGAACCTCATCTGTTTACAAAGTTGTATCCCCGTACAGCATGAAGTAGCATACACTGAAAGATTAAAAATACTTGCCTATAATGAAGTTGGTTTTGATTTCGGCCTCCTTCCTACATTGACTAAAAGAAGTGTTGTTAGTATTGTTTTACCCCTTAAGGCATGGATTGGAACCATGAAAAAAATTAGAAGTTATACTAAAAGCTAAGAATTATGAGCAGGAAAAAAATATTAGGGAAAGAGAAAGAAAATTGCTGGTGGGGTGGAGATCATATGTACTTATTAGCCTAAAACCTGAAGATTTTAGATTTAGTTGAACAGTTGGGTTCGTACTTCTCATGCATAGAAGCAACATTTTGAAATTTTTCTCTCCTCAGCCAGAAGCCAGTGCCCACTGTGGTGATGTCGATGTTGGATCTATTTCTCATTTCAGTGTCTTTGGAAATGCTCTATTGGTCAATGCATCCATCATACAGCTGCCACATAAACAAAATTGTGCAGAAGTTCTGTTACTGCTCTTAAGTGGCCATATCTGACCAAAAAGCTCTGACAAGGATAATTACCTATTTAACAAACTTAAACGTCTGCAGCACCAAATAAAATTTTTGCTAAAATAGTCGATACAGGGCATTCATAATGAGCAGGACTGTACACACTTGCAGGAGACAATTCTATTGGTAAAGTGCTCTAATTAAGACTATGGAGAGCAAAGTCCCCTTTTCATTTACCACCAGAGAGCACAGGAACATAGCTCTTTGAGCAAGCAGGAGTTTCTGTACTGCTGTTCCATCTGTTCCTGAGGATGCTTTAGCTGATGTGTTGGTCTCACAGCTGACTCTGGGATTGTTTTATGTAATCAATTAAAGAGTATATGCTTGAGTTCTTGTTTCCAGTTTCCACGCTCTTCTTCCAGAGCTGACACCACAGGGCTTCTGCAAGGCTGGTTTCACCCTGTCACTCGATATCGTCACTCACAATGAGATACAGAGTACTGACAGCTCAGGCAAAGCATCAGCTTACAAAGGCTGATAGTTTCAAATCTATATGCTTTCAATTTACAAGTTTTCGTTGTAAAGATTCTGCTCAAGAATGAAGATGCTCACTGATAACTGCCCCTCATTCCCACCAGTATCTAGCAGACAAAGTGAGGAAAATGGCAGCAGAGTGAGGAAGGTTCCCCAATACATACCTGCCCTTACATTGTCATCCTGTGCATCCATTCCCATTCGTTTCGTGTAACAGAAGTGTATCACTGTGCAAAACCCTTCACTAAAAGGAGTTTAAGCATCCCATTTTCAATAGGAAGTTCTCAATGCTAAAAGAATGAATATATTTCCATGGCAATCTTCATCAATGTCAAGTTTCACGTCCTCAGAAATGATATTGTACAATGTTAAAAATACCCATGAAGTCTTCAGAAAAATTCCAGCCAGCAGCCGGATACATAACATATTGAACCTTGCCTTGGACAGAAGAAAACTTTTCTAGGGAGTATGTTCAGCACCCACTCATGTTCTCTGAAATCTTGCTCGCACAGACAAAATAATTTACCAGTATGAAAAAATGCGGTGACGAACAACAATAAAATATTCCTTACTTCCTTGTGATCTTTTATGGCTCTGTTACTGAAAAAGTTCTATGTATTACCTTAAAAATACATGTATTTCTAAATGGCATTTCAATAAATTAAAGAAAAAATTCTGCTCTAATTTGCATCTATAGAATAATTGAATTTAATAATGTTTCTAGTGTAGCTGAGGCTACAGTTCATCCAGAATGCTTAGGGCTTATTTGACCTACAGATGAAGAGAGTGGATTTGAAAAGCATCCAGAAACAGAACGTGAACCTCTAAGGCAGTGACATCTCCCCTCTGTGGGCTGGAAAATAAAAACTGTGATCCTTAGGGACAGACATTAAGATGAAAAATTGTACTATTTGTGATGCCTGAGCCTTGTCTCCTTAATTAGACTGATGTATTCAATTGGTTCTGTCACAGCAAGAAAGCTTTCTAGAGTAGTCTTCCCTCCTAAGCCTCTCACTGCTCCTCCAAAGGAGAGCCAGAAGTGCTCTGAGCTGCTATTGCCCTTTCTCCAGCAGCTCCCTTCAGTTGCCCATAGCATTGCAATAAGGATGAGGGATTTTTTTTTTTACTTTGTCTTTTCTTAAACTTGTCTTACAGCTGCAGATCTTTTGGTGCACAGATCACATTTTTAAGTGTTCCACTGACATCATGAGAGCTAGCAGTGTAGTACAAAAAACTGAGGTGTCAAAGTATCATACAAGTTCAAGAGACCAGGCTCTATCCCAAAAACATCATTCAAAGGTAATTTTAAAAAGACAACAAATATTAAGGTTTCAAATGACTGAAATAATGGCAATGTGCATACGAAGAAAGTCTTAAGTTCCCTCAGTGGATTTCCGTTACTGCAGACAACTTTATGTTTTAAAATACTTAGAAATAATCCCTTAACTCACTGAGTAAAAGCAGACTTAAGTGAAAAACACCCTGCATCTCTACTGTATCCATTGCAACTCAGCACCCTGATTTTTAATACTTGGGCTAGATGACACTTCATTGCAGACAGCTCTGTATCACAGTGGAAACTGAATCAGAAGATGTGTTTTGAAATTAAATCTTTTAAGGAAAGTTGGAAGCCTAGCTTTATATTTTGTAATTATCCTTCAGAACAAAATTGAAGAGAAATTCTGTTCCCATCAATCCGAGTGTAGCTGTGATGATACCACATATGATTCCATTCTCCAAGTGCTGTCACTGGCAAGGTAACTCTTAAGTAAGGCAGCTGTACTTGTATTTTACAACTGAAGAACAATCGATTTTGTGGTCTCGTCAATGGAGAGAAAACTTACTTTAGATCAGTGAGAAAACTTTGGTATATCATTGAGCTTCCTCACATTACGTAGCTGTTATGACCACAGGTTTAAATCATGAAAGCCATCAAAAAATTTTTTTTTCCATTTTCATCATAATATTTATACGCTATCCTCCTCCCCAAGGCACAGGCATTTTCCACTCATCCTAGCACTTTGATAGTGATTCTTACAACCTAAACCAATTGATTTTACTTATCTTTTTATCTTACCAAACATGCTATATACATACGGCTCAGTTACACTGAGAAAGAAGATCTATTCGAGAATAGCTCAAAATACAACCCATGCAGTGGGACCCACCACTGTCCACAGATATTGAGCATAGTTTCTACCAAATAGGGAATCTGTCAACAAATCTAAACACTAAAAGTGAAAATTCTTCTATTTTTGTATTGGGACCTCTGGAGCAACTCACAACGTAAGTAACTCAAAGAACAGCTACTTTCAACCTCTGTGTTCTGTTGCTGAATCTAGCGAATCCCTGTTTCAATACTGAAAGTTCTGAAGTGCAGTTGAATATATGTTTCAAGAAACACTATCACTTCTTAACATTAAGAACTTTTCCCAAACACAAGTCTTCAGACACAGAAACAGTTTAGGGAATCTTCTGATGTGTTTTGTCCTGAGGGAAGACCAAAAATTCCAGGAGGACCCCCAAGCCACTTAGTACATAAAGCCAGGACTGAAGTCTTTAAAAGCATGTTAACCAAGGAACACATATTCATTATGGAAAAGCTGATGTTTGGAGGCACAGGTCACTAGAGAATTTGTATCTGAGCAGAACCCAGTCATAGTCAAAACTGAATGTAAATTGGTGTTCATTTCCTTTGTTAGCTTCATGTCTTGAATCTTTAGAGTCAGTACTATTTATCTGTGACATGAAGAATACTACTACTATTTGGCTTTCTATGTAAGGACTCAGTGGGAGAGAAATAGAGCTTAAACACATCTATTGATAAGCTTCTAACTATAGAACCAAGGTCTTTCTGCATTCCTCACCACACTTTCTTTTACCTGAAGCTTTGAATGATATCAAAATGCTGTTCGGAGGTGCTCAGTTTGTCCTGGTAGAAGCAAGGTGACTACAGGTCAACGTTCTCAGCTTCAGCTGGTGGCAAGGTCCAGCATGTTTTCTCAACAGGCACACTCACTGACACATGCACATTATACACATCACACATGGCAAGCCCAGCAGATCAAACTAGATAGAAAACATAGCAATTATACAAACACAGATGGCTGATCAGGAAAGTCTGCTTGTGGGAAATACATACAGAGTGATGGCACCTGCCCTGGGTGCTGCCAGGGATCTGTCTGCAGCACCTGGATGACCTAAGGTGGGGATGTGTTCAGAAGAGGAATTTTGAAATTAAGAGGGGCTGCCTTTGAAGGAGTCTCCTTCAGCAGGTATTTTTCCGTACAGGCCTTCTCTGCCTTTGCCCAAGTGCAGGGAAGGTATTTTTATTAAGCAGTTGCACTGTCAGTTCATTTCTGGGTGGTGGTTGAGAGGGTTTTTTAATGCGAAATTAAATCTGTATAAATAGGTGATCCAAGCTCAGGTCTGAGTGCAGCCTTGGCCATCCCTTTGCAGGACAGGGGCTGACTGTGAGTGCTGGAAGTCTGCATCCTGTCTCATGAGGTGTATCCCTCATATTTGCTGATGCCCAGAAGGCAGCAACACAGTCCTTCAGTAAGACATGCCTTTAGATCACATCTAGTCTTCAGATAGCGCAGTGGAACTGATACAGATTAGAGATCTGTGTGTTTAGACAGTGATTTTGGTTTAATTATTGGGGGAGGAGGGGAATGGTTCACAACCAAATTTTTTTACCTGGTCTGCCATGCTGAGTATCAGGAGAACATTACCTGTCTTAATAAATGCACTGTGAAAGACCAGGATTCTGTAGAATTTCTAAATCAATTGTATGGATGGACTTTTTACATAATTAATCTGGTGGACATTCTTCTAATGAGACTAATAGTCCATTAAAATGTAACCAACCACAATAGTAAGGAAATTGCCATTTTGTCTACAAGTTAGTTTTAACAAAAGCAGTATGCATATTTCAGACAATTATTTTACAATCCTGTGAATTTACAATGTATATGACTTTTCAGTGTTTATTGCTGGTTAGGTCTCATTACACAGAACATTTAAATGAGATTTAAATAATGTAATTTAAGACAGAGACATTCAAGATGAGTTTCCATCATAATTAAAACAAATTTAAAGCTGACATTTTTCCTATTTTGATGTTAAGATGACACAGCAAGTTCTAAAAACTCTATCAGAATAACCAGTCCTTCTAAAAAAAAAACAAAGCATAAAGTACAAAATTCAAAGGGAATCCTGCATTTAGAATTCTTTCAGCCATTTTTGAGAACGTAAATTACGACTGATGCTCAAGACCAGAAAAGGCACAATATCTTGCTATAACATTAAAGTTGACTCCTGTAACAGTAAAGGGACACCAAAGAAATACCTTTTCAGGTATTATTCTTATAACTGAAGCACAGAATGGAGTCTCATTGGGAAGCTCAGATAGGAAATTCTAGACACTCCTGCTATACTAGCAGTCAGTCTAATTGTATGAGTCACTAAAAGCAGTCTTTGTTTGCCCACAGAATAATTTAAGGTTTCATCTGTTTTAGTAGCCACTAACTATAATTACTCCAGAATATGTGATTAACAGCCTGAACAACAAATTAAATGGAGCTCCAAGACGCATGCAGGTTTTGTGCATGGGTATTGCCTGCTGCCTCCCGGGGCTTTCCCTTGTACTGCTCTGCTCAGTTTCTTCGTTTTTGTCTGGTTCCAAACTGTGAGATCCCATTCCTCTCCTTCCTACAGTTTCTCTAAACCTGCCCCTTCCTTTTCAATCCTTCTGCCAAGCTTGCATGCTTTCACTAGGCTTGCCCAAAAGACAGAGATCATCTTTTAAAAAGCTACGTATTGATCCTCTTGGTTGAAAAAACAGCATTTCAAAAAAGCAGCATTTCAGTTCATTCCCTTGGTAGTCACTCTGCCTACAGGCATCACCCAGACATCATCCTTTTTTTTCATCACAGTGAAAGTCCTTAAAGTTTTCACTTGGAAAGCTCTGTCTAACTCTACTCCTCTGATCTCCTTCCCCTCCCAGTGCTCAAGTTTTGTATTGCTCTTCCATGAGACATTCGCAGCCTTTTCCCTCTGAGAGCTTTCTACGTCCCCTCTTTGACTTCTCATAACACAGCTTTCTCAGCATCCTCGTCAGGGTCATAGAAAACTCTGAAAGCAACTTAAGTTGATTTTTTTTTTACTATTCAGCCATCCATTCACCTAAGCAATCACATAATAAGCTTCTGTTCTGACATGCCAATGACCACATTTTGAACTTATTTTGAACAGCTCTACACTTCTTACACAGCATAATGTGTCTTGTCAGCAACGCACCATGAAGGAATCAGTGTCAATTTGGAAATAAACAATTTTAATGGTTAGAAAATAGAATCACTCTTTGGACACAGTGTGACATCTGTCTTCTGTAACAGTACATCCAGCTTTAGAAGTTAGAACCTGGGAAAAGGCTTTTTAGTAAATTGTCTCAGAGCATGACAAGTTAAAACTTCATTATTTAGGAAAAAGAATAAAGGGGAGATTTCAGTGTGAAGAGAAAGCAAAAGTTTGGTTTGTTCGGAGAATTTTTAGCTACATAATATTGTGTCTACAGCAAAATCACAGTCTGGCTTATTTATAGGTTTGAAAACCTAACCTGTTGAGTTCTACATTGTCAAGAGCTCTTTGGGAATACTTGGTATACATACAAAAAAATTCATGCCTAGATAACAAAAACATAGAAAAGCATATTGAAGCTGCGTATTGAAGAAGCGGCTAATTTTACCCATATTGAATAAAACACTACTCCAGCTCTTTTTGGTTCTTTCCACACCATTAGCTTGCCACAACCATATAAGCGTTCACAAAAACATAAAGAGCCGTCAGTCTTATCACAGTATTTCCTTCCAGCCACGCTACATAATGGGTCTTATCACAGTTTTTTTACCTAGATTAGCACTAACAGAAGTGGCAAATGTTGGTTTACTTAAATTCAAAAGTTAGGATCAATGACAAGTAACACACCAGTTATCAGGATAGCCCAGCCTGGTAGTTTCTGTACTGTTAGTTCAACCTGCTCTTTAAAGAGTGCAAATTTGAAATCATAAGAGGTACCATTTCTTACCAGCTTCTTCTGATAGGCTGAAAAAAAGCAGTTAAACTTCTGACCCATCTCTCACAGAACCCTTGTGGAAACATCCTCTACCAGAATAAAGTGCCACTTGAATATTTGAAGAAGTCTTAAAACCACACCAACCGCGACTTAGAACATTGTGGTCTTTATCTGGACAGTTGAATGGCATCAATAATGACTTCTTTCCCCAAGAGTGCCAAGACAGAAACAGGACTGATAGCATAAAGCTACAATGCCAAGGATCATCTAGAAAGAGTACTCTTCTAATCTACCTACCAGCAGAAAAAAAAACCTCACCTCCAGAAACAATGTATTTACTGTTAGATTACACTCAAGTACTCTGTTGACGTAATCCACAGTTTAATTAAGTATGACTACAAAAGGTCATGTGCTGGGAAAGGGTTCTGAGACTTCTTGGGAAGTTTTAAGACCTGGAGGCAGTCATACAGTTGTACTGAATACAAGTACAACTGGAAACCTTATCTACAAAGAAAAATATGCATCTGAAGGCAGATGTACTGTTTCATAAGTCAGTGTTGTTCTATGAAGAAATTACCTTCAGTCACAAGACACAGCAGACCAGCAGAAGGCTTAGGCTTTTTTAGGTGCTCAGCTTCTCTTGCTCTTAGCTAACTCATCATCAACCATAACTCCTAACTCTTAGCTAGATTCGACACAGTTGATTGCCTCACACAACGGCTATTACTGAAATCAAAAATCCCCAACATGCAGTAAGTGAGATGCCCCAGATCACTACAGCTGTATGAAAAGGAAGAAAAAAGGGCCCTGAGTACATAGAGTGAGTATGGTGTATGTTTTATTCTATTTACAGTACATCTGTTATAAATATAATACATTTCTTGAAAATCTTGAGTAGATTTTTTTAAACAGATCAATTGTTATAGTTACATAATAAAGCAAGTGACAACTTCAATGACAATCTCATGGTTGTGAAATAGTGCATTCTGTGTTGAGATGAATGAGAAAATACTCAAACTGGCTGAAGGAATTATTTTTGAAACACCTTAGGCGAGACTTGTATGTAAACCCTGAAAGGTCACCAGTTTCCATAAACATGAAAACTCAAACCAACATTTTAAATTAAAAGAACTGAGAAACAGAAATGGATCTGAGACACCTTATTGAACTTCACAGTAAGGCTGGGATTTATCATGACTAATGGCTTCAGACAGAAAAAAGCCAATGAGGGTTTCTTCCTGAACTGTATCCTAAAACAGCCACAAATATTAAAACACCATGCTGGAAGTTGTAACAGCCATCAAGCTGCATTTTTGACAGGGCATAGGACATATAAATATGTTCAGATTTGCAGTTAAAGAATATTTTGTGTTATGAATATCATAATTGCCAGAGAAGAAAGACAGTATAAAAGGATAAACATATTTTCAGTCCAACGTGCGTTGCATTGAGAAACAAATTGACAAGTAGTCTGAATATTTTGCTATTTTCTTTCCTACTCAATCTTTAGTAACGAGTTTAGACGTTTGAGGTGCTATTTCCACAAACTGCAGCAAAATGTCAACCAGCAATATAAGAAAAAAATCCCATTTATTTTGTCTTTTAGTGTGGTTTATTCAGGAAGTGGTCAGACATTATTGATAATAATTAGTGCAGGCATGGAGTTCTGCTGACTCGTTTCAAATAAAGTAACTTGGTCCGCAAGCTTGGCAAATACTCTGGGGGTTCCAAGATTATAGACACCAGTATGAACGAAGCAAGCTTTTAGTTGCAAGCTATAGACCTCCTGGCTTTTAAGTTGAAGCTTGTACTGTGTTTGCCCAAGCCATGTAAAAGATCCATGGATTTCTAATGCTTCTGGGCTGAAAAAGAAGGGAAACAGTTATTTCTTGGTATTGAAGCACACATAACACTTGACACGATTCCCTCAAGCTCAAATTTTCCCAAGATTCCAGAATGGACTGTGTGTCCATCACTGGCCCCTTAAAGAGATGCTTGTATACGCATTCCAAAAACTTCCTTTCAAAAGCCAGGAACTAGAAACTTATGTTACTATTCTGGCAGTCTTTGGATGTAGTATTGCCCACTATTGGTCATCTTTGATGACTTGGAAGCTGCCGATTTCCCTTAAGTCACTGCCTTCCTCAGATGCTTGCTTTACTTCCCACACCATCTCCCTAACCTCATTCCCACTCCCCCCTAGCCCCTGTCCTTATCTTTTAAGAGATTAGGGGTTTTCTAGCCAAAGCTAGACTTTGAAAGGGTAACAGTTGTCATGGTAGGTATTGACAGAATCGTGCTTAATATTTTAACAAGATGCTAAATGCAGTTTCAGAAAACCTGTCATGTCTATGAGCCCTCTTTCCATCTACATCCGCACGCGCACACACACTCATCCCCAAACATACATACACTGAAACTGAATACCGAAGGTACCCTTGGGTATGTTTATGGATCCCTATGTCCACTCATCAGCTCAACTTCAGGTCCTTGCTTCTTGACAAACACTTTAGTGTTAACTCACACTTAACACTCCTTTATAGTGGACCGCCCCCCCTTGGCTCAGAAAAATCAGTATAAAACTTTAAAACATTTATTTGGTTCCAAATATACTGTATATTATATGCAGAATATTCATCATATATATGTATAATGATGAGTTCCAGTCTATTTGCAGCTTTTTATGTAATTGACGTAACAGTAACAGACATAGTAACAAGATGCAAATTGCCACAATTATTCTAATCCTTACTTAAGGTATTCTAAGGCCCATCCCCTAAACTGGCGTTAAATCAGGGTGCATGTCACATAGAAAGAGTCAACGCGGATATTTACTGCTTTATAGACATTGCATCAATGAATTGGTTTGTGGGTGGGAGGTGTGTTAGGGGTTTTATTTGTTTTTACGAAGTTTCAAGGCATATGACTATACTATGCTTTCAAATACATGCCTTAAAGTGCTGTCACAAAATGTGACTGTGTTGTGAAAACACACCAGACTAGTGAATAGCTTCCTAATCTTAACTGGATTAAGACTTAAATCTTCTGTCCTTTATTTCTGAACCTGTGTATTAGGCCCTGGGCTTTTAAATTTCTTACTTGCCTGGACAGACTGTTGGCAAGAAGCAAATGCTCCCCATGACTAAGCCTATTTCAGTGTCTTCACAATCTATCCCCCGCCCCTGCCCTCCGCCAATAACAGTCAGGGATCCCACAAAGTCTATTTTGTGGTAAGCAGATGAAGTAGCATTGTCTTTACTGGGGGGGGCTGAGGAAAGGTGGTATCACTCAAATTAAGAATGAGTTAAATTGCCTTGTTTTAACAGAAGCATAAGACTTAATGGTATATCAGGGTAATGAATTCTCTCTCCCACAGAATCCTCAGTAAAGCTTACACATCATAGCACTACAGTTCTAAGTAAAAAGCCAGCCATAAGAATCAGCTGATAAGCCTAGAGGGAATCTTGAAAACACCTAAGGTTCTATAGTATTTTACACTAAGCCAAACTGAGGAGGAAGTACTTGTTTAAACATCAAAACTTGTTTTCTACAAATTACTTGACATTTTGAAAATGAAACCCCAACGATATTTAATAAAGTAAGGTTGCTGAAGCTCTTATTTCACTAGTTCAAAAGTTATTTCCACTTTCTTAGGAAACATCTGCAGAGTTTAACTATTTGAAAGCCTCAATTCAAGGTCCTGCCTTAGCAGTAGTCAGAAGCAAAGTAAAATTGAGCACTGATTGAAGATTCCCATTTGACTGTATGAAGCCTTTATCACCCTCCATTCTTTCAAAAAAAAAAGCCACTGTTGAAAGAATTCTATTCCAGATATTCAATACAGTTAAAACATGACAAGGACTCCCAAAACAAGCAAGCATTCTCAGAAAATACTGTTTTATTAGTATTCACACGTTACCTTGTTGTTTTATGCCGCAAATCAATCATCACATCTACAACAGCTTGGGAGCAATTGGAAAGTAGGAGAGTGACAGGTACCAGACAGAGGCTGCAAACAGAAGTAATTCCATAGCAAAATAAAAGGATTAGTCTGGACAGTCTCAGTTACACTCTTAAATAGTTGAAATAAATTTTTGGTAGAAAACTAAGAGGCAATTGTCTATTATGCAACAGTCTGGGACAGTGTACATACCAACATAATCACTTACACTGACTAAAATTACTTAGAACAAAAGCTATTACAGGCAAATAAAATGGGCTCAACAGAGACAAATGAAGTTACCATTTTTGTTCATCCAGCTGAGAAAGACTAGCAAAACCATAACTAATAGCTTATTTGACATAAAATCTACTCTTACAACAAGAGACATTTTAAAATGGGATAATGTGGCCTACTATGCTACTCTGAACCGCTGTTCAGCACATTTTTTTCCGGATACTTTTCTTCTGCACTGCCTCCTGTAGAGGATTTGCTGACATCAGGCCTGAAGTTTAGCCACATAACAGCGCCCACAAAAAACACACAGCACATACATATTTCATTGTTAATTTAAGCCTTAGTCTGAAAAAAGCTAATACATTTAATTGATATTCTGTTTGTTCACAATTAGTATGATTGTTTTATAAATAACACAGTAGCAAGAAATACCAATATATCTGCAGGCAGAGACACAAACTACTGCAGCTGTAACAGCTGTTTCACTGGACTTCCCCGCCACTGCTTAACAGCTTAAATATCCTAAACTTGACTAACCAGAAAAGAAAAATTAGCAGCTTTTACAAATCATATATGAGCCTTTTACTGGAATAATGGATGCTTTCTAACTGTCATTAATATATGCTACCTTATAAAAGATTTAAGTGTTAGAATATATACAGAAAGAAATCCCTTTGCTTTGACAAATTACATTCACTGAAATTTTAGAAAAGAGGTATAACACAGTAGAGTTCTCAGATAAAACAACTGAAACCTAAATAAGTATCTTTATGATTCAAGCACAATTCACTTCATATCTCAAAATGAATCCTGTGGGTTTTGTTCAGATAACTTGAATTTTTAAAGACTCATGGATTTTACAAGCTCCAACTAATTCCTCTAGCAGTCTGCTTTTTGACAGAGTTTAATTCTGATATTCTTCAAACGGACAAACCTCAGTGATCTAAACTGTTACCACTCTTCCTTCTGACGTAAATCAGAACCATGTGCAGCTAATCTTGATAAGTCAGATGCTGTAGATATAAGTTCTTCTGACTTAAAAGTACCTCTGACTTTCTGTCCAGGTTCTCAACATAAATGACAATGTTTACTCTGACACCAAAAATAAACACAAAGGCAGCAGTGTGTATTTTTCTTTCAGTAGGTTTGATATAAAAAGTAAATATCAAAACTAGGAACTGCATATTACAGTATTTCTCTACATGAAACTTTCATTTTACCTACACAATTCTGAAGCAGTGAGTTTAAGAACTGAGCAAGACTTCACCCTTGCACTCCATACTTTCACCTTTTATTTCACAAACCACATAGCATCTCTCAATGGGATTTATGTCAAATTAATAATATTTCAAAAGTTTATCAAGAAAATGTTGCACTAACCTTTTTTGATTAAAAGAATGATTGAAAGACTCTGGATAATGAAGACTTGTTTTGATAAGATTAGAAAGCTGTTCTGGTGTTGGTCTTGCAGGTACTGGTGCATTTTCTGATCGAAAAAACCTCAAAAGAACCATTTCTGGTAATTCCTGAAACACAAATTCAGAATGATGCTTAAAATACTGATATACGGTACTGTGCAAAGCAACACAAGAAATACAGTCACAGAAGCTACAGTTTTCCATTATGAACTATAACTCCAGGGAAGTAACTCTACAGCATCATGAGGCTTACAATTTTTTACAATGTGTTTTGTATTTAAACATGCTAGATGAGGAATGATTTATCTGTTACCTTCTTTTGAGACAGAGAATTTCAAGCTGCTTGTGAAAACACTAATTGTGCAAGTTTCACAGAAGCATGCTATTGTTGCAGTAGTTTGTTAGTGCTTGGGTTTGGTTTGTTTCTAAGAAAAACGGACAGCATTTACACAGTTTCAAATTCAGCAGCTGTACCTAAAGAAAAAATTCCATCACCTGCCCTGGGAAGTTCACAACAGGAAAGCCAACAGTCAGGATTCCCAAAACAGATTCAAAGTAAAGCAAGCAGAAATTTACAGGAACATGACAACAATGACACAAGGAATTAATAATGCGGAGTATCTTAAGAATTGTACAGCAAGTTCTTGAAGATATGAAAGGTACCTTTGCCCCCCAGCTGAAAGCCCAAGTCAAGCACTGACACATTACTTGAGATTCAACCTAACCTTGCAGACAGAATCAATCTCTGAAGCAGAAGAAACTAGATGAACCAGAAAGATGCAATACCAAATGAGGCAATCGGGCTGCATCTAGTCCAGTATCACAGCACTGTAACTCTAACATCATTCCATCTGTTTTGTGAACCGGATTTATTCCACAAGGGGCTGCCTTTCAGTATTCCTTTATGAATATATTCTGCAAAAAGCCCACCTTTAGAGGAAACAAGATTTTGCAGTAACGTTTGATTGACTATTAAAAGTGTGTGAATGATTTGCACCAATAAGTACAGTGTAACAAAGTAATATTTTTCATTTAAGGGCAATGGATTGTACTTTAAGTTGAAAATAAACACTCGAGGCAACAAAACCTGACACCAAAAAACAGACACACTGGGCATTCTGTGATATGTAGGAACAACTCAGTCACTGTTTTGCCTGTGCTGGTAATACCATCAAATGCTTTATCAGGTTTGCAACTCTTTCCTCTTGAAAAGAAGAGTAACTTTAAAAATAATTTGAGAAGAAAAAAGATACTTCAAAGTAACAATTAAATGTATTTTAAGTTTTGAATGAATTTGGTATTTCCATCCTACCCTATGAGTATCTAACTTCACCAAAACTGACAGCATGAAAAATAGTGGCCTCCAGAAATGAGATAATAGGTTTTCATTTAAATTGATCCTTCCCTCAAATTTCAGTCCCACCAATTTCCTTTTCAATCACATATCAATATCCTACACACTGTAGTTTGCCCTATAGTCAATTACCTGTTCCAAGTCCTCCCAATCAGAATTCCCGAGTATTTTTTTAAAACCCTACAAAAGACAAATACGAAGGTTTATCTCTACAAATAGAAAAGAACATCATGAAATGCAACAGGAACATTTACTGGTGAAAGTGTAGAGTGCCATTAATATTTCAAACCCTTAGTCCTAATATTACACCTTTGTTAATGGATTGGAAAGCAGCAAGATCAACCATTTACCATCACAGAGCTAAACCTTAATACCAGTCAGCCTCTCCGTGTCGGATTGAGAAGACATGTCTGTCTCTCCAAGTTCAGCTGCTCAAAATCTAGGTTTTTTGTAATTGTACACCTAGAACAAAGACTAAGACATAGTGTTTAGCACATTATGCTCTTTCTCTAAGCTTTAGGTGAGAACTAAGCTCTTCAGAATGGTAACCAAGAAGATATGCACACAGATCAGAGAGCTACTTAGCAACAGCCATAAAGAAATGCTAAGTTCAAGGATGCGTTGAACTCCTGCCCAACTACAGAGCTTGGAAAATTCGATCAAGGCTACAGAAAAAGATGAGCAAACCTACTCAGGCACCTACACCCCTCGCTTCAAGAATATGCACCAAGCAAACGACAGCCTCAAGCCTTTTGGTTATTCAAACTTATAAACAAACTAAAAAAATAAAGAATTAAGCAGGTGGTATTTTGTTGCTGAACTCCTACAATACCTGGCCAAATGGAGTACTGCCTTTTTAAGGCAAACTCAAAAGTTCTAACACCAGAAGTATGCTTGTTGACGCCTTACAAAGCCTTCAGAAGTGCCATGGGCTCCAGCAGACAGCAAGCATCACACGTTGCATACAAGAAGGCCACAACAATGGTTAAGACACTCGCTTTAAAAAATTAAGGTTAAGGTGCAGTTTGAAGGTCTCATTCATACATCCTGGTAGAAACTTAGATAAGCTTGACTGGAAGAGATTTCATCATAAGAAGAGTATGGAAGAATTTGGGGAGTGGAGTGTTTTTTGCCATAGTTTTAAATTTTATAGCTGCATTTTTAAGCATTTTGGGTTTTCACTAGAAACATGCAACAGGCAGACGCACCAGAATCACATTGATCCCACAGTTACCTTCCAAGAGATACAAACTGTGCGTTCAGTGCTAGGAAAGTCATTTTACATCGTTTTTTGCTGCCTGAAGCTATCTACAAAGGCCAGCTTCAAACAAATATACTTAAAACTAGACGCATGCTTACTGTTACAAGCAGAATAATCTCTACGTGCTCGCTTATTCAGTAGCTACAAAAAAGCCTGGACCTTTAGAGTCTGATGTTTGCTACTTTGTTTCAAAGATGTATATTATTCTTATTTACACTTCTGAAATTGCATATTAGTTATTCACACTCATTTTAGATATCTCCTGCCACTGTACTAAGCTAAAAGTTCGAAAAGTCAAAATTTACATTTTTCAAAGCGTCTTTTGCGTTGTCTAATAGATGTAGTAGACAGGTCTTCTCTCAATATGCACTTTCAAATTGAAAAATTTATTCCTTTCCATCAGATGAATGGAAGTGATGGTATCATCACATTTTAAAGGACTTTTCTAAATAATACTAGACAACTTAAAAGTTTTTATTTCAAAAACAGACTTCTCAATTATTGGGTCAATGTGCTCTTAAACATACCACAAAAAAAAAAAAAACAAACACCACAATTTGATTTCCAAGCTGTTTGGAAATCCAGCACATTTGCCCCATAAATCACAAGTTACACACAGCCAACACAGCTCAGCCAAGTAGAACGGGCCAATATGCACAGCACAGGAGAAAACCTAAGCAGGAAACTCTTGAACTACACTAAGCACGGTAAAAGCAGAATATATCAAAGCAACAGAATACCAGTGAGACAAAGAAGAGACCCTAAGTGATATGTATTTCTCCCTTTTCTATTTTAGATCAGAGAACTACCATTTTAAAACCTTTTTAAGTCTGTTTCCTTTGCAGTGCAACTCATCCATATACATTCTAGCTCCTAACTACAGAAATAAGACACCAGTGATAACATATTTGAAAGCAAAAATATTATCATCAGCTCTGCAAGTCCATTCAAGGGCAAAGCAACAGATAATTTTTTTCAGCTTTTCGGAATATTTCTTTCAAGACAACAAGATAAGCCAGTCCTCCCAAACTGGTACAGTAACTGGTACATTAATTTCTACAATACTGAAAATGTAGACTTCAGCTCTTGATGTTTACCCTTAAGAATTTTGCTTTTCCTACCACCAAAATGGTTTAATGAATGTTTTAAATCCATTCCAACAATGTTTGATTCAAGTATCCTTCCCCATGTATTCAGTAAAAAAAAGTCAAACTAGCACATGCTTCTTCCAGTAATTCATTGTGACGAAAAATAGTTATTCAAACCCTATCCTCTCCCACCTTTCAAAATTCCATACTTCCAACCAAAGTATCACTGCCTCACTGAGTAATATCTACAAGTTGCACTGTTACCAGAAGCTATCATACCTGAAGCACAACACTGCCAAAAGGCCTGCATCCATACTATAGGCATTTTAAATATTTTACTTTGGGCTAGCACTTGTTTAATCCACAGGACTGAATGGGCAGCACAGAAGCACATTATGCGCAGTCCTAGAGAACATCTGGATTAATACTCCTGGGAAGTATCCACTTTCTGCCTTACAAGACCACTTCATAATGAATACAAAAGGCTCTACACTGGGATAGTACCTTAAGAAATATGACTGATACAAAACACAGACACTTCCTCTTGCCTAGACTTCAGTGAAAATTGAGTTTAGACTGGCATGCTAATGTGTTTCAGAAGTATGGATGCACTAATCCCAATAAGCCCATGTGCGTAAGTGACAAACCTCTACTAGAGTACTGCTTACCTTCCACAGTGTCAAGTCTTCACAAATCGTAAGTGTGGCAAATGCCCCAGCCCCACACCCATCTCCATCCCACCATTACTCTGTGCTTTTCCTTTGGAATCTTTTGGATTACTAAGTTCAGGTACAGACGTCAAGAACAAGCGATCAAACAGCTCTGCTTCAGATGCTATCTTAAGATGACCTTCACTCAAAACCTGATTCCTCAAAGCAAGTTTCAGAAGAGAAACAGAACTCATAGTAACATCACTGAACAAAAAAAAAAAGTTATCATTTACAAATACTCAGCTAATTTTTATTAGCAAAGCTTTTACATCTGTACTCAAACAACTACTGCTAACACATCTACTTAGACCCATTCACTTTACTAACACATTATGTGAATATTCTTCATACATTGTAGCTAGTGACTATAACGTATCACTGTTGCACCTTTTGTGTTTCTGATTCAAAGAAATAAACTACATTTACCATTTTTCCCTAACTTTAAAGGCCATTTTTTTCAAAAATACAAGTAAAAGAAAGGATAGGAATAAATGTTTCCCTATTATTCAAAGCTCTTTCTAAATGAAACAAAAGGAATACTGACTCTGTTAAATAATTTCTTAAGTGTTCCTTCAGTATACTAATTGTTATGATTCCAGACTTGTAGAATATAGAGGCATAAGTAGCTTATCATATCACCTATTAAGTCTACTGTGTCCAGTAATCTATGCTTAAAAGCAGTGCTATGGAGTTAAATTAAAAAAACTGTAAACAAAAAAAAAAGTTGCCTTCAATGATGAAAACCAGGAAGATTTAGTCAGTTATCATTGTCTTGTTTAGAAAGAAAGTTTAGCATTCTTAATTCTATTTTGAATAGACAGGATAAAAGGAAGCACATGCATTTGAACATCCAAGTAAAATTTGTATACAATTTCACTGTTATTTTCTTTCTTTTTGCATGGGTAAATACAGAAATCTTAACTGTAAAGTCGATTTTAAGTCTCCCCTAAATCACACTATCTTCTGTTTTATAGAAACCAGACATTTTATCTTGATTTTTATGAAATATTATGGCAAGTTATGCTACTGCAGTAGAGGAAGAATGACATCCTGCTGTCTGTTCCACATTCCTACTGTGGAATTACATGTTACACAATGAACCAAGCATAAGTAACCACCTGCCCTTGCATCTCAGACAGTCTAACATCTTAACTTGAACATATGATAAAGATAACTTCACACCAGTGCACACAGCTACTAATCTACTAGCAGCTACTGAACAACTGGAGAAACAACAATGCCAATAAAAACAGATCTACTGTTCTTCTACTGCAATGATTTACTGCAGCTTTGTTTCCCATATTCTATAAATCCAAACTAAATCCTTAAAAGCTGTCAAAGAATTAGTCCGAGATATACAATAACTGACAGAGCAGCAGAAGACAACCAGCACACAGAATTTAACCGAAATATAAAACAAGCTATCTTGATTTGTTCAGTGTGATTAATTTGATTAATTCAGCTAAGATTTGAGTCATTTCTCAAAGGGTAAAAAAATAAAGGGTGTGCAGACAGAAATCCTATTCACGTTTTCTCCATGTCTATTATCGTGAGACTTTTCTTAGCTGGGGAAGGTTGTATTGCCACATAGACATAAAAACTCCTTTTCTGCTTGCAACAGAAGTAAAAGCAGTTCAAGTCAAAACGATAGTCACTGAAGAGCAGCAACAAAGATAACACAGTAAGAAACACATACAACATATTCCTGAATCCTAGATGACACCCTGTTCAGTGTTTATAAATAAATTCATTTTTTCAGATCTGACCAGCCCTTTAGAATTTAGGACTGGCAACCAACACACACTGGTAAAAAGCGCGCATCTCCAACTCCCTCTGCTGTCTAGACTGCTGTCAGACTTCTATACTGACATTCAAGAACAGTCCAGAGTTTCCAACTCTGTATCTGACTTAGAGAACAAATAAACATTTCTAGGACAACCTATTCAAATTAAATCTCAAAACTATATATCCGGAAGTGTTAAGTTAAAAGTAATGTTGAGGTTTGGGATTTTCTACCTCCCTCCCAGCTTTTCACTACTTGTGTAATTGAAATATCTTGCTTTTGCATTGAAAAGACAATGCCCAAACCTTAATCTATGAAGTACATTATTTTTTCTACCTAGCCTCATTTAGTAGATTATTTTAGTTCTTACACACAGAGTTAACTAAGTAAACTGCTAAAAGCCTCAAATCACTTGATCTCTCATCTCGGAGGGGTTCATCTACTCTCCTCACAGTATGAAGTGCCAATTAAAAAAATAGTAGTACATAAGCATATGAAATTTCTCAATACTTAGCAGTACTGAGATTACAGGCTCTTAAAATCCAAGTTAAATCTGGCTTTGACTACCAAGAGAACACAGAATTTACACATTATTTTTATATCAGATTCCAATGGCATCACAATCCTGATGCATGTTTGCTTCCAAACAAAGTACAGAATGCTTCAAAGGAAGTACGTTCCTTATGCTGAAGGAAGTGAATACAATAATCAACGTAGCTTCTATTTTGAATGCAGTTATAATAATAACAATAACAGAAACAGATCATAGACAAGAGTACATCTGGATCCTCCTTGCTGGTGGCAGGATTATTTTCTCAGTTTGAAACTGAATTTGATGGAGACAACTAAGTTTTAGAGCAGTCAACAAGAAATGTAAATTTATATCTCTAGTATGTTCAGTTGTTTATTTTAGGATGCAAATGTGATTCATTTCTACTACTTCCCTTCTCACCCATTTGCCAGAACCAGACTTCAATGAGATCAGAACAAGTCCACAGCATTTTCTCTCCTAATGGTAGATGTGTACGATTTAATCTACTGTTCTATATACACCTTATGACTGGAAAGATAATACCAGATTGAGTAGTTATTTGTAGATTAATACAGTCTAGTATTGCTCAGCATAACTTGAGCCTGCATATGCTAAGGTCTTTTTTTGTTCATCTGTTTTGGGGTTGGGGTCTGGTGTTAAGTGAAAAAAAAAATCACCTTCAGATATTACAATTTAAGTTTTCCTATTATTTCAGTACCAACGAGCACCAGGCAGTTTAGCTCAAACTACATGCCCCTTTCAATCTATTCCCATCTATTTCACAGCATAAAGAACTAAATGGAAAACTCACCTTGACAATGTAAAAACACTTCAAGGCTTTCAAACCGAAGCAAGTACACAGCCTCAGCATAATACAGAAACACACATTGTCCTATATTGCTTTCTTGATAAAATTAATGTATAGCACTACTTGCTGCAACTTAGAGTAAGAGCTCACTAAAAGCTACATCTGAAAATTTTCAATATTTTAAAAACAATGAGAACAACACCAAAGCAAGAAGGAACAGCTATGTACTGCTCAGCAGAAGTACAAGACTTAGCACAGATGTTTTTACAGAAACTTATCTATATCTTCCACAGTAGTTACTGATCCATGTACCAAGAGTCATCCATCACCTTTTCACAGATCCAATTTTTTTAAACCAACAGGCTATAAAGCTTCAAAGTGAAGTAGCATGCTATTAAGCAATCAAATCCCACAAAGCTTTCAATGTCTTGGCCGAGGACAAGGCTAACTGCTGAGTCCTGCACTTCGGTCACAACCACACTATGCAATGCTACAGGCTTGGGGATGACTGGCTGGAGAGCTCTATGGTGGAAGAGGACCTGGGGGTGCTGGTTGACAGCTGGCTGAACATGAGCCAGCAGCGTGTCCAGGTGTCCAAGAAGGCAAATAACATTATGGTTTGTATGAACACTGGTGTGGCCAGCAGGACTAGAGCAGTGACCACTCCCTGTACTTGGCACTGGTGAGGACACCCCTCAAATAGTGTTCAGTTTTGGGCCTCTCATTACGAGAAGGACATTGAGCTGTGGGAGAGCATCCAGAGAAAGATAAAGCAGCTGGCAAAGGGTCTGGAGCACAAGTCTTATAAGGAGTGGTTGAGGGAACTGGGATTGTTTAGTCTGAAGAAGGAGGCGGCTGAGGGAAGACCTGATCACTCTACAACTACCTGAAAGGAGGCTGTAGAGAGGTGGGTGTTGCTCTCTTTCCCAAGTAACAAGCGATAGGATGAGAGGAAATGGCCTCAAGTTGCACCAGGGGAGGTTTAGACTGGATATAAGGAAATATTACTTCACCAAAAGGGTTGTCAAGCACTGAAACAGGCTGCCTAGGGAACCAAGTCCGCATCCATGGAAATATTTAAAAGATGTGTAAATGTGGCACTTAAGTTCACCACTGAACTATGTCCTTAACAGTTCTGGGTTTACAGTTGTACTTGGTGATCTTATAAGTCTTTTCCAACCTAAACAATTCTGTGATTATCTTTTCAACTGCTCCAGTGTTTCTGCTGTTCTAACATTTTATACTAAAAGTCAAATTAAAAGTTGCGTATAGCAGTAGAATTTATAAAATTGGTTTTGTAACACCCAAAAAACCCCAATTCCACTGTTTTACTATTAACTTTGTCATGAAAACATCATTAGACTTAATACCATTAACAGGCTCCTAGTTCTACCCTGAAATACTACAGAACAGATTAGCAGTATGCTTACTTCTACATAGCTTTTCTCATCTTTAAACTGAGCATAGTAATTTCAATATAGATGACTATTAAAGCTGAAGTAATTAAGCCTGAATTTTTTTAGTAATAACATCTGATGTTAGATTCTACAAAAGTACCCAAAGTGATTCCACTTATTTACAAGAAAACACATCAAGTCTATTTCAAGAAAGAAGCATTTGTAAAGGAAAACTTCACACTAGATTACCTGCTTCTGAGGAAATGAAAACGCCTCCTTCCCAACTGTATTAAGGGCAACGTGATGCTGGCCCTCCAAAATAAGCTGCTTGTTGTCTTCCACAACATACGCCTACAGAATATAATACAAAGACATTAACAGACCAGAAACTATTGTAAGCTTCATAATACAGCACTACTGACTTTCCCCCTAGCTTAAGTGGAAGATGTACTCTTCAAAGTCTAAATGCTAATATGACATTTATTTTATGTGTGTGCTTTACATTTTGCAAGCACAAACACCTGCTAAAGTTCAGACTGCCAAGTTCCACTATTTAATATCTGCATTCTGGTAAATGAGCTCCTCTTCAAAGCGTACTGGGTCATTCTTACAGCTCTATGATAAAAGGATTAATAAATCTCTTGGTTTAAGATTTCAGAATTTTCTCTTTTAATAATAGAGCTTAAGAACTGGGTATATCCAGAGTAACATAAAACCACTCAGGCATACTTATTACACTAACAGCTATTAAGACTGTCTTTCTTTCTTGATATTATTTTAGCTACTTTGCCCGTTTTTCAGAAAAAAATTCATCCACAAATTTTGTATGAGTATGCTTGAAACTTCAGGATGACATATTAAACTATTTTTGAGTAGTCATATTTTATGGTCCAACTACCAAAGGCCACAACCATACATACCTTCCACAGTACAACAATGTTCAAATCAACTTCACTGCATCTTTGTATCAACCTGACTGTGTCATCAAATGACTGTTTCACAACCCTTTGAGATGCATGAGTATGAGATTGCACATGAGTTCTTTTAAATTCAGAGGATAAGCTTTGAAAAAAGAAGTCTGCACAAGGACTGGCTGAACTTATTATCTGCAAGAAAAAAAAGCAAAAAAGTGCTCTTAGAACAGGATGCAAGCTGACACAATCCAACACAGGTCATCAATGCAGTATTTCAGTTCTATTATCTTGCTTTGCTTCTCTTTGGTTTCCATGTTCTCCCTGTTAGAGATCAGCCCTATCTAATGAGCTATGGTAACAAAGGGAAACAGAGCTATAGACCATTGGCGTAAAACTACAAATACCAAACTGGAAAATAAAAGCTTTGATTATTACCACCAAGCAGTGGACTCTGATATATCAAGTGTAGTAAACAGAGCTAAAGCATCCAACTAACTCACAAACTAATTCACATGCAAGTCATTATAGCTTATTAACCTTTTCCTCAGGTTAGCTCGGATTATTTATTGAAGTTAGGTATATACATTTTGGTAGCAACAGCAAAGATAATATATTTCACAGCACATTTCCCATATATAAGTGGCAAACTCAGAAGTAATGTGCTGTTCGTCAAAATCTGTCACTTGTGCTGAGCTTTTCCAACACCAAAAGCTTGATAAGCAAGCAGTGTTTTTAAGACAGAAAGCAATGATATTTGGAGATAGCAGGATAAGTAAGAAACTTTAGCTTCCTAACTCCTCCCTTTAAAAAATTTTAGCCTTAGCAGCTCTGCAACAATATATTCTGGGAAGTATTGCATTAGCATAACAGAACCAGGAAGACAATCTGCTTTTAGAGTAACTATCTGAAAGGAAAAGCCTCCTCCCCATCCCATTAGAGAACATTTTCTTACAAGAGAGCTTAGGTCCATGCAGCACATCCAACTTAAAAAATGCAGAGGGATCTGACTCAGATTTTTAGTCCTAACTTTAATTAATATACTTATGAAATGAAGCGGTAGTGAACAGGTTCTCCTTGGCTTTTACAAGCTAGATATCTATGTGGAAAATGTACACCCAGCACACAATAAGCAAGTTGACATCCAGCTAACTAAATCAACTGCATTAATGTAGATTTCTGATCTGATGCAAGTGGCCTACTTTCCTCAGGCTTTTGAAAAGCATTCACTGTAGCAAGATCAGTTGCTAAAAGGATACTTCAAGACATTACTTGTATGCTTAAAAATATTAGAAAGCATGGCAGTCTACAATTTAAAACTTTAAGAAAAAAATCAAAGGAACAGAGTCCTTTAACTTACTGCAACCTACATTAGTAGTTTTGAAATTCAGGTACCTGCATCCATTAAAGGTTTTCAGATTATTTAGATCAATCCTTAATCAGAATTTTTATCTTATCGTAGTAAAAATATAATTAAGAAAAAACACAAAGGAACAAGAATCTGACATCCAGATCTCTACTAAAATATTAGAGGACTGGAAAATATTCAGAAGAACAGTGCTGAAGAGTTGGGAAGGAAGGAAAAATGTCAGCAAGAAGTTAGCATTGTAATGCATTCCCAAAATAGTTCAGCTGTGGAGTTGGGAACGTGATCCCAGACTACCCACTAGCTTATGTTCCATTAGCTTATCTTTGTAGAAGAGAGTTGACCTAGAAGAGCAATAGCTCTTGACATGCAAAACAAGTTCAACTACGAAAGCACTGTTCCCATTTTTAAATTTCAAAAAAGGCTTTCACTGGGATATTTGCACATGACAGGGCTATCTTGCACAAGACAAAATATGCAGTTGTACCAGTTCACCTACCTGTTCATTTCCAAAAACAATGTCTGCAAATGTGTAATTTTCTAAGGGATAAAAAGAGAAGGCATTGTTTCAGCATCATGAGAAGTCACATATAGCATCCAAACAGTATCTTCTTCAAAAAGTTACCACATTCATTAGAGAACCTACCTTCTGAATTTTTGCATCTTACTGCTTTAAAGCATAACTTCGCTCTCTCTCTGCTAGCGAGTTTAGTATCTGAAAGAAAAAGGTTGCAAGATTTTTTCCCCCCTCAACATAATCAGAGATCCTCCTCATTAGCCACCGAACTTCATAAATAAAAAAACCACACTGATGATACTTAAAAAGTATAACTAATCAAGCAGCACAACTGCATGACAGTAAAGATTAATTTTCTGTGACTGCCTATTAGTAAAGAAGACTAATCTTCTGCTGACCCCTTCCATCTACTTCTACAGCGGGAAGTGAGCCAGAAAGAGAGAAAGAAGGATGAAACAGAAGACAAGAATCAGTTTATCTGACTGGTTCATCCTCTATATCAATACAAGAGGAATATGTGCCTAGATAAACTTTTAAGTACTCAAAATGTCAGCACACAAATAAAGACAACATTTGATAGATACAATAAGAGCACTTTTTTCATGGGACAGTTGCCTTCTCAAAGAATTAGCAGCATGTATTTGCAGCTAAGACAGGACACCAGAATTGATAATGGTTTATATTTCTAACAACGCAATAAAGCACTTGTCAAATATTCTGTTGATCAGTTTAAAGAAATATGGTTCTGCATTCCTTTAGTTATTTATTAGTGGTAAATTTGAGGCAAGTTATCAGTCAACCCAGACAGATTTCTCTACATCACAGAAATAATCTACCTGTAAGTTAAGTCCATTTATAAAGTTACTGAACTCTGAAAGTTATCTGTCAATACATTTTTCTTGAAACAATTATTCCAAAAGTCAAATTCAATTCCTTGTTATATTCTCTTAACCGTTCTTGTCACTCAAAAGATAGACTTGCCATCCTTTTGGTGGATAAAGATACACACCTTTGTCTTCAGAGATGTTAACAGATTTTTGAAGCTTCCAGTGCTTGCTATTACTTGAAACTTGCACTATATGAAATTCTTTAACACCAGTCTCACTCTAAGGAAGAAACAAAAATTACCTCAAATAAGACAATCACAATTACAATGTTCTGCACTGCATAGTAAGTGTTCACTGCAAGATAGTACTATTAGAATTTTAGTTTAACTTGTGATTCATGCCATCCATAATACACTACTAAAGAGAGAGAAAAGGAGAATTAAGACCCACTGTAATGTAAAACAGTCACAGTTCACAGAAACTTCCAATGCCAGTAAGCAAATTCACACAAAGAAGAAAAAGATTCCCCCCCCAAAATACCTGCAAGCTAGTGTTTTAGATTAAGATGACTATAATAAAACCTTGGCTTTTACCTCCACCGCAGAACACTGTCTGCAAGGCCACTTAGTTTCTAAGATTACTTTAAGAATGTTGCTAGGTCAAAAATCTCAAGTTTCAGAACTTTATTTTACATATATACACATAATGAAGAGTAGCTTTTGGGGTTTTCTTGGAAAAAGTGAGGTGGTAGTGGAAAATTAAGTCTCATACAATGTTCTTTGATAGCTTGGTAAGTACTTTTAAAACTTCCTCCTCAAAGGAGAAGTCAACTATATTCACTTTGGTAGCTGAATTAAAAACAGCATATACACCTTTGAAACTAAATGATAAATCAGCTCAGCGACTCCACTATCATTTAAGTGTCTAGGAATTCTATAAACGAATTATTCAATTACCTTGCTTTGTGGCTGAAAAAAACAGGAGCAGCTTTACCAATAAAGTAAGTAAACTTAAAATTAGCATGGTATGAAAAACTGAAATATTTTCATCTGTTTTGCTAAGTCAACAGATCACAGACATATCTGTATTTGGATTATATTCGCAAAAATATCTTTCAGTTTGGTAATAAACGTAAGTAGAGAATTCCTTCAAGTTGGAGCTTAGACATTGACTTCAATTTACCAATAATTCTACCAGTCTTTTCACTAAAAGGTTGCAAGGGGCACAGGTTGTCTCCTTCAGAACTGTCTTGAAAGGCATGTTCCAAAAACATTCATGAATTTGGAATAAGTCTTCCTAAAATTAAAAGAAAAAAGGCTCCTAACTACAGTACTGGAATTTGCTTACAATAGTCATAGTAGACTTCCAGAGAGCTGAAACATAACTTAATGTTAGTACTCTTTCCAATAGTAACTGGAATGATTCAATGCGGAAGATTTACTCAGTGTCTGCAAAGTAGCTGTGGACAATTTTTTACTTAAGTCTCAGTTCTACTGGTGACACACCTGCAGAGCTTTAGAACAGTATTATTATTATTATTAAAAATGAGAACTTACAGTATTGATATTTTCTACATCCACAAACACCAGCATTGTGTCCCCTCTGCCTTCTTCATCAAGTGCATTACTTCTGCAGACAGTAGCTCGAATATGCAGAGATCGGCTTGTACAAATAACCGCAGTGTGCCTTAATACTCTATGACTGCAAAGGAAGGGAAAACAGAAAAAAGACGTTCTGAGCAACCAGTACTGCCATGCAGAACCTGTCACCAAGAAGTTCAGCTTTTGATAGGCATCAATAGTGAAGCCATTAGACAATTCATTCCTTTCAAACACCGGAGACACACTTTTCTTTTAGTTTCCATCAAAACTATATTATTTTTTACCATCGTGTTGCATGGGTAGATGCTGTTTAAACACGGAGTCTCTTAGCAAATTTGAAATAGTGGAGAAAAGGCTCACGTCACCATGATGAAAAATACATCAGAAATATTTTTGATGAAAGACAACTAGCACAGTGAAGGTAAACAAGCATGTACTGGCACAGGGATGACTAATGTCACCACATGCTTTGAAAAATTGAGTTTGAGTAAATACATCACGAAAGGCTACTAGTAAAGTCACATCTCCTGCATAAACTTTTACCAAAAAGCATTTAGACAGAATATCATTATATTCAACAAATTTCCCTGAATTGAAATCTTAAAAGTTTACTTCTAGAACCATCAGTACTCTGCCTTTTTCCATACATTCTCAACCTCCAGGCCAGCAAGCACTTCATAAAAGCTATCTACCTGTTCTTCTAATGATAATCAAACTTCCATTCTTGAACACCATCATAACACATGATCTTTTCCTCACATAGAAAGAACCTTTGTATTACCATAACTTCCACCTGAACACCTGAAAACATTAGAGGCATGTTAAAAATTTGATATGCATTACCTACTAAATATGCTGAAACATCATGCGATACTAGTTTTGGGAGGGGAAATCAGTGGATTCCTTAACTTTAAATTACAATGTCACAATCTATGGAAAAACTAACAGTTCTGCAGTTGATCTTCAGACAGATATACAGATGTCTGTATAGAATCCCAGTGTCAGCAATTAAATAATTTTTTCCATTAATCCTCCTTCTATTAAATTATTTTAATAATTGCCACTTTAATGGAAGCAATGTAGGCTACGTAATTTCATATGGAAATTAAGATCATACAGTAGCAAAAAGAATCATTGCTTACAATAGCAGATAAAGATAACAGGCCACTTTTACATCACAGTAATGAAGACAAATTCAGTAAGATTTACATTTATGCTTACAATAGTTATAATGCGTCTAATAAGTATGACAGAAAAAAGTAGGTAAAAACTTACCACATTTTTGAGTGTCTTTTAATACTTTCATAATAAAACAAAAAGTTAATTTCATGAACACCTTCTTCATCTGGTCCCCGTAACCACATTGGCAGCTGCACTGAAGCCCCAGGAAGAAGAATGGCATCAGGAAGTGGGACATGCATTACTTCAGGCTGACCTCCTGTGCCAACCCCAAAGTCTACAGAAGAAGCTGAAGATAGTAGTGCTGTACGCACAGAGGTAGGATCTGTCACAACAGTCTTGTAAGCACTACAGTTTTCAGAAGCTGAAGGACTTAGTGGCGTTAGAACAGCAGTATTTCCACCAAAAGTAAAAAATTCTGGATGTTTGGACACAACCTTCAGTGCAGTAAGAGGACACTTGCTTACGTTCACAAATTCTACATATGCTTTTCTGATTTCTCCACAAAGAAGCCCTGTAGGAAAATTTATAAAGAACACCTGTATAGGAGAGAACAAGAGAAAAGAAAACCCTGAACACTGAGCCAAGTTAGGCACGAAATAACAGGCATGAAAACAACCACCAACATATTTTAACTATATCGCTCTCTACAGCTTCCTAAGAAGTACTGATCTCTTCTCCCCAGTACCCAGTGATAGGACACATGGGAAGTGTTCAACACTGTGACAGGGCAGATTTGCGCTGGACGTTATGAAGCATTTCGTTACCAAGAGGGTGGTCAAACACTGGAAGGTGGTCAATGCCCTAAGCCTGTCAGTGCTTAAGAGGCACTTGGACAATGCCCTTAATAACAGGCTTTAACTTTGGTCAGCTGTGAATTGGTCAGACAGTTGGACTTGCACCATCATCGTAGGTCCCTTCCAACCAAAATAGCCTATTTTATTCTATAGAATGTTGTCATTAACCAGTTAGACCTTTTTAATAACTAGTAAGAAAAAACACTGTTTTAATTAAACAACTTGAACTATTCTAGATGAATGGCAAGTAAGCAAAAAAAAACCCTTCTTAGTCTGTTTCTCCTCACATTGAAATCTGGCTACAAAAGCAGTTGTCAACTAAAACCATAAAGGGAATATAACAATTTCAGAAGGATATTAATTTGGATATTTCAAGATTTATTTGAAAAAAAGAAAACCACACAAGCTTGGCACTGACAGATTAGAAATTACTTGGAAAAATTTAGGCATTAAAGCCCAAGACTTCATTGTTGGAAATACATTTAGGCTCTGGATTCAGCTATTTGCTGAAAACTGTCAACCAAAAGTAGCTACATACCTCCAGCAAAGGCATTTCGTCTGTAATAATGGGATCTAAACGTCGATCAGGTCCGTATTTAATGGATGTTTTTTCCTCTTTTGTGTTATTAAGGCGAGGCCCTTGGATTTCTAAATCTTGTCGTCCACGTACAGATAACCCATTCGAGACAAACTTTCCTGAAAGAATTTGATTTTTTAAAAGTAATTTCTACCTTTTTTTGAGAAGTAATCCAAAGCTCCCTACCCAGCCAAAAAACATTTTTATTTTTCTGTTAAGCACATGCAGTGTTCATTGTTTAAAGCAGCATCACTGACAAAAAAAAATATTTAGAGTTTGCTGCCACACATAACATACTGCTATTTTGGATTCAATTAACCATTGTTGTGGACTTACTCTGCCCTTTAATAGTGAGGAGGGGAGCATGGAAGTTATTTCAATATAGATGGACGTGATTTATTTATTTCCTTTCCCAATTTCCTCCAGGTTGGGAAAAAAGTCACCCAAAATATTTTATTTCCTTCACAGACAGGTCACCACTCTCCAAATGTTTTTATCACGAGTTTCAAGTTCGTAGACAACTAACCAAGCTTCATTATTTCTTTCAGACACCTCCAAACATGTACTTTAATCCCCATTTCCTCCACTAAATCTTCCCTGTGAGAGTTTCAGACGAATGACTCAAAACAGATTGAGTAACACACAATTAATAAGACATTTATATGTTAATATGGAGAACCAAAATAAAATATAAAAAAAAAAATCAGCCAAATTTAAATTTGGGAATCTATGCAAAGAACTTCAGCGCGACGTTTAGACAAAAGTTGAAAGCTAACAAAGCATACAAGATGCAAAAGAAAAATGAATGGCAAAAGAGTCAGTGAAAGTTGTTACAAATTCATCATGGCATAGATGGAGTATTTAAGTATTTTTAAAATGGCTTCAGAATTTCCACAGATGTAAAAGAAACATAATTATGGGTTTGACAGAAGTTACTTCCTTTCCCATTGGATTCCTACAGGTGTCAGTTAATTCTTTTCTTGTTTGAGTTGCTTCCTTTGTTTCTACATCCTCACCTGAAGGCCTTGCATAATGACAGTCAAACACTAAACACTAGAATTAAGTCCTGCTCTGCAGAATCCATGTCTCCCACTCCCTGAGGCACAATTTAAGGAAATACACTTACCTGACTGTAATCCAATAGAAGGATCTATCCCATCTAATGTCACAGCACTCTGAACTGTGCCAAGATTATAAACGACTCCCAGAATATGTAGCTCCCCTGTTTGATGGGGAAAGAGCTTTAGTCTTGCCTGTGGAGATACGTTAAATTTTTGTTGTTGTTGCTACTAGAGAAAAGTATTATTACATTTAAATGTCCAATTGCTAAAGACACTCTCAGCTACATTTACTTTATAGTTGTGTCAGATCTAACCACATACAATACCTACAGGTCATTTACTGGATACAAAATTTCAGAATTTACCAAACCACTTCACAAGGGAGAGATGCCTGTTACATTAGAAAGAATCCTAAATTGTTACAGAAAAGATATTTAACAGAGGCATAATTACAGAACATTTGAAGTTGGAAAGAACCTCTGAAGGTCATCTTGTCCAACTCACCTTCTCAAGTAGGGCCATCTAGAGCTAGTTGCCCAAGATCATGTACAAATGGCTTTCAATATCTCCAAGGATGGAGACTCTACAATCTCTCTGGGCAGGTTGTGCCCAGTGCTCAGTCACCATCCCAGTTTAGAAAAAAAAACCAAAGTGTTTCTTGATGTTAAAAAAGCTTAGCAATAAGTTCAGATAACAGCAAGCCTGAACTCCAACCTAAAGTTCAGCAATGAAAAGACTATTTTTAAAATATACTACTTACCACTTTTGTCTCTTCACTATTAATTAAAAATTCTGCTATTGCTTCAGTTCCTATCATATGTTCATCATCTGTTCCCTGAAAAGAAGAAACAGCTTTTCAGATACTATTACACCTAGGTATACAAAAAGTGCCATAAATACACCTTTCCTAAGGTGTTCAAGGAAAGCACACAAATTTCAAGCAGCAAACAGTTTGGACCAGCAGGTGCTGTATGGCCAGCTTCCCATGCTTTCTGAATTAAAGAAGCACCTAGAGAAATTTAAGGTTTATCACCATAAACTGGAATCATTCCCAACCAAATTCATTGATGCTCACAGGACTACTTAGCATATCATTGAAGTAGCAGTTCAGACCAGAACAGAAGGGAAAGTGTATGGCAATCCTTGAGGCTTATTTATGTGAAACCATGTTTACAACTTAGGTAAATATTTCAACTCTATTCGGGATCAATATGTTCCAAATGTTTTTTTGGCCAGGAAAACAAATTTCCAGGGAATTAACTGTAATATTCAGTATTAGATCATATTAATACCTTAAAAACATCAATGTGAGAACAGTCCTTGAGCGGGAGTTTTTGACAGTATTAAACTAACAGTAGTAAGTAGTTCATCTAAAGCATTCAAAACATGAGTTTTTAAGCCAATAAACTCATTTTTCTTCTCATCAAGATACCAAGATCTTGCTGTGTCCTATCAGCACAGTTTGTTACAATATCCATTTCACTAAATACAGTAGCTCAAGTAAGAAAAAGGTTATTTGACAACACATCTATTGACACTGCAAGTCATTTCTGCAGGTCAAGGATAGCGTGACTCAAAATAGAAGTACCACACATACAATGAAGTGTTGAAAGTATTTTGCTTTGCAATAAGCTTTACAATACTCATTACAGTATGTTTGCTAACTTGGCTGCTTTGTGCTCTATTGATCTAGGAAAATCTCAACAATGCACACAGAAATTCAGTAGCTACATTTTTTTGCCTTTTAAAATTTCCACTGCACTGAAGTCTTCAAAATCCTGTAGTATAAAAACAGCTGGTTTAAGTTAATGTATACTACAAAACTCTAGCTGTTTGGTTTTAGCCGAAAAAGAATGGAACTTTCCTTACCAGCTCTTTTGTTTCTCCATCATTTTTCGCATTGAAGTCTTTAGGTTGAAACTTCCACAGTAATGAAAGGTCAGTCAAAAGAAGCGGAACTTTCAGTGGGTTTCGGAAGGATACTTCCACTGTTATTGGTTCTATTAAAGTGCAAGAAAATGATGATAATAGGCTATCCCCACTACAAACTGAAGGTTCACCTAACAAAGCATTCTTGTGCAAACAACTTTGTACAAGAATATCTGTTTAAACCTACAATAACACACAAAATATAGTACAAGTTTATCTAACTTTATTTCTAAAATGTATAAATCTTAACTTTACCTTCTATCACAGCCAGTGGAAATCTGGAGTTATCTGAGTGGCGATTTAAACAGAACTGTGTTGGTTGAAAGTTTGATGGTAACGTTCCTTTATTTACTGCAGAAACAACCTGCTCCTCAAGTTCTTTCCACTGTTGTGATGATTCTGAGTCATACTCCTGATCCAGACTTACATGTGTAGCTGCTTGCTTTTCACCTAGCAGAAGTAAGGCAATGTTAGAAGATGAGAACAGTGGCATGCACACAACAGTTGCAAAGACAGCTGCAGTGGCAATTCGGTAAGTATTGTTGAATTATGTTAACTTTCAGTCACTGTCATTTTCATGTAACAATTTAAGTCAGTGAATTGCAATACATTTTGAAATACACACATGGAAGACAATACTGAAAATAATTTGAGTATAATTCTATTTGAAAATTACGGAATTCCAAAGTTTTAGCATGCTACATAGTATACTCAGCTTACAGATTACTTTTTACTTTATGACAGACTACGCCTTGCAGTACAGCCCAGGTTTATATAGGAATTTCCACTCAGCTTATTTTACCTTCAGAAATCAGTTTAATCCAGGAGAAACGTACTGTAAAGGTAATTTCCAGCATTGGCACTAGCATCTAGCATTTGTTAAAGCATTAATAAACCCTTTCATGAAGTTCATTACAGACTTTCATTGAAGCTTTCCAGCTACGAAAAACAGTGGAAGTCAGCACATCTGCATATGTGGATTTCATATTTACACAGGAAGTCTGAAAACATCTAGCAAGTAAGTATTAAGCTTAAGTTTTTCTTTGGAAATCTGATTTAAGAAGTTACCTTGTCACTTTAGTTTTACATAATGATAGAATTTTTAAAATGACACCAACGCCTGTATATGTTTTGGTTCCATAAATAAGGGACTTCAAGATGTTTACATAAAATGTTCTAACCTTCTGCCGGTCTTCGATCATGCCCAAAGAAAACACGGGTAGCAGAGCTGTTAATATATGGTAAAGGAAGCTGTGGTAAGGGACCATCAGGTGACAGCTGGGTTACATTCTGGAGCAAAAGAGGAAAAGAGTGTCATGCAAACACACGATGCCCATGCTGTACATTACCAATAACTGATAAGAAAGCCCAGTTATAAGCACTCAATGTTTAAACAGGTAGCATTTTTAAGATGGACTAAATCATTTATATTAACTGTTTTGATAGTTTCCTCTGCCTTGACACTCTGAAGTAGTTCTTTTTTCTTTAGTAGAAGTTCAAAGTTCAAAAAATCTTTATGGAAAAAGGAGAATGATTTAATCCAGCACTCTAATCACCATTGCGGCTGCACAGCTGTTACAAGCTTTATCGAATGCAAAGTTTGACACTAACTCAGAATTTTATAAACTACATTCACTATACCACTCTTACACCAGACTCTAGTCCGCAGCTAACCTGCGGTAAGACTCAAACACAAGTCCCATGTACTGTTTGCCGTATCTTGGCAAACATCACAGAAATTCTGTTTACAAGCTTTAAAAGACATCAAGTGATTACATGGCTGCAAGTTGTGTGCTGATAACAGCCCTAAACACCCCATAATGCACACGGGATACTACAATCCAGAATCACTCAGGAATATACAGCCAACTCTATGAGTTACTTGATCTACAGAAACTTGTACTAAAGGAACAAAGCGAGTCATTTACCTTATAAACATAAAGATATTCTCTTAAAAAAGCTCCTTGCTGAGCTGGAGGTTGTTTACTATCATTGATCAAAATATGCCTGAAGGCAGACACAGCGTTGTCGAGCTGACGAAGTGTAAAGGACTGGCGACCAATAGTGAAGTTGATATGGTCTTCTGCAAGAGACCAGCCTTTCCCTTTATAAACCTGCATGGCTTGACAGTAGCAACGTAAGGCATGTTTTTTCTACAAGAAAAAAGAAAATTATTTCTCAATCCCATTAGCCACTCATCACAATTGTAATATTAAGAAGACTGAACAGTAAATCAGGAAAGTTGCTGAAGTTTTTACACACCAACCTCACTAAGTGTAATATTTGCAGAACTACACTTCAGATCTGTTCAACACTGATCTAAGCACACAAATGTTGGTTCAGAGCCTAGTAAGTCATTTAAATTCATGTTTTCAAAGACTAGTGTAACAGGCAGTATGTTAAAAAAAACAAATAACAAGAGAAGACTACTTTTACAATAGTGTTCTGTGTTGCTGTAGGACTGACTTTTAACCTCTACAGAGCTCTATTGCCAAGCCTTAGGATGCAAACTAGATTTAAAATACTTAATTTTACTTCTGTAACTGAACTTTTGGGACACTTCCAGTCAATTGTTGCTCAGTAGACACACTCAGGACAAAATCCATGCAAGCAAACCAACAAAACACAGCCTTACAGTACACACAAGATAAAATTACCAATTGCATCAGCCAGTAGGAGATAGATGCTCTGCTTTCAATAAGCTTCACAGTTCCTTTCCTGTACATACATCAGGACCTGGGCATTCTATCCCAAGTCTAGGTATCAGAACATATGCACAGGTATTCACTGGATAGGCAAGTCTCAGCTTCTAGGAAAGGGAACAGTATTCCCTTGCTTATGGCAGTAACAGGAAAAATCTCATGTATACTCAAGTTGGTTTGGCGATGACAGCAGAGTAAAGCAGTAAATCCTTAACATCAATAGATATTACTGAAACTTTAAAATATGGTATTACAGAAAGCAGCTGAGCAGCCTGGCTGACTTGCCTTCAGTACCAGTTCATATTTTGGTGCCTCTAAGGATAGGGGCAGAAAAAAAAATAACGTCCATTTACTGTAACAACGCAAAGCATTCATTGGAAGTCAGAACCCCTATAAGAATTGGTCACAAAAAACCCCAGGAGAGTTGTTACATGTAGATAGAGTCAAAGCTCTAAAAAATGCATCCATTTTTCCAGGCAAAGGACTGAGATACAGAAGAATAAACGAAAAAAATCACCTGATCAATAGCTCTGTCAGTACTGTATTGTCTTAACAATAAACAGGGAAGCTACTGCATGAAGAAAACCAAGACAGAGGGTAATGCTACTACTACACTTCGTATCTGTGACTTTAAATACAGAAGCCAAGAATACCACAATACTTTCTTTGGCCCTTACTAAACACGATGGGATGGGCTGGGAAAACACCCCCCACCAAATCCATGGGGCTTTGTTTAAAGACTACAGAATTCTGATGTATTCTCTTGTATTATTGATTTGCAATATAAATTTATTTATATCAGAAGTCTGCGGCTCATTAGTAAAGTGAGATTGACTGTATTCAGGGACAGCCCCAAAACTGAACTCTGGTGGCTAACCTCAACAGGAATCAAGCACGAGCTATATTTAGAGAGTCTATCCCACAACCAAGACAAAAAGAAAGCATGGAAATTACGTCCAACAAACTCCGAGTTTGTTTACCACACTTAGAGCTGTCTGCACAGGAACATGAAGGAAAGTAAAAAGCAAACCCATTTGTACAGGCTTAATTGCTACTTAAGTCTAAGCAGACATAATGACATGCTTTAGTTTGTCTTGTATCAACTCTTTCTACACCTGCATGTCCACTAAAAAGCATATGGTTAAGGCATCAGGAAAAACATAGCTATATTTTCCTACTATTCTAATAAATCAAGAGTTTAACAAATCCCTAACTCCTCCAACTTGCTCTTATTTCAAAAGTAAAAACAGTCCTTTACCCACATAAAAAGACAAATATTTCACTGTGTATAAAACTAAGGCCCAGAAACGAATGCACCTACTTAAGTTTCAACTCTGATCTTCAGCATTACTTCAAATATGGAAGTAAAAAGATTATGCAGATTGATGCAGAATTCATTTTGGCAAGATCAGAGCTGAATTCTTATGACTACAACAAAAGCATCAGAAGCCAAGCATCTTTCTCCAGACTAATGCCACATATAAGATCTTTTTCAGAGTAACTACCAGACACCAGGCATATTTCTTCCATGCAGAAAGACAATACTCACCTGTCCTGCTTTACTAAACCTATGGCCAGCCAATATCATATGAAATGCAAACTTTCTAACCATGGGACTTTTCATGTTTATAAAGCAATGGGCTGCCTGCTCCAGGAGAAGTGCACTGCGAAGATCTGAATCCTATTTAAAAGCAAAAAGGAGAGTTAGCCTCAAAGTTGAATACAAACAAAGCTAACAGTGGCCTTGTTTTAAAGCTAACAGGGGTAGTAAGCTAACAGTGCTGTGACATTGAAGATTTCTATATACAAACATTATATGTGTGCATATAAAAGAAATGAAGAAAAACTATTTTTCACATTGTTGTATGTACAGTGTTCAATACCAAAAAAAATACCAAACATGGTATCTTATCCCAGTGGAGAGATTTATATAATCAACCTGTTTCAGTATCAAAGCTAAAGAAATGTTTTCCACTTTTTCAGTTACTCAAGACTATGTTTTCTAACACCTACCATTAACTCAAAGCACTGTGCTACCTTTCCTTTCCCCCATCCCTGCAGGTATTAAGGCTGGAACCAACAAAATGAGAGCTTTAACAGGATGAAGCAGGAGGGAGCAATGGAATTCAAGTGAATTTATATTGCAAGAACCAGGATGATTTGTTAATAAGATACAATTTCTTATTATTAAGTCCTTCTCTATCCCATGCTAAGACACTGCTATATTACTTTAACAAATCAGAACAGAATCCACTTGATTTTACCACAACAGAACTCCATTCTATCAGTGACATCCAAGTATGTGTCTGGACTACAAATATACTTTGAAACACCTATATAGTATTCTATGAATATTTTCCTTGAAACTGCCAAAAGGCACAAAAGCATACTACATACAATTTTCAGTCAGAAAACGATTGTGCAGAGCCAGTAGTATTTAAATTCCTTGCTTCTATAAGTTATACCACTCGTGAATTTTGGTAGCAAGCTTTAGTTGAAAGGGCAAGAACAAAGCTACAAAGACACTTGAGACAAACATACAGAACTAGACAAAATCATTTCATGCTTCATGTGTCTCAGGAAAAGTCTCAGAAGCATCACATTTGGTGCAGCTTGTCACAAAGCCAGAACTAACTGCCAGTTAAGAGTTTTCTCTAAAACTACACAAAAGATACTATATTATTAGTGGTATGACATTTGTTTCACTCAGTTTCAAGCAAGACCCTTTCTGGGCTGTCAGAAGCTAATTCCATACCTAATTTCCACCCATTAATATTATAGAAACGTATAGACTAGCTTTCACTGATACAGAAATATTCTAATGATTCATAATAGCTGAGCTACAGTCACTTAAACTACACAGAACTTGTAATTATATGTGGGATAGTATCCATTATGGCCATGGCAAACCATGTTAATACTTCTAACCTGCAAGTTCTTAAACTGAAAATATGCCATACAACAGTTAACCAGACAAAGAAAATTAGTTATAATGCCAAAGATCACACGTGCTAAATGTGCATTTGTTAAGAAGTCAAGTAAGTCACTAGACTAGAAAGAAAAACTACTAGTTTATTCACTTGCAGTGTAAACAGTTTTTTCCTGCTTTATACTGGCTCATTTGCTACCTTTGGCTAGAAAATATAACATGACAATGATTAGAATGTAACCTAGAAATCCTTGGGTGAGTAAACAAATAAGGAGAGGGCAAGAGCAGAAAAAGCTAGTATTTTACCTCACTGGTCAAACGAATCAGAAGAGCAGCTGCTTCTGAATATTTGCTTTGACTTTTTAAGATTTCAGCACTAAGCAGCACACAGCGTTCAGCCAGAACCATGTTCCTAAAGCAAAACCATAAGTGTATTAATAAATACTTATCAAAATAAGCCATGGAAAACATTTCACCTTATATCTGACAAATTTTCTCCATATCATAGACTGATGTACTGTGTTTATCCCTCTTAAAATATATGAAACCTCATCCTCTGCAAAACAATCACATACAGACTGACAAGTTAAGTTTCTTATCCTACTATAACACCAGCTTTTTGAAAATCAAAGCTAGAGAATAATTTTGAGGACAGCATTGTATTTATAAAAATACCGAAGTGATCCAACCAACTCATTGATCTGGTAAACCAAAAGTCCACCAGCCAAAAACAAGTTGTGTTTGGTTGACCTTGGTGGGTACCAGGTGCCCACCAAGCTACTCTATCACAGCCCCTCCTCAGCAAGACAGCAGGAGGAAATTAGATTAAAAAGCTTATGTACTGAGATAAGGACAGGGAGATCACTCACCAATTACAGTCATGGGAAAACGGACTTGCTTTGGGGAAGATTAACTTATTGCCAATTAATAACAAAATAGGATAGTGATAAATAAAAGCAAAACTAAAATGCCTTCCCCCCAATTCCTCCTTCCCAGGCTCAACTTCACTCCCAACTCTTCTACCTGCTCTTCCTCCCCTCAAGTTGGGCAGGGGGGACAGGGAAAAGGAGCTGAGGTCAGTTCATAACACTCCATCTCTGCCACTCCCTCTCCATGCACTTCCCCTGCTCAAGTGTTCAAGAATTGCTCCAGCATGGGTCCTTCCTGTATGATTTCTTCAGGAACAGTGTGGGCTCCCCATGGGCCACAGTTCCTGCCAGGAACCTGCTCTGGCATAGTCTCTCCACAAGCTGCAGCTTCCCTTCAGGGTCCATCCACCTGCCCTGGCATTGGGTCCTCCACAGGCTGCAGTGTAGATCCCTGCTCTACTGTAGTCCCCCATGGGACCTGCATACGGACAATCTGTTTTACCATGGTCTTCTCCACAGGCTGTAGGGATGCACCACCACTAAACCCTCCTTCCTCACTGACCTTGGTGTCTGCAGGGCTGTTTGTCATTTTTTGACCCCTCTCCCACAGCTGCTGTGCAGCCATTTTTTCCTTTAGGTAAGTTATCAGAGGGGCACCACTGGCACTGCTGACAGGCTCAGCTTTGGGCCACAGCACGGCTTTTTTGGAGCTGGGCAAAAAAAAAACCAGATTTGTCTAACACAGAAGCAGATGTTGCTGTCTTTTTACAGAAGCCATCCCAGCAGTCACTTGACTACCAAAATCTTACCAGGTAAATCCAATACACAAATTTAATAAAAGCTCTGTTATGATCCCCTTCCATGTCATCCTAAACAAATTAATATCTCCTACTCTTTAAAAAGTTATCATGATTTGTGATCTTTGAATCATCTTGCATTATCACTGTCCAGGGGAAGAAAATTAAACCACCAGGTCTTTCAACTTCCATTGGATCAACACAAAAGAAAAAAAACAACATACTTGCAGATATCTCGATAGGTCTGAATTGCTGTTTCCATATAATGAGCAGGATATGGTCTAGGAGCTCCAGACTGAAGAAAAGCAGATACTGCTGCCATTTCCTACAAGAGAAATTCAGTCTTGTCACTGTATTTTTTTCAACAAATTGTAAAACTCAAAATGCTGAGGAACACATTTCATCAGCTACCAGTTGATCCAGATATTCACCTAATCATTCAACAGCAAACACAAGTGTACCCAACACACTTCAACTGGTAGAGAGTTTAATACAATGGCCTATTTATGGCTCTGCTTGTAATTAACCAGACAGCAGCAAGAGAGTTACACACACTCAAGTAAGTGTTCTCAGTTGATGGGGCCTCCAATACCATGGAGAAGCATGGACTCAGCATTGCTTTACAAGTCCAAGAGACAATTTCATATTATCAGGAAAGACTGTTCCTGCAAAAGTACCATCTATTTTAGGATGAGGACTGTTTTTCCCAGTTTCACTTAAATGAAGTTACATTCTTAGCTTCCAAGGAAATTTCAGTAAACACACACTCTGAAATTTTATTTATGAGGTGAAGATAGGATAGGAAAGTTTTTCTACAGTAAAGGCTAAGACTTGTAGTTTACAAAATTCATAATTGAGACCTCCACAAACCATTCATTAAAAAATTAAGATAATTTTTCAGATTAGCCTGTACTAAAAAAAATACACATTGATGTAGAGGTTTTAGATCAAGATGATATAGCATACAAGGATGCCTCCATAGCCCTGCAAAGTAAAGTTTCAAATTTAATCAAGTTAACCAGACTAAACTCTGTAAGACATAGCTTTTAAAAATTATTAGAACAAGCTCCTTATTTTTCCCCAGGGCTCCCATTCATCTTACTGGAAGCTATTTTAGTCATATATCTTCATTATCAAGATAAATTAATGAACATGTATGCATTTAGATTGAATTTTAGCAGTGACATACTCAAACTATATCCCTCAAGAGTCTTAACAAAAATTGGTATAGTATCGTATTTATAGTGACATAGTCTTGACTTCCTGGCAAATAAGTATTTTGCCAAAAATCTAAGAGATACTATAAAAATATTTCACACCTGCCTTTGAGTTATCAGACAAGTTTAAAGATCCATTTTGCTGGAGGATGCATTTTAGGTATTGTCCGTTCCATATTACATATTTTAAAAATTAACTCTTCAATTTTTACTCACCCTTTTACTCCCTTCATAAAACTGCAGCCAACAGATTTGAGAACATTTCAGGATTTGCTAAATTTTCAGATTTGACAATACTCTTACAAATTTGGAGGTGAAGGAAGAGATTGTATTTTGTTACCTTCAGACAAATATTAGATATTATCAGAAAAGTTCAAGAATGTTTACTTTATATGAAGTACCAACCAGTGCTCCTGCTGCATAAAGCATTGCCTGATCATTTAAGAAGTCTTTTTTTGCTGTGTGGTAACAGCTATATGCAAGTTCATAGTGTTGCACCAAAAAGCACAAGTCTGCCATCTTCCGGATTTGAAGCTCTGGTGCTTCTGGTGGATACCTAAAAATATAAATATTTAAATTCAAACTCATAATTTTAATATATACAGCAAAACACGGTCTATAAAGTCTTCTCCTCTTACCTAAACTTCTACAAAGTAGGAACAAAAACTGCATTGCCTCAGCCTTACTCAAAAAATAGCTAAGAAAAGTAAAGTTGTTTCCTGTCTGTCACATGTATAACTTGGTTTCACAGCCTTTCAGGTCAACAAGATTCACTGTTCCACTAACAATCAAAACAAGTATTCCTATTAGCCATGAAATACTGAAAAATGTATGCAGCTATCACTGAAACTGCTCAGCAAGATTAACTGTTTAACTCTAACAGAGCAGTATGAGAAGGGAAAAAATTAATATTGACTCTTCACCTAGCTGTAGTTATTTCTCCCCATTTCTCTTGAAAGAAAAAAATGCACTAAAAAAAATCTAGGTCTTATGGCAAAACACTGGACAAGTTCCTGTCCTCTGCAAGTATCAGTAACTTGGTTAGTCACATATATATGAATCACTCCAGTGAACATCAAATGTATTTTCACAGACATTAAACTGTCAGAAAACCATGCTTATAAGTTCAACACAAAGTTGAAATTGACATTTTGATTAGGAATCCAAAGACACACAACATACAAATTTGAAGCTGTAAGTGTCAGGGACATTAACTTCAGCTAGGCTGTGTCCAAGAACTATTTAGACTTCTGTGGTTAAGACATTTGAATAGGGAGTTTTTCATTATTATACATCCTCATTCATAGAAGGAAACTACAAAGCATGCAGAATTAACATTCTGGTAAAATTTAAAAACTGGTATTAGTGTAAAACACAGGTACAAAAGAGTATGAAATTCTCTTCAATTTAGCTCTCAAATGCACTCACAAAACCAATATACTTAACATTCAACTGCAATAAATTACATATTTACATAAACAAAGACACACATAGATGAACTGTGGCTTAAATAAGAAAAGAAAAAGCTTGTACTAATAAAAAAATCACTTGCAGACCACAGCTTCTTTTTATTACTGTTACTCTTAAAAATTTACATTCTTTGTAACTTAGAAAACTACACTGTAAACACAGTAGGAAAATGGTTCTGTAAAGAGTTTCTTTTTTCCTTTAAGTTCTGCTATTCCTTTATTACCCAAGTTTAGGCATAGTGCATTTCATGATTTCTCCAATTAAAGTCCAATTTACTTCACTTTGCAGAATACAAGTCTTGCCCCTCAAAAGAAAGATACCTTTAGGTTTAAACTGAAAATGTAAGGACTGAAATTACGTACAGCAATCCAGAAGTATTCTTCAGTTCATTTATACTTTTCTCAGGAACCTTGCTGCCGCTAAACCATTTTTTAGTAGCAGAGAACAGGGATCGACTCAAGCCTTTCCTGGATATTAACTGCAAAAATACACTAAATTAGATCACTACATTCCAAGAGATATATTAGTTAAACTAATATAAAAACACAAGGCTCATTAAGGCTTCCTAAGTTGTTTTTTCCATAGAACAGAAATAAATAAAAACAATAAAATAACCAAAAGCACACTACTTTAGAATGAATCACTGACACTAAGAAGTTGCAATTCATATACATTTTTTTGAGACAGCTGACGTTCACTATTGTTGCTATAAACTGCAGTCCTAAGACCTGAAACATTTGATGGATCTGTTTGAAATCTAAGAGAATATCTAATTTCTGGTATTAGTCCAACCCAAAATCTAGACTAATTACATACTTTGACAGAAAACTACCCATATAAAGGATCACCACACTGCAAACAACTATTTCAGGAATCAAGGGTACAAAGTTGTATCAGCAAGCAAGGTTATACAACTTTATTCTTTTACGTAATTTCCACTACCAAGGAAACTTCCACAAGGTATTACCATTCCCAAGATCTAAGGCAAAAGACATCTCTTTTTAAAGATAGTTTTTAAAAACCTAACATAATGCTTTTCTTACCACTACTAGGAACATATTACTATGTTACTAATGCTAAGACTGTTTGCTACACTTTATGTACTTTTTTTAATGTTTCTTCATAAAACTTTCCAACCATAAACATGCTCAGCATATACAAACTCCAAAAGTCAATACAGGAAGAGAGTGCTCTTTACAGTACATGATATTTAATATTAAAACCCCTCAAACTTCAAACTATAACCTGAATGGAAAACTTAAATCAAAACAGAATCCAGATATGAGACTGATGTTTGGGTCCAAGTCTAGTGCTAAACACAGTAACTTGATAGTACTAATGTAAGTCAATGCATCCCTCCAGCTGTTTAAGACCTTATAAAAGTGAAACACAAAAGAAAAGATCTTACTGTGAGGGGGGGAAAAAAAACAAAACAAATTTAAATGCATGCCCTTGACTTAAGATGGGCATGATCTTAACTATCACACAAAAATTACTAACTTAAGAATATTCAGTTGCAAAATCAGAGATCAAAACAGAATTGCATGGTTTAGGTTGCTCATTTTTTCCCTCTGTCAAACAGCAGTAATTGAAACATGCAGCTTATTTTGCAGACAATTGTTGATGAAAATACATTTAACTTCAGTTGTGCATTCTAATGCTGAAATATGAAAAACGCATTCTGTCCCCCATACTAGAATCATCCAAAAGCATAAAAATATTAAGACTTTAGGAGCAAGGACAGGTATCTCTTATAACAGTTCAGACAGGCTTTCACCAAGAAGTCACCTTGCACTGAAGGTCTTTTGATACAAATTGGGTTTTGTCTTTTTTGAAAGACAAATTAAGCAGAAACTATAAATTCAGCTATTTCTCTTAAATTTACTTTAGTCCAGTAAGATCATTGAATCATTAGATGCATAAGGAAGTAATAATTTCAAAACAGTTTTTTTGCATAACTGGATTTATACCCCAACTGTTTTCAATTATTAACCCAAAAGCATTTTTAAAAGTAAACTGACCTGATCATTAAGTTGCCGAATTGTCTTCTCTATATGTGGCAAAAGTCCCCTAAATGTAAATTCCTGTATGAACTGTCTAATTCGATCGTGATCTGTGAGCGTTAAACAAGCACCATGAGGCGTTCCAGAATTTGATTTCTTTGAGTCTTGCATTGATGCAGTAGCCTTCATGTAATCAGTACTATCCAAACTGCTACTGGGATGATCCAGTTGAAGGGGGTGAGTCTTGAAGTTATTTGACAGGCCATCTATAAAGATCAAAACAAAAACCTAGTAAGTATAAAGTTACATTCTGGTTTTTAAATGCAATTTTTTATTAACCTACTTTTAAGTTTTTCTTACTCAGAACTCTATTAAGCATAGCTGTTCACCTATTACTCTATGCTACAGATCAATGCTGAGCAGACAGCAGCAGACACTACCCAAATATTACATCACTCTTGAAATTCTTCAGAGAGCTCAGGGAATCTCAGGAACTACATGAAGCATGTTTTTTGTTCTCAACTACAGTGGAAAGAATTCCCAAGTACACTGACTAGTATCAACAATATTAAGAGAAAACTACGAAAAAACATTGAAGTGAAAGTTGAACATTCATGCAATTACTTCAAGGGCTCCCTTGGACTCATTCACTCTTTTCTGTTTTAAGGTTAGAAAAACAAACTCATTTTCCATGCTCTTCCGAACAATCATGATGTAAAACAGCCTCTTCCGAAGTCCTCTTAGTTCAGTGAGGAGGGCTGCTATCTAAACGAGATGGAAACACCATTTCCCCCAAGACTTAAGTAATTATCTCATTTATTATTTCCTTTCCATATAAGAAAGTCAGCTTGCTTTATCTGGCCTTATCTAGCACTAAGCAAAGTTGAGCTGTAAAAGTAAACCCTTAATGGATTTTACTCATTAAATGTAAAGCTGGGTAAAGTTCAAACAGCAGCCTGCAGACTACATAGACTACCAGGGCTATAAGTCCCTAGGAAGTTGCTTTGCAGGCAACTGCAAGCTCTGCTACATACGCTAGGTCTCTCCATGCCTTTGAAGTCAGGTCTGAAGGGTCTGGGCTGAGTAAAGCCAGACACTGTGGGGAACATCCACTTCTTCCCTATTTGATGATGCTTCTCATCTGAGTACTACACAGCTGCCTTAAAAAAAAATTAAAAGGCCTTGCACTAATTTGATTTACTGTCTTCTGCCATCCACGTGCTCAACTGAGAGTCAAATTCTTCCAGTCAACTCACTTTTTAAGTCACTACTCTGTTATTACTGGATTTAAAATAAAAAATAAGGACAAAAAAACCCCTCACAACTCAGTTTCCAAGCTACAAAGCACACCATGTGGAATTTATTGTGATGAAAACTACTTAATCCTATGTTACTTTTTATGAATTGTCCAAGTTGGCAGACAGTGTGCTTAATCTTACAAAAGATGAGCCCAGCGCATCAATAGTCATCTCATTAAAGATATATCAATTAGTACCAACCCAGAAGGCCAGCATCACACTGTTTTTCTTTGTTTACTCATTTTCTTTAAGCATTTAGAGAACTATTACTTTGAATTCTGTAACAAATCACTCGGGTGATTAGTGTCCAAGACATCAGACAGCTGTATAAAAGCTATCACATCATTGTTTTGATAAAGTTATAAAATACCTTTAATTTCACTGTCTAAGCCATCTGATATCAAGTGATCAGTATTCTTGTTTGTAATGACAGTATAAGGATAATCTTCATAGTAATCCTGCCAGAAAAAAAACAGAAAAAATAGAAAAGACAGAATGTTAAGAATACTAGAGCACACATACACATCAGTTAACAGTAGCTGTTAAATTTAATAAGTTAACTGAAATATTAAGAAAGCATGTTTGCGTATATTTATTTCTTACGTAGTTTATGAGCCTTTCAGAACCCGTCCTATGTAAAGATGAAAATTATATTCACCAATAAGTGAAGCAAGTATCTTCTGACTTGCTCAAATAGCTTCACTGTCAACTAAAGCAAGCAACTTGAATTATGCCACAGCAACACCTACAGCAGTGAAAATATGCACCCTAAAGCAATTCCCGAACAAGCTCATAAAAAAAAAATCATCTATGTTGGACAGTTGACATAGGACAGAAGAAAGAAAAAGACCTAATTAGTTTCCGGTGCAACATAGCTTACTGGTCAGCTTAGCGTACAGAATACGAGATGTTTTGACTTTCCAGTGGCAGCTAGATTGGTAAAGAACTATGTTTCCAAAAACAAGCCTTTTAATTAGATGCAGTTAAAACTGGAGGTCAGTCAAAAAAACTCAAGGAGTAGTATTTTGGGTCCTGAAACCAAAAATACAGACATTTATAGCAAACTGAACTCAAAACTCTAGCTAGCACACAATATCACTTGCCATCTTAGCAGATGACAAACCAGACTGGACTGTAAAACGTTACCAGGAAAGCCACACATACCCCCAACAAAACAACACACCCACACTGTTCAGTGAAGGACAAAAGACCTGGAAAACCACAGATTTTGAGAGAAGAAAATTAATCAAAATTGGGGTAGAAAGTTACTACAAGTAGGACACTTCTGAGGTTACCTGCTCTTGCCAGTGCATAAAGCATGTCTATCATTTCAGTGTTCCTATCAGTCTAGTATTTCAGTGCTCCTTACTGCCAATTTAAGTAGCATACAAGACAGTTCTTTGAGGAAAGGACTCATTGTATGACCTTCATGAAAAGTCATACCTATGCTAGAATTATCTTAGCTGCTTATTAGTTCATTCTGTAGTAACATATACATAATATTCAAGCAAAAATTTAACACAGCTAAAATGGACTTTCATATGGACCTTATAAATTGTTTTTAGAATACTATAATACCTGGTTCTGGATAGTGTTTTTCTGAAGGTACTGACTCCAAGGGTCTGGTATCTGTTCATCTGTTCCTCTATTAGACACCCGAGAATTTATTTTCAGCAAGTAGCAACCCTGAGTTCCATACCTCTGCTTCATCTCTTCATAAATGGAGTCAGCTCTGAAAAAAATAAAACATTTACCCTCTCTTGATATCAAACTAATTCTATTCTAAGTGTGTACTGCAACAAGCTATTTTAGGGCATTATCCATAGTGATTAAAAGGAATTTTTCCCTATTTTTAAAGCAGCCCTTTATACAAGAGTGAAACTGAGAATGTTTTGAGAATTGCTTTCTTTGTTAACTCGCTAAACTATCTATTACAAGAAGCTTAGACTGATTCCTTTAACTTTATATGAACACAAGTTGATCTAAAACCAATACTTAAGGAAATATGCCTTGGTAAGACTCAACAAACTAGTTAATGGATCCTTTTGTACGTCTTATCTCAGACTTTATAACCACAAACATTTCAACCAGAGTTCATCTGTAAGTCCACTGAAGACAGAAGACCCACCTCTGCTCTTCTCCTGTGCTTACATCATGCAGTAACACATAGTATTTGAGCGTGTTTGGTATAAACCACTTGGGATATAAGTATTCATTACTATGCTGAATTCGATGCTGTTCCTGAGACAGCTTCAGAAACTGCTCCACAGGCTCTGATTCACTAGAAGAAACTACAAGCATACCTGAATTCACGTTAAGGACATTTACCAAAAGAATCCAGGAACAGCTACTGATCATATAATAAAACAGGAAGTGTATAAAATAAAATACACGAGTATAATATTTAAGCGTGTAAAACACACTACCACAAAAGTATGTGTAATCAGAATTTCGTCTTAGTCTCAATAAAAAGCACTATTTAAATGGTCAGTTAACTAACATCTCTAACGTGAGATGAAAGAGGTTTTTGCTCCAATTCTGATATTAAATCCAAATTTAAGCCAACACATACAGTTAGTAATTCATCTAAGATTTTAAATACAGACCAAGTGTTCACATACAAAACATAAGAAATTCACCCCAGTATACTTCAGTTTTCAAATTTCAATGAGAGCTGGTGTCACCTGAGTAACAACAGCAGCCAGTATTCCTAAACACAGCATCGTCTTCTAAGTAAAAAAGTGTTCAATTTTTACCTCTATGCAACTACGCAATCGTTACTAAGGAGCATCCTGCTTTGCTACATCTATTCATCAAATCAAAGACATTAATTCAGAGAATAAAGAAAGCAAGTTATATTTTAAATGTTATTAAAAATTAAAAGTCAAAGGCCAGAATCAATATTTTGGAAAGTTAATTCTGAACAAATGGTTCTCTCTCCATCATACTGAAATGATAAAATACAATAAATAGTTGGGAAGAGTAGGTGTTAGGAAACCTGCAGCACAATTATTGTAAAGCTAAACACGAGTTACATCATGAAACAGTGCATATCTTTATTTTCCCCCGTAAACAAACAAATCAGACCTGAGTTTTGGCAAAAAAAAAGTTTTGGCATTTTTCCGGACTTCTTTTTGTCCAAAATAGCTCAAAGTTCACCAGTTTTCCAAAACACCCTCCTCAGCATCTCCCTCTACCTGCTAGAAAAACCTATAAAAAGCCAGAGGTGCATCCCAACCATAGAAGCCTCTGTTCTACATAAGGGACAGACAACAGATACTTAAAGAGCTACAGCACAAAACATTTTTGGATGAGGAAGTTTATTTTACAACTATTAGCCTAGAGTTCAGTTTGATACAACATATGGGTTTAAAAAAAAACCCTAACCACAATGAAAACCCTGAATCCCTTAGAAAATCTGTCTGTATATTTAGACATATTAAGAAAAGATATTTCAAATCATAATGGCAAAAAGTTATTGCAAAATTTCAGTCTCCTATATTACGCTTCTGCAGCCAGCTATAACAGCCTTCAAAAGAAAGGTCTTTAACACTCAAAGGATACATGCAACATAGTGGTTTAAGAATTCATGATCTGATGCAGGCATGGACTGAAGGAAGCACTCTCTGTAAGACTCAAACCAAGGAGTAGTAGCTGGAATATACAATAAGAAAGCACAAATTAGAATATTCAGTGAAACTTCCGTTTACTCATTTACAAAAAGGAAATATGAAAGACTACACCTAAAAGTGAAGCTTGCCAACTCTGTCAAGTTTTGCACAGCAGCGGAAAGAAGGAGGAACAGTCTAAGAAGAAAGCATCTAAAAAGTATGTAAGTGGGAGAAACAGCAACATTTTGTTTCAAATCCTCTGAAACTGAGTAGTACCTTCAGCACCAACCTCCTCACTGTTGTAGGTTTACAAGTATTCAGTCTTTGTTAGAATAATCACTCCATACCACCCTCCCTTAAACACACACATGCACATTTCGGAAAGAAAAGACAAATTAAAATTCTTCTAACCGTCATAGAATTTGTCTCTGCTAGGAGTGTAAGAATTGACCAAGAAACAAAATCAATTTTTTAGTATGTAGAGGAACTACAGATTACCAACATCCTACCCTGCGAGTTTGTCTAAAGCTTTTTGCAAGTGTTGTGACCCGGCTTTACATCAGTCCCCCTCCTCTGCCCTGCTAAAATAAACAGTTGAGCTGTCAGCTGGCAAAGCAGAAATCCAAAAGGCTAAAAGCTCAGATTAGAGTTGTGTCATTAGTACGTTATAATGTTAACACGTCACGTTCAAATGCCCTTTTGCAACAAGCATTTCATTTTTCTAAGAGTAATGAATCAAGAAAAAACAAGTGCATCTTGGATGAACTTCATTTTGTCTGCTTTCTTCCACTCCAACTATCAGTCTAGCCATGACGTATTATTTCTTCTTCCACGCCTGTTTTATGCCATTTCAGTTCTGCAATTCCTTCTTTCCCGGAAAAGATCCCAAAGCAAGACCAGTCTGCTTCCAAAAACCTGACTTTTCACTGAAATTAGCTGAAATTCAGTGTAAACTCACCTGAAAACTAGAAATCAATAACTAGCACAGAAATATGCATTAATAAGAAATCCTAAAGGTATTTATTTTCTTTATATGGCCTCAAGAAAACACATTCCTTGATTTAACTCACATAAAATTTCTAATGCTTTGTAAACCTCCCCACCAAAAAAAAAAAATCAAAAGAAACTGAACTTCATTTTTACATTGGCACTATCTTCTAGTGCATTAACACAGTTTGTTTGATCTCCCATTGTCAGGTCATCTTACATCTACAGTTTCATCCACACAAGAGTCAGATATAGTCACATTTCATAACTGATTTTGGCGCATCTCACATAAACATCAATAGGAAGCAAACCTCTAGCTCTTTATTATAGCCCTTGTAGCAACTGCTCTTTGAGCACTCATCTAAGCTATAAAAAGCTCTTGACTTTCCTAAGCCCTAACATAAAAATATGCCACCTATTTAAATAAGGGAAAACATAGCTTGTTATCAAAAAGAAACAAAGACTTGTAGTAAACTCAGGTTCAAATAACATTAAAATACTTAAGGTAGAAATTTCAATTGTGTTTTAGTTTCAAGCTCTGTTTTCAGTTTTCCATTTCTGTTTTACATATGAACTATAGCAAAAAAAGTTCTTTTAAAAAAAATTCTGACAGAGCTACATTAAAAAAAATTCTGACAGAGGAAAGTACTGCTTTGTTTTTTCCCCCTCCACTTTCTCATGCAGTCTATTAAGAACACTGAAGCGGTGACAAAGGCAACTAGATTTTCTCTATACAATCAGAACCCATGTTAACAGTAATCACACAAGAGCATTTACAGGACTGCAATCATTTGTAGCAGATACTTTAGATAAACGTGCAGCATATTCAAAACAAAAACAGTATTTGAAAAAAATTACAGCTGTAACCTTTTATAACACATTATAGCAGTACACAGCAACACTGTGTCACTTAAGTAAGCAAACCTGCATGTTTTCCATTTTACCAGTAATGTTTCCAGTACACTAAAACTAAAGTTTAGGCAAACCTATTAACGTGTTCAGAGATTTTTTAAAAATAGATTCGGTAAGTAATATTCATACATAACAAACTATTTCACAAAGCTCTGCACCTCTTAGCTACCTGGCTAAATCTATCTATGAAAGATTATTTTCATAGATACCCATACTCCAGTACATTCAGAAAGGAAGGCAATCAGCAGCACCTGAACAGACACTATTGAAAGGATAGCTGTTACTAACTGAAGGCGTAAACTTTTAGGTATTAACAAACTGAAAACAATCAAAACCTGGCTCTTAAAGGCCACAGATGTAAATTGAGTGGTCGCTAATCAGAACATATTTGTAGCAGTAAGTCTGATAAACTTGTTGAAAACGTATCACAAAGCCTTTTCTTTTTCTGGCAGAAGGATATGTACTCCACACTTTAGCTTCAAGTTCTAAGGAGAAGCAGAAAGTATTTACATTCGAAACACAGAACAGTGACAGTATACAGTTCCACAGGATCAAACAAGACAGTGCTTTTACAGCATCACTTAATTTCCCACCACCACTCTGCACTTATTGACTCTATGGAAAGACTGAATGATTTAGATTAAAAGGAGTAGAAATGTGACTAAAAGAAAAATTAAACAACCATCACCAATGATTTTTCATTGGGGGAAAAACAGAGGAACACACATCTACGCCAAGGAAAGTGCTAAACAGTAGTAGCAGATGGTAAGGAAAGGTGCATGGGGCACACGGAAAAGGAATCAAGGGCAATTTGGCAAATTGGCACCAACCACAAAAAAATACCTGAATAAAACGTGGATGTGTTCAGTTCCATCAGTGTCTCTTTCCAATTACTGTACCAAGGAACACTAGCTTTAACTGAGCGATCTGATAGAAAAAACATGGTATTATTATACTAAAAAGCGTCAGGTGGAAACACACTATTGGCTTTTACGCTCTGGTAACATGACGCAGAAAATCTATGTTATGCAGGCCCATCGCAGACTAAAGACATTTGATTTCAGCTAACTTCAGTAGTGACTATTTCGGACTCCTCCACATTTCACAGTGTCTACCAATAGAACTCAATATTAATTTCTGTATCAATGCAAATTGTGGGCTTGCATAAAACTGAAAATCCATAAAGTAGGAAAGAATTAAGAGTTCTATTTAGATATTGTTTCTATTTTTCCAGTTAGAAGATACCATGCATGTAAGGCAGAATTTCTGTGATTTCTTAGCCTGTAGTACTACAGTTAAAGTACCTGAAGATATCAACTGCTTTATGTGGTAGTCCCAATACTCTCCCCTATCTCCATCATGTTTCTGCATTGCTGCATGCCAGCGTTAACATCATGTAGCCCTGAACAAACATAGCCAGGGAAGTGATCAGCTGAGAAATTACTTGGGATAAGAACCAAAAATTAAGTCTTTAGTAGGACCACTCTTCCTCAGTCTCCACGTGCACCAGTACACAAGAGAAGCAGGCACGGCTGAACATAAGCACCCCACCCCTTAGCAAACAGTCGGGTCTCTCAATACAAGAGGATTATGAAACTATTAGGTTATTAAACAACAAGTGTAGCAAAGATGAATTACAATTAAAGCAATTCACCACAGCAGTTCCAAAACTTTTTTAAAAGATAACAAGATCATGACCTCAGTGCTAGAAACACTCCTATATGCATTTCTTACTGCTTGCTTCTTCCTTCAAAATACATTACACTTGATCATTATTAAAGATTAAGAAAATATGTTTTAATATTGCTATCCTAGAAAACTTAGTCACCAAAAGAAAAAGAGCAAATTAAAAACAGATTAGAATATTTCACATTTCCATATGAAAAGATTACATTTTGTTGCCAGGAATGAATGCCTCCATGAGTTTTAATAACAGGCTCTAACAAAGTTGAAAAAAATAACTTTCTTGGTTCATACTTTTAGTTTTCTAAATCGAAAAGGAACTCTACCTAACAAGCTAGGGACTTCCTCACGTCCTACAACATAACAGGATAAAAGCTGCATCAAGAACACTGTCAGTGTTCTGTGTTAAAGCTCTAAAAAGGGGTACCACAAACACGCAGAGTTCTTGCATGATTTTGTCCTTCTGTATGATCTTAAACAGATTACACGTCTCTTCTCCTCTCAAACAGTCAGCCAGTCTGAACAGAAATAAGAACCTAATCACTGAGAAACAGAAGATAGTCAAGTATGATAATTTGGACATCAGAGGCTCCAACAGCAAACAAGGAAAACAAGAGGAGAGTTATTTGCTTCTACGCATACAAAGCATGGCTTGATAAAGTCACTACTTTTACTCACATCTTCCAATACTTCACTTCTAAGCTGAAGTTATTAGAAAGAGTATGGAAAAGTCTCTTCACTGAAATCATTCTCCTTTTTTAGGGCCTTCTAATCCCTGGACTTGAAGCAGATTTTCCATCCAAAAAGATTTCTCACACACAAAAAAAAAAAGCAATTCACCAATTTCGCAGATAAATAAGGGCATGGAAACTGAAAAAGGGTGCAAGTTTCCAGTAGCTCTCAAAAAAACAGAATTTCCAGGCTCTGTGTTGAGGATATGGTTTGTAAACTAAGTATGAAATACGTAGCATTATACCATTCGTCATCGCCAACATAAACAATCAAAATACCGACAACATCAGTTACTAATCCTCAAGTTTTGTCAGTCTTCTGCTAAAGCAAAGCCAAAGTTCAACATGAAGTGAGGAATTTAAGTACAATAAATTACTTGTGTTTAAATAGGGCAACACATACATGCTTTGAATTAACTAAGTAGTCAAAGGCTTTAATGGATTAAGGTCTTAATTGGGAAGAGTTTAATCTTCTCGGCTCTCAAGATCAGGTCTCATTTAGTATTATTCACAATACCTTATCCTTCAGAGATAAAAACACATTTTTAGAATATTCTAGACATTTTGACATTGAAATACAAAGCACCGAGTTTCATGGCAAAAAATAAAGACAAGGAATCACATAAGTTTCCACAAACCCTCTTATCCTTAAATTTTTTATGACTACTTTATGAACTCTATGCATTAAGCAATAAGTTAAAAAGACAAACAAGACAAGCCAGGAGGGATAACTTCAACATGAAGCTTTGTAAATAACTTCTGGTATTTATTCAGTTAAGTGTAATAATTTAGTGTATCAGTTTTGTAACAAAAGCTCTCTGATGAGCTACTAACACTATAGCACAAGTATTTTCTACATTGAAATAATATGATGATTTAACACAAGTTCAGAAGAATTACAACATTTGGAAATACTAAACTAAGAATATTAATAAAGTTCAGTTACTCTTTTAGCATTATATAAATACAAAACCATTTGATAAATCTGAATCAGTAAAAATTGATCAATTCTCAGAGTAACTTTAATGTGTGCCACACTTGAAATTGCTAGAAACCTTACAGTAAATTCCAGTTTAAGTTACAGAAAAATACAATATCTTTACATACCACTAATGTTGAGGTCATAATCTCCAGCTGTGATCACATTAGCAACTAGTCCTTCAGCAGGCTGACTGACAGACACAACATCATTCAAAAGCTTTCGAATGGCACTGGGTTGAGGTGGGTAAGTAATAATGTTGTTGACAGCAATCTTCAAATTTTTAATTATGTGAAGCTGATTATTAGGATCTCTCATGTGAACTACAAAAAAAGAAAAAAACAAGCTTTATTGAGGAATATAATAGATAGTTAAAACAGTTACCATAAATTTCACCAATAGTTTTTTTCCTCTAACAATTACTTTCTTCACCAAATATCCCCATCATCAATTTTAGATCAGACCTTAACACTTCAGTATCAAAAACAGAGTGGGGGGAAGGTAAGAATGAGAAATTATTTCATGTTCAACATCAGGCTGATCTAGGCAGACTGATGGAAACCTAGTACAGGGTCTTTGCTTACCAGAATATCCACTCAGAATGCATGCCCTTTCTTGCACAACGTGCTCAACTTGCACAGAAAGCCTATAGTAACCATGTATGGATGTCACTTAACATTTCTTATTTCAAAGAGATCCCCTGTATTAAAAAAACTTGACAAAGACAGCATAATACTAGTTCATTACTACAGTGTGATTATCTTCATTTGTCTGTTTGTTTTAAGAAATGGTTTTAGAACTCCCCCGTTCTCCAAAAGGCTTCACTTGATTTAGTTTTATAAGTACATTACTGAAGTCACATTTCTTGAGCAACAAGCTTCTGGTAAAATTAATCAATTAAAAATAAAGTTGATGTTAGTAACACCAGCATTCCTGATTCACTTTTAAATGCTTGTTTTAAAAAAAGTCTTATGATTAATAAATATTTATTTCAGAATTACGCATCAGAGTTTTGGCAGACAAATAGTAGATTATTGCATGCAGCCTCAAAAAAAAAATTATCTCAACAGTGCAGTTAAAATGTCCATAGACCTAGACAGAACTACAAACAGCTGGTAAGTATGTAAGACCTTGGTGTCAAGAGACAGTTTATTTAGGAAAAAGTGAAGTAGACTTTTACCAATGAATATAATATCCCAAAAAAGAAACAAATTCCTTGTTAAAATGAACCTTTAAAAGCAGCGATATCAGCCTTATGTTATTAGTACAAAGCAACTTACACTTTTTTGGCTTTGTGTTACTTATCCAAAAATATTTTCCTTCCATTAAACTAACTTCTCCAAGAAAGGCATCAGACAGAAAACAGCACTAAAGAACAAGTCCCAGGCCCATGGAAAGGGGTCAATAACAAGCCTAAAGGATGAGGCAAAGTCCAACAAGATGATTAATAGACAACAGTATTTAACTGAAAACTATAACTGTAAGTTATATGGAGTTTCCACTTTAAGTAGGGTGCCTCTATTTGCTATATATTTAAAAAAAACCATCACAGGCAAATTTCACTTTTCTCTTTAACGGTAGACAGCTGATCTCTTTTATTCCCCAAGTTTCTAGTTTTGGGTTTTTTTAGTGGTTTTGTTGGTTTTCAGAACAGCCTTTGTCTCCCAAAATGCAAAAAAACGTGATCAATCGTAAGAAAATTAAGGGTTTTTTTAAGACTTCAGTGTACACCAACTAAGCCAGATTAAGTGCAAGTAGGACACACTGAGTATGCCTAGCTAAGACCTCTGATGCTACCACGTGCCCCACAGTACAGCCCTCAAACACCTCCACATTTTGTTTTCACAAAGCACTGTGCAGCACATAAAGGGAGACACAACAGAAGATTCTTGTTGTTCTCATCTTTCAACTAACCACAAAATTGACACTGTGAAGGTCTGAAACTAAGTCTTTGGCTCCCTCCAGATTGGTCAGCACTCCACAAGCCTTTTCAGAAGTAACGACTACACATAGCCCAAACCAGATAACACTAAATGTGTACACAGTCCATCACAGTTGTTAAAGCAGATTTCCATCACGGTTCAAGCCTGGACTAGTCTAACTCTACCCTCCTCAAGCACACATTCACTCCCAAACTTTAGCCAGCACTAAAACTCACAGGAAAACAGTGTGAAGGAGTTAAGAGACCTGATCCTGCCCAAAATGACCTAAAAATCCATACTTCTTTCCTCTATGTTTCAGACTGAATGGACTCAACATAATGCTGTATCAACACAGAGGAGGGCAATTGTGCTGGCTAAATTTAACCGATCCAGTTTGGCATTTCTAAGAGAAAGCTGAAAGAGGGAGATTTCCCCCCCCCAGTCTACCATATGGGTAAATTATCAACTCTACTGCCACATGATTACTGAAAAGATCAAGTGTAAAAGAAGTGGGAAGGACAAATTTCTAAGAAACCAATTTGTCTTTACCACTGCATCTGTAACATTGAAAATTATCCTTGGTGTCTCTCAAAATGTAACAGCTGTAATAACGAAGAACAAACATTTTCATATATGACATTTCTGACAGACAAGCAATGCCAAGGACTGACATAAAGGACACTCAGAATCCCACAAAGCTCCTTCCTTAATCCCTACTAAAAATTTTCTTATGTTGTACATTTCCTTCAAGTGTTCATAAAATCATTTCAGAAAGTATTTTGGCAAAAGTGGGAGCAGTAACACATACTAGAACAAGATCTTTCTGATCAGCAGCTGAGATTATTCAGATGTGGACTAAATATTCATGAACAAGGAATTCAACCAAGCTCAAATAAAGACAGTGTTCCCATTATATCTTCTTACTTCCAGCATACATTTAAGGCTTAGAATCAGAGTCATCAGAAGCTCCCCTTTTCAAAGCATAAACCACTTTGGTTTAAGAGTAACCAAGGCCACCTTTAAGTGACACTTGCTGGTTGAACTGCACACTGTAAGTCTCCCTTCCATCAAGACAGTATTAGTTCAGATAGTATTTTTAAGGATTCTTAAAAATAAGATGCTATTTTAAAGAAATAGTACCAAATTTATATACTGTATAAGTTATGCATTAATGTTACTGACAAACACAACAGTTAAGAAAGACTGCCACTTTGAGGCTAGATCTGAAGGTAGAAAATACACAATATAATTTTGGCTTCCTTTACCAAATAAAAATGGAAGTTTTATTTCCTCCAAAACAAAGACTTACCAGGACAGCATTCTGCTTTCAATAACAAAAAGCAACTTACTTGGGAAACTCAAGAAGCTAAAAATTACAGTAAGGACTTTCACCCTGTGCTCAGGATTTCCTACCACTACAACTTGCTATATTTTAAGGGTATTTTTGGCTACATCAACATTAGCAAGTCGCTGATAAGCAAAAGTAGATGAGTAGATTAGCACCGACTAGCTTAGAGCCTGCTACCTACCACATTATGTATGTTTGTAGAGTTCTACTTGAAATCAGGTATCATCTGATCTCTTCTGGACAGAAGGACCACAAGAAGCACGTGGTTTAACATTCCGTGAAGAATCAAGCACTGGTCTGGGCCTCCACATCTGTTACATGTGAAGGACAACTGACACATGCACAGTAGAAAGCTCAGCTTAGTTTCTGTGTATCAAAATTTTTTGCACATAAATCTGGAGACTCATTTCATAATTATACTGCTTCTCTAAGTGAGAACATTGACGAACATTTAGCCTTCAGCAGGCTCATAAGCTATGGAAATTCTAAACTTCAGAAAAATCTGTATTTTAACAGGACTCTAAAAATGCAGTAGCAAACTTCAAACCACAGAAGAGTTCAGGAAGCAACACGTACTTGAAAGTTTTGCACAAGTACAGGAGACAGTTTATTTCTAAAGAGATACTAATTAACTCAATTTTACATTAGAAATTCAGAGGAATAGCCAATAGGTAAAGAAAGGAATATTAAGAAAACAAAGGACAGCATTTTATGCTTCCTTAAGAAAAACTGTGTTTAAAAGTGAAGACATCAAAACAATCATAAGCAGTGAAACAGTTGTGGAGGCATATGCATGTACATACATTCTGCTGTATCATAATCAGATCATTAATCATGCTTCTCTTCCTCTTAGCTGGAGATGAAAAGCACCATGGAAATATTTTTAATAGCTTTGACTAGATTTAGCAATAAGGTACAGAAATTTAAGAACTTATCCTATGCTTCCAGTTCTTGAGCATGGGATACAATTAACAGTGTCACTACGCAACAGTGTTTGTGCAGACTGCAATAAGCAGTTTTCCCTCTCAGAGATCCACAAATTCTGGAGCTAGAGAAGTTGCTTGCAAATCCGTTAGAAATTTTATTGCACTGAACTAGTCCTCGCCTAAAGAAAATGCCTAGTATGGCTTCTCCTACCCTCACACATGCTGGCTTTTGCCACAAGAAGTTACATATAATGTGCAGTAATGTTTTTTCCATGAAGCTAGAAGAGGAAGTCACACTTGGAATGAAGAACTGCAGTCAAGATTGCAGCCTACTGAATCAAAATACACAGAGAGTAGTGCAGCAATAAAACTTGCTCTACCAAGCTTCACCTTCTTTGTTCTGACCCTCAGGTCAGGTTTGGAACAGGATGGTTTGGACTGTCACAGTTAGGCAGCCTACACAGAACACAAGGATGTCCTTTCTCAAAGATTCAGCACAACAGCCACAACTGCAAAATTAGGAAATTAAAACTGAATAATGGGGATTTAGACATCTTTCAGGATGGTGACCATTATTACACAGAACAATTACAAAACATCAAAAATTACTATAAAATTATGAAAATCAAACAGTGGAGCTTTACTTCATAAGTTGTTAGAAGAATGTAAAAATCAAGTCCGTATCCCTCTCTCAAGTAATAAGCTCAAAGTCTTACATTATATCAAGGAAGGGAATCTAATATTTAGGAATAACTAACTCATAAGGAAGGTGAAGACTAGTTTGATTTATAAGCATCAACAAACTATCAAAGTCTGCATTTACATAGGGAACACCGAGGATGATTCAAGTTTGCAAGTTCCTTAACTGTTAAAATAGTTGGAACAAAAAGTTACAACTAAGCCACAACAAAATTAATTGTTCTTCAGAGGCAATGCTTCATTTTTAATGGTCTGCCTGCCTGGTTTTGTTTGCTAGATGCATTTTAAAATCATTTCATGGCAGAACCTAAAGAGATATTTCAGTAACTTCAGAACTCCAAGGATGTGAGTGCACACATTTATGATTTTTACCTCTGCCGTGTACTCACATAGAATCATAAGGTTGGAAAAGACCTCTGAAATAATTAAGTTCAACTGCACCTATCCCCTTCCTAAACCATATACCTAAGAAATTTATCTACCCACCTTTTAAATACCTCCAGGGATGGTGACTCAACCACCTTCCTCCCTGGGCAGCCTGTTCCAGTGCCTCACCACCTTTTCAGTGGAAAAAAATTTTTCCTGATGTCCAGTCTGAACCTCCCCTGGCACAACTTCAGGCCATTTCCTCTTGTCCTATCACTTGTCACTTGAGAGAAGAGACCAGCACCCACCTCGCCACAACCTCCTTTCAGGCAGCTGTAGACAGCGATGAGATCTCCCCTCAGCCTCCTCTTCTCCAAGCCAAACAACCTCAGCTCCCTCAGCCGCTCCTCATGGAACTTGTTCTCCAGCCCCTTCACCAACCCTGTCACCCTTCTCTGGACACACCCCAGCACCTCAATGTCATTCTTGGAGTGAGGGGTCCAAAAGTGAACACAGTACTCGAGGTGTGGCCTCACCAATGCTCAGTACAGGGGCACAATAACCTCCCTGGTCCTGCTGGCCACACTGTTCCCGATACAGGCCAAGATGCCTTTGGCGCTCTTGGCCACCTTGGCACACGGCTGGCTCATGTTCAGCCGGTTGTCAACCAACACCCTCAGGTCCTTCTCCTCCAGGCAGCTCTCCAGCCATTCTTCCCCAAGCCTGCAACGTTGCATGGGGTTGCTGTGTCCTAAGTGCAGGATTCTGCACTTGGTCTTTTTGAACCTCATCCTGTTGGTCTCAGCCCATCGATCCAGTCTGTCCAGATCCCTCTGCAGGGACTCCCTTCCTTCATGCAGATCAATACTTCCACCCAGCTTAGTGTCATAGCTCTTAAGTGTTGCTAAATGATGGGAAAAACATTTATAAACCAGTTACCATCAATAAATTATTAAGACTCGCCACTGAGTTAAGGCTAACTTTAGTACACACTAGGTTTAAGTCATTGACATTGTTTTAAATATCAATGCAAACAGAAGTGACAGGACAGGCTTCATTTTCTCACACTGTTTCTTCCAACACATAACATGAAGAGAGAGAAGTCTGAGCTAAGTGTCTGTCAGAAACCAAATCTGACAAATGTCACTGAACCACTATTCCCACAGAGTTCTACTTCGATTGCTATCCTGCATGCTATTCTGATGAGAAGTGGCTTGAAAAGCACAGCTTAGTGCCATGGTTTAACCCCACCTGGCAACTAAGCACCACACAGCTTGCTCAGTCCCACTCAGCAGGATTGGTGGGGGGGGGGCAGAATCAGAAGAGTAAAAGTGAGAAAACTTGTGGGTTGAGATAAATACAGATCAATAAGTAAAGCAAAATCTGGACACAAGAGAAGCAAATAAGGAATTCATTCACCACTGCCCATCAGTAACCAGGTGTTCAATCATCTCCAGGAAAGCAGGGCCCCATCACGTATAACGGTTACTTGGGAAGACAAATGCCGTAACTCTGAACATGCCCCCCCCCCTTCCTTCTTCTCCCAGCTCTATATGCTGAGCATGACTCCATATGGTGCAGAATATCCCTTTGGTCATTCTGGGTCAGCTGTTTCAGCCATGTCCCCTCCCAGCTTCTTGAGCACTCACTCAGTGGTGGGATGGGGTGAGAAGGAGAAAAGGCCTTGACTTGGTGTAAACGCTGCTCAGCAGTAACTAAAACTTCCCTGTATTATCAATGTGGTTCACAGCACAAATCCAAAACATAGCCTCACACCAGCTACACTGAAGAAAATTAACAGCCAAAACCAGCACACTTGGTTAAATTTTTGGGGAAAAAAAAAAAGATAGCAACCTAAAGGATTATAGCACTTGTTTCTCTTGAGTAGTCATGTTCCATTTTTGCTGCTACTTCACACAGTTGCTTCACCTATGCCACATAACCAGTCCAATTCCCACCTTCTCTTTGCACAGGTCTTACTCATAGAAACGTCAACAAAGAAGTATGTATTGTAAAACTACAGGTAATAGAATGCAAGAGACTTGTAGCTGAAATCACAATTAATGTTTCTGAAAGACTGACCATACTTTTAAGGACTGGGTGCTTCACTAACGGCCTTACCACGAGTGTGAAATCCAAGATGATCTACAGCAAGAGTCAGGTAAAAGCATTAGACAGATAACAGTACAGTCGTTTTCAAAAAAAAGAGAAAAAATCGTTTTGGAAGAGCTCGATTTACAGACATCTCTTCAGCCAGGTGCTCTGATGTCTCCACGAGAAGCTTAACTTCCCAAGATCCACAGAGAAGAACAAATGGAATAAAACCAAGCAGACCTCACAGCCACCTGGTGCATCCTCGGCACATACATCTCCGCAAATGCAGTCACGGCTCCAGGTAACCCTGCCGCTCCGGGGAAGGGGGTCTCATCTCCCGGCTCTGCTCGGTTCAGCCCCCCGAGATGGGACCCCGCTAATAATTACGTGCAACTAATTTCCATGGTAAATCTTCATGTACCAGAACCTTTTAACCGGGCTTCGCATCCTCCACCCCGGGCAGAGTAGGTGCAGCCTGCAACTGGATCCCGGGGAAGGGGTCTCATCTCCCGGCTCCCCGCGGTTGGGTCCTGCCAGGTGGAGAAGGCGCAACCCGGGCACGACTCTACTCCCCGGGGGAGGGGTCTCGCCTCCCAAAGGCATTATTTTTCAGACGCATGATTTACAAAGGCATGAGAAACCATGCCTCACTATTTCTCCCACTGCCAGGAGTATTGCTTATGTGCAACTAATTCCCATGGTACATCTTCGTTTACAAGAACCTTTTAACCGCGGTTCTGCCCCCCCAGGGCGGAACGGCCCCCATCCCGGGAAGGTGTCTCGTATTCCGTCTCCGTTCGGCTTGGTCCCCCCGGGTGGAGGAGGTGTAGCTGCACTGACAGGAACCCCGCTGGCCTCGGGAAGGAATCTCGCCTCCCGATCCTGCTCGGTTCAGCCCCTCTGGGCGGAGAAAACGCAGCTGCTCTGACAGCCCAGGCAGGACCTCGGCCCCCAGGAAAGGGGTCGCGCCTCCCAAAAGCTTTATTTTGCAGATGCATTTTTTACCAACGCATAGGAAGCCATATCTCGTTATTTCTTTCACTGCCAAGAGTACTCCTTATAAGCCACTATTTCCATAGCAAATCTTCACGCACAAGAATCTTTTAACCGGGGGTCTGGCCCCGTGGGCGGGATCCTCCCATCCTGGGAAGGATTCTCGCCTCCCACCACGCTCGGTTTAGCCCTCCCAATTCCCTGGAAAGGGATCTCGCCTCCCACGCCGCGCGGCTCGGCCTCCCCGGGCGGAGAGGGCGCAGCCCGGACCGGACCCCGCACCCCGGGAAGGGCGCGGCGCCGCCTCCCCGTCCGCTGTCAACAATTCCCGCTCGGCTCCCGGCACCACCGACCTTCCGAGGTGAGGCGGCAGAAGGGCTTCACCAGCTCGGCGAAGCTCAGGTTGTTCCTGCGGGTGAGCCTCTCCGCCTCCTCGCTGCACAGCGCGGCCACCAAGGGCACGAACGAGTCCTGGATGAACTCCTGCACCGACTGCACGCACTGGGCCATCGCCGCCGTCGCAGCTCGGGGGCCCCAGCCGGCTCCGCCACCTTCCTCTGCTCTTCTCTGCCCGGTTTCGCTCCTCACCAGCCGCCTGCTTGCTTGCTTGCTTGCTCGCTCGCTCGCCCTCCGGTTCCTCCCCGCGGCTCCCGCCCCGCCGCCGTAGCCACCGCCGAGCGCTCAGCAGCAGCAGCCGAGCGCCGCCATATTGGGCCCCAGCCCGAGCCCCTCCGGTAGCGCCCGTTCCCAGCAGCCGCCGCGCGCGCTCATGTGATTGGACGAAAGGGGCGGGGCCGGCGTGGGAGGTGCACGAGCGGGGGGAGGGCGTGGTTGCGTGCTCCTCTCCCTCCCGCTTCTTCTGACCGCGGGCCGATGGTGCGCGCGCGGGACTGGCGCCAGCGACCATCGGTGGTTTCCTAACGATGTCTGCCTCGCTGAGGCGGTGTCGGGCGGCGGCCCCCGGGCATTTCTGACGCCGGGAAGGTGTTTTGTGGCAGGCCTAGGGCCGGCGTTTGGCTCCCGCTCTCAGCCGCTGCTCTTCCCGTACCCGCTCCGTGCCCCGGGGTGCTTCCTGCTCGCCTCACCTCATGCGCACAGTTCCTTACCCCCCCCCCCCCCCATCCGCCGTGGGTGCTTGCTACGCGTGAGATGAGGTGCGGGAGGAGGAGGGGGACGTTGGGTCAGCTAGGGTTTTGCAGAGCTTTGCTAGGCAGTGAGAGGACGGGGAGGTGTGGGGGTGTTAGATGCAGATCTATTGACACCACCGCCCCCCAAGAAAAATCTGGAGGTTTGATTTTTCTTAAAAAAAAGACAGAGTGGTTAAAAAGTAAAGAGTTAGGGTTTTTCTGACAGACCTGTCACTGCTCAGTTGTATGCATGAAGTTAAAATCATGCAATATTGCTTCATTTTCAAGATTCAGCTGTTAATGCATGGTAGTGTAGAGTGAATCATAGAATCATTAGAATGGTTTGGGTTGGAAGGAACTTTAAAGGTCATCCAGTTCCACCCCTGCCCGGTGCCATGGGCAGGGACACCTCCCACCACACCAGGCTGCTCAAGGCCCCATCCAACCTCATATTGAAAACTTCCAGGGAGGGAGAATTCACAACTTCCCTGGGCAACCTGTGCCAGTGCCTCACCACCCTCACTTTGAAGAATTTCTTACTAATGTCTAATCTAAATCTTCCCCCTTCCAATTTAAAGCCATTCCCCCTCGTCCTATCACTACAGGCCCTTGTAAAAAGTCCCCAGCTTTCCTGTAGTCCCTTCAGGTACTAGAAGGCTGCTCTGAGGTTTCCCGAGAGCCTTCTCTTTTCCAGGCTGAACCACCCCAACTCTCTCAGCCTGTACGCATAGCAAAATAGCTTCATTTTTGAGATCCGGATCTTAACACATGATATTATAGAGAGTACTACTTCTACATTATGAAGTGACAAGGAAGGAAGACAACAGTGATGATCAGTGATAGTTAAGAATGAGTAAATTTGGATGTGTACTTCACGAATATGGTTGGGTTTTAACATGCTGCCAGGGACCCTCCTTGGGACAGGGCTTGTAAACATCACAAAAAAGCCCTTTTGTCTTTGGAAAGCAAGACTTAAAAAGGCTATAACATAGCATGGTTTAAACAGTAAGGTTTGGAAATCATTAGCCAATTTCTCAGTATTTAACAGGCCTGTGAGAAGCAGGAAGTTTTTACAAATCACTGAAGTGAGCCAGGTGAGTACAGGAGAGAGGTTACTCTGAGGGAAGTCTTAAAACATGATATGGGTCCTTCCTAAATGCAAATGTCAGAGGCAGAGATGTTATCACTTAGATTCAATGGGAGATCACACATTTTTCAGATGCATGATTTACAAAGGCATAAGAAGCCACGCCTCATTATTTCTCCCACTGCCAGAAGTACTCTTTATGTGCAACTAATTTCCATGGTAAATCATGTGCAAGAACCTTTAAAAATAGAAAAAGGAAGATGAGGTTATATTTCTAGTTGATACTATAGAATTAATATATCCTAATTGAAAACCAAATAAAACTTGTAAAAATAATATCTGTCTTCCCTAACAAATTCAGTAATTTGGAAATTAGTGTTAAATTATTCATCTCTATCAATTGGGTCAGCGGCTTCCTCTGTGAATGAAAAATTAGTTATTAATTCAATGTAGGCAGTAAGAAAAGAACTAATAGGCCATACAACTCACTGTTTTGCAGGACTGAGTCCTGGGAATGTTATCCAAAAGCTACTAAATATTGCAGAAAAAAATATTTTGTCTTTGGTAGATTTATAAAACAAGGTGAAGGCCAACATTCTGCAAATATTTATGGCTTATTCACATTTGGAAATTTCCCAGAGCTATTCCAAAATAATATTTTCACAGATACTGTAAAGTATGACCTCCACATGGGCGCTTTGGAAGAACACTGTTTGTCTCCCATTCCTCTTAATTCATTTCTTCAGAACTGTACACTAATTACATCTGGTACATTGAAGTGGATCAGAAAAAGTCCCAATCCTGTTCACATATGACTTTAATGTAAAAGGTGTTTTAAAATTCTAACCCTTATGTCTTTCTGGCAAAGATTCAAATTTCATATTGCTATTAGCAATTTTTGGTAGCCATTACAGAGTGAGTAATAGTTCATTCTTATTGTTAATACGTTGGGTTTTTTTAAATTCTAAACCTACATTCGTCTGCTCAAAATTTATTCTCTGTATATGAAAAAATGTTGTACATGTTTTCTTCTAACCCAGTATTAGGAATCGGGTCCTTAGAATTTCTCTCTCTCATGACTTTCTCTCCCAGTATTACACTGTCCAAACTACTGGTGCTGTCATACTAGTTTCATGCAGCTCTGCTGCCTTGTGGACTGGGCTATCCTAAGGCAAGGTAGTTTTTTCCCGTGACTGAGAAACTTTGATGGAGCCTCTGACTTGCCTGCCCTACTAAGATGGTATAAACAACCCCGTTTCAATGAACGCAATATCTCAGGCTGTTGTATCCCAGATCTGTTGCTAAAAATGATGCAGTCAAAGAGGATTCAAATAATATTATCTTTATTAACAAGGCAGAAGGCACATTAGAAGGAATATAATGTATCATTTCTAATTATTTGTAACATTGCCAAACCTGGCAATGTGTGCACAAAATTTTGCTTTAAAAATGTGACTGTACAAATTGCTAGAACAGATAGTGGACAGAAATAAAAAGGGATAATATGAAGTCATGAATCCATGTTTTAACCATCTGAATTGTTTAACTGAAAATATTATTTTTTCAGAGTAAGAGGTGGATCAAAGGAAACAGCAGGTGAACAGAAGTGAGGTTATGTGGTATGTGCTAGGACAGGGGAGGTCTGATCAGAGGGAATAGAAAAAGAGAACAAACAGGAATAAAGTGTCTTGAGTAGACCAGAACAAAACCATCACTGAGACAGAAAAATATGTTCACTGTTTCAATTGTAAAAAAAAGAAAACAGAACATGCCTGTAAAATTTGGACTGGAAAGTGCTTCTCTTCTACCCTACTGCTGCTTCCTTGCTGCTGACAGGAGTGCTTTTTCAGTCCCTCAGGCTGGAATCTTCCTGAACTTACAACTTCTATGATTCCTTTGTGCAGAATACCTGGCCAGACAGCGGGAGCTTTCTGCTACACTGAGCTGCTGTGGAAGTTGTTTACTTGAAAGGTTTTTTATTGTGTATGTTTAAGACAGAGGGAAAAGTAATATTGAATTGCAAATAGATTAATAGAATTGCAATCTGAAGTTGAATCCGGTGCTTGCATTTGCAGTTAGCTGTTACCTGGTAAATCCTCAAAGTTAATCCAGGAACTTGATTTCTCAGCTTTTGGATTTGCTTATTGTCTTCACAAGCCTCCTGGCTGTGGTCCCTGCAGCCTTCCGTGCACAAGTAGCCCTCTGAGTTTCACTGCCTTCCATAGACCAGGAAAAGCTCTTGAAATGCTCTTCTGCAGCTTGCAAGACAAGTAAAAAGTAACATGTATGGACAGATGAAAGAACAACTCATCTTGTTCTGGATCAACTCACGTTTTCCCAAAAGACAAGGAGAAAAACAATTCTGATGGAGGATTTACACAGCCAGGCAGTAAGAACTGCGCCAGGAGCCTCAAGTATGTACCAGCCCACGGTGGCTGCATGTGGCCCAGGCAATCACAGACACCCTGGCTGAAGCAGAAGGTCAGATCTGCAGCTGCAAGGGTTAAATGGTAAAGTTTGCCCAGGTGTGCCTAAGAGTGGGTCATAAAGAGGAGTGGATGGTAGTAGGAGGTTACCTCCAATTTCTGAATGATGCCCTTTGACAGACATGGGATGGGAATGCCTGATCTGGCAGATATCCTTGCAGTCATGATAATACAGGCTCTTCCTGTGAACAACTCCCAGTATCTAGAGAGAGATAGGAAGAGCTGGTAGCTTTTGATGATCCTCCTCAGTAGAAATCCTAAGGTAATAGTTCTCTGTAACCTCTCTCTTTTTCCCCAGAGAAGCACCCATCTACCTCACCCCTGACTCGGCCCAGGATTAACAGCAATCTTTTTTTTTTGCCAGTATTGCCCTGGTATTTTTGTGAAGAGATGTAAATCTAAAAAGATTCCAGAAGAATCAATCTAAGTTTTTCATAGAAATATGAGGCCTGCACGTAATGAAAGAGAGAAAGAAGTAGAAGAAAGGAAGGGAAACAAGTGGGTCCAAACTCAGCACTTAGGGACCTTGGCTCCACTTAACCACAAAACTTAGGGACAGGTATAATTCTTCTCACTTTCCTAGAGGGAAAAAGTGAATCTTGCTCGCTCAGTCTCACACACTGATACTTTCCTTCTCTTTTGCTAATGATCTCAGAGACTTCTACATTAAATCAGTCATCCTTCCTCTAATTGGATAATTTTCCAGATTCTGGGGGTCTTTTGTCAGAGTTATTGCTGTGAATGTGCCCCCACGTCACGACACTGAGTCATTAAATTAACAAAAGACTGACTAACAAACTGTTTCTTAATGTGTAGGCACCATGTTAACTAATTTCCTTGAAATCAATTTCATTTTTGCACTCTTGAGTGTGTCTGTGGCTTTTACTCACATGCAAAAACCCTACATGTGATGTGGCCCAATACCAACGTATTAAATCTATGCTGTTGTATATGGGTTAGTACACAGTTTACACTTGTCAAGTAGGTCAAAAGCAAGTAGGTACGTGCCACAAGGATGCAAGGCAAGGTATGGTTATATTATACATACATATAAGTGTGGACAAATAAGTGAAAGCATGCATTAAGCCCAGTTTCATTCAGTATATTCTGCTCTAATTTCTCTGAGCTTAGCTGTCAGAGTGCTGTTAAATTTAAGCAATCTAAAGAAAAAAAATCACTAGGGCAATAATTAGAAAACAAATGTGGAGATAGCTGGGGATATGAAAATGCATTTTCAAGCAGTCTTGTGATTTCAGAACTGAATTCACACGGAAATCTTCTCAATTAAAGAAATACAAAAGCTTTTCCTAGCTATGCCATGAAAACAAACGGTATTTTTTGTCTAACAAAATTCTCTTTTTTACTCCATGCTAGAGCATATAGCGAAGCAGTAGATAAATCCTGACCCAAAGTTACATTTTGAGTTTAGTTAGCAAAAAATCTACAGTTAATTAGATTGTAGCATGCCATGTATGGAAACCCACCTTCCTGTAAGTCATTGCAAGGTGATTTGTGAGCACACTTACCCACCAAGACAACACTGGGGCAGCAGGTGGGGCTCATGCCAAGGTGGGCCGGTTGCCTGTGAAAACTGCTGCTGCCAGCCGGACTGATGCCTCCGGTCATTACAGGCCACCATGGCCAGCAGTGCTGTTGCCTGCTGGCACGGAGAGCAACAAGGTGGGATTGAGAAGCTATCCTGTACTCAAGTTACTGTTAAAGTAGTCAGGTTGGATTGTGATTTAAGACCACATGCAGTATTTCTAGCACATAGATTTTTGCTACTGATATCCACAGAGAAGGTACAAATTTTTGTATTACCCGTGCAAGCTGTATTGCTGAAAGACCTCAGATACTGACTATAAAAAATTTTACTGTTCAGTTACATTTTAATATTTTGAGTCAAACAGCAATGTGCTTAGTGCACAGGAACTTGTAAAGACATCTTAATACTCAATTTTTCTCATCTTTTTTCTTAGAAGGGAATGGTGGCTCATTATTGTCATACTCAACTGGAATTTCTCTTCTGCTTTTCAATATTTAAGTAATTACTCTTGGAGACTGAAGGAGAAGATGAAAATGAGCCAAACAGTAGATTTTCATTTAGTGATCAATATTTTCCTGGCTTACAAAGAGTATTTTTTCCTAGGTTTTTAGTAACATAAATAAAGGGCTACATAGGACAAAGTCATACAATAATAATAATAAAAATAATAATTAAAAAATGCCTTGGGATGATAACATCAGAGTTTTCTATTGTTCTCCAGCTATTACTCCAGGGGATAAAATCAACCTGAGATTTCCTCTCTTTTGTTTTATTAGAATTGCCTCTCTGTCATTTCACAAACAGATTTCTTTTACCACATTCAAGAGACCAAACAAAGCAAAATGACTAAATAAACTTTTCCTTGTCATTTTGTCTTTGAATAAACAGTGCTGATTTTCACTGCAAAAGATTTTTCAATGCTTTAGAAACAACTAAGTAGCCATAGAAATGTGATCTCAAGCTTGCCAGAAATTAACTGTCTCTACAGTCAAGTAGATGCAATTCGTCTACCCCACCACAGGGTGACTGAACAGAAAGAAAAATTTTAAACTGCCTTTATTGTATACAAAAAGCTGTGAGAAGTAATATTTACAAACCAACATGTTGTTATTTGGGTTCTAATGAAGAGAATTTGCAGTATTTCTAGAAAGTACCCTGTTTAGCCTCTCCATGACTGTAAATTATCACAGAAGGCCAAAAAAAAAAAAAAGGCAGGAGAAAAGCAAAAGATAAAAAGTACTCAAAAGATTATTTTTTTTTTTTTTACTAATGTTCTCTCAACAATTCTCTGGGAAAAGGTTTCTTCAGGTTACATGTTCCTTTCATTCTGCGTGTCTGGAGAGCTTGGGAAAGATCAAACAGTCCAAATAGCATGTAAAATCTATGAGTTTTACGAGGTTAATAGTTCTTTCAACCTTAGTGCTCCCTTAATAAAATCAGTAATAAAAATAACTACTGGGTGTTTCTGTTTATCTTAGGAGCTCACATGTGGATGTCTACTTAATGAACAGTTTCACAAGTAATTGAATCCAACTTAAGCCTCAATTACTGATAAAAATAAAAAGCAGTTCCACCCTCCCCAGTTGTTCTCCACTGTGTGCTATTGCTTTGTACCTCCATAAGTCTTTCTCAAGTGGACACATAATCAGCTGGAGCAATGAACTAACACATCTGAAAACTAACCCTATTTTTAAGAAGAACTGCAGTTTTCCACTTGGCGAAAGCTACACAAACGGGAGAAAGGGGCCATGGCTCCAGGTGGGAGATGGGACCAGTGAGTGGACTGAGCCATTTTGCAAAATCACTGTGGAGTTGATTAAATGTTCCTTAGATGGTGTGAACTGGGCCTGCAGATGCAATACACAGGAAATAACTTCGGCCCTGCTTTGTTTTGGATGAGAAGTGTGCTTGCTCACTGTACTTTCAGTTCATATGAAGAAATGGATTTAGATATAACTCAAATAGAAAACACTCTCCATGGATGCAGCTGCTGCACTCAAATCGCTCATGGGCATCCAGTTCACAAGTCAAAAAGCATGAACTGTTCCAGTGAACAAAATCCACTCCTCTTAGGATGCACTACTTGCTAATGTAGACACAGCCACGTTTTACTTTCTCTCAGCTCCATTTTGGGGGTAACGTCAATCATCTGCTGCTGTCTGCACTGAAAACACCACAGTTGCTTTCCCAGTAATGGTGAGTCAAGGGACTGACAACAGGGAAACAAAGAACATGTAACTTTGTTTAATTCTGCCTTTAGTCTTCCTGCTGAATGTAAGAAATACCGCTTTTATTCTGCAACATTAACTTCTCCATTTTCTGCATTATCATCTGAAGTGTAAGGGAATTAATTCTGATCTGAATTATACCAGGAGTCACTGAATTTAGTGTGCAAGTTTTTTCCTCTAGTACTTGTAGGGACACAGTCTTCAGTTTGGGAAGCAGTGGGAGTCAAAGGAGAGACAGAGTCAGAGCACTCCCTTTCAGTAGCTACCAGACAGCACAGTACCAACATGAGAGAGAACCATTCTCCTTGCTAGGAACAAAATCAAATGGAGAATTATATTTTCACTATTTGGGAAAGAAGGGAAACAGAGGAAGGAAAAGGAGTCTGTTGGCTCCCAAACTGAAAAGCCTTGACCACAGGATGATCTCTTTCTTTCACGGCTTGTGTCCTGTACCAGCTGTGGCAAGGTAAAGTCCGAACTTTCTGAATACTTCCAAACAGCCTGCTTCAGTTTTTGCATTTAGTAAAGCCATTTGATTCAGAAAGTTATTTCACATTACATCATAAATTACAGACTGAAAGCATGACACTGCCAAGTCAGAACAAAAGCTTTTCTAAAATTCAACATTCCAGCTGACCTCAGACAAAGGTTTTTTCTAACTCCCCCCATAACAGTTGGTAGGAGATTTCAAAATTTCAACTTTTGCTCCAGTTTGAAGTGAAAAACTTAACAAGGTCATTTCTTGAGGAACAGAAATAACCTGTTAGAGCTACTTCATAAAAGTCATCGTATACTCATCAGCTGAGACTGACAAAGAGGGTAGTGCCTCTAATCTGAATGTGGTCTGTGTGGCTACACCCTTTTCAATAATTTAAAGGCTTTGCAATAGCTCACTTCATAGAATCATAGAATGGTTTGGGTGGGAAGGGACCTTAAAGATCATCTAGTTCAAACCCACCTGCCATGGGCAGGGACACCTCCCACCACACCAGGCTGCTCAAGGCCTCATCCAACCTGGCCTTGAACAGTTCAGGGAGGGGGCATCCACAGCTTTCCTGGGAAACCTGTTTCTGTGTCTTACCACCCTCATCATGAAGAATTCGTCATAATGTCTAGTCTAAATCCTCCCCCTTCCAATGTAAAGTCATTTCCCCTCGTCCTATCACTACTTGCCCTCGTAAAATGTTCCTTCCCAGCTTTCTTGTAGCCCACTTCAGCTACTGGAAGGCTACTTTAAGGTCTCCCTGGAGCCTTCTCTTCGCCAGGCTGAACAATCCCAACTCTCTCAGCCTGTCCTCATAGCAGAGGTGCTCCAGCCCTCTGATCATCTTTGTAGCCCTCCTCTAGACCTGTTCACATAGTTCCAAATCATTCTTATATTGGGGATTCCAAAACTGGACACAATACTCCAGGTGGGGTCTCACAAGAGTGGAATAGAGGGGTAGAATCCCCTCCCTTGACCTGCTGGCCACGCTTCTTTGGATGTAGCTCAGGACATGGTCGGCCTTCTGAGCTGGCGGCACACATTGCCAGCTCATGTGGAGCTTCTCATCAATCAGCACCCCCAAGTTCTTCTCCACAGAGCTGCTCTCAATCACATGATCCCCCATTCTGTATTGAAACCATGTATTGCCCCAAATCAGGTGTAGGACCTTGCACTTGGCCTTCTTGAACCTCATGGGTTTCACACAAGCCCACTTATCCAGCTTATAAAAGGTTAAACAAAGGCTTCCCTTTCCCCTCCTGTTTGTGCTACCCCTGTGGCCTCTCTTCATTCTGGTTTACTTTCCAAAAGGCCAGCCTGGTGAAGAGAGCTATCTAGATCTATCAGGTAGCCACTGAATCAGGCTTGCCAGTCCTTTTCTGGGTGAACAGAGGAAAATGCAGCGTAGGTACACAGAAAATTGAACATTCACTCAAGAATACAGTCTCACATGTGGAAAAAAAAAAGAAAACCGACTGACTTCTTTTAAAACATTTCTACTTCAAATTGATCAGGAAAACAGTCAGTACCACAGGTCAGGCAATACATAAAAAAGCAACAGAAAATCATAGGAAGCTAAGCCAGCAGCCATGGGTTACTAGCTTGCAAAGAAGCACCAGGGGGCAAAAACCACACCAGTGTACAAAACTGGACCCGGAAGGGTGGCACTGCAAGGATGAAGCATTGAATCCAAATCTCAGATGAAGAGGGCAGTGCAATAATGTGAAGGTAAATGAAGGCCAGGCAGCAGGGAAGGCCCTTCTGGTTGTGGTGGGAAAGTCAGTGAATCTGCATGGAAGCCACAGCTATGAATAAACTGGCTGGATGGCTGGGCCCAAAGAGTGGTAGTAAACGGAGTTAAATCCAGTTGGAGGCCGATCAAGAGTGGTATTCCCCAGGGTTCAGTGCTGGGTCCAGTCCTGTTCAAGATCTTTATTAATGATCTGGTCGAAGGGATCGAGTGCACCCCTAGCAAGTTTGCAGATGACACCAAGCTGGGTGGCAGTGTTGATCTGCTTGAAGGAAGGGAGACTCTGCAAAAAAATCTGGACAGACAGACTGGATCGATGGGCTGAGATCAACAGGATGAGGTTTAACAAGACCAAATGCCGAGTCCTGCACTTGGGACACAACAACCCCATGTAGCGTTACAGGCTTGGGGAGGAATGGCTGGAGAGCTGCCTGGGAGAGAAAAACCTGGGGGTGTTGGTTGACAACTGACTGAATATGAGCCAGTAGTGTGCCCAGGTGGCCAAGAAGGCCAATGGCATCTTGGCCTGTATCAGGAACAGTGTGGCCAGCAGGACCAGGGAGGTTATTGTGCCCCTGTGCTGAGCATTGGTGAGGCCACACCTCGAGTACTGTGTTCACTTTTGGGCCCCTCACTACAAGAAGGACATTGAGGTGTTGGAGTGTGTCCAGAGAAGGGCGACAAGGCTGTTGAAGGGGCTGGAGAAGTCCTACGAGGAGCGGCTGAGGGAACTGGCATTGTTTAGTTTGGAGGAGGCTGAGGAGGGACCTCATCGCTGTCTACGGCTGCCTGAAAGGAGGCTGTGGCAGAGCGAGTGTTGATCTCTTCTCTCAAGTGACAGGTCATAGGACAAGGGGAAATTGCCAAAAGTTGTGCCAGGGGAGGTTCAGACTGGATATTAGGAAGAATGTCTTTACCGAAAGGGTGGTCAGGCACTGGAACAGCTGCCCAGGGAGGTGGTTGAGTCACCATCCCTGGAGGTGTTTAAAAAAAGGGTAGATGAGTTTTTGAAGGACATAGTTTAGTGGATGATGGGTGTGGTTGGATTTGATGATCTCAAAGGTCTTTTCCAACCAGAAGATTCTATGATTCTATGGTTCTATGACTCTATGAATAGAATCAGAGGTGGAGGCGAATATGAGGGACATGGAAGTTAAAATACCAAAGGAAATTTTTAAAGTTTTTGGCTTAAAAATAGATTATTTTCCTATGTATCAATAACAAAAATACATTGCAGGCACTGGTTTTACTCATTGCTGCTTTTCCATGAAAGAAACAAGGAAGCTAAGTAATTTCATAAATTAACAAAAATATTTTAAACCTTCTTTTAAAATGCTAACCATTAAAAATATCTGTGCATACAAAGCTTATTTTTTTAGCTGAATTCACAAGGGTTTTCCCTGGGGGAACTCGATAGTTCCTCAAGGTGCAAGCAGAAGTTAGAGATTACACCATGATTTTATAAAATCAGCTTCATGGGAACACACGTTGTCACTAGGCAGCGTGCTTCTACTTCAGTTGACCTTAGCCAATTACTGACAAATTTTATGACTCATTCTAACAAAAGTTAAGACATTAATGCTTTAGGAAGCTATACTGAATAGTATCATTGCCAGAGATTACTTTCTCCTGTTAGACTTTCATTAAAATCAGGTAAATAGATGAAGGGTCATTTTGTAAGGAAGCTCATTGAAACTGAAATTCACATTCCAAGGTGACAGCACTGCTGCCTGACGTACGCTTGTGCTCTAGTGTCTCCCTTCGGGGAATGGGAAATACTTGCCTCTTTTTGACTTGCATAAATGACAGGAAACACACATGAGGAAATCCTCTACATTCTTACCGTTTTTAAATAGGACAAGGGAACAAGGAGGAAAGGCAGCTGAGTGTGCTCTTTTTAGGACAGTCAACAAACATCTATTGTGGTGCTTCAGCATGTATTTTCAACTGTAAAACCATGGCTTATGCGTGGGTGGGGAAATGCTCTGTGGTTCAGCAGCAGTGCTCATTATATGCATGCTCAGGTTACACCATGGGAAATGTATCCCACAGCCTGTGCTCAGGAACTGTCTCCCTGTCTCATCCCCTTCGATTATTCCCATCTCCTTAATGCAATTTTATGCAGATTATCTGTGTGCACGGGTTATCTGAAGTATGCTGTGCCTTGATTGAAAGGACAGTGAAGCCACATTAAGGGCCCAGAGGGAAAACTGTTTCATGTTTTATCACATTATGATATTCCTAGCTCTTCTATCTCAAGTTTATGCTTGTATACCTTTCAACAGAGACTGTGTTCTGAAAATACCATGGCTTTGGTAGCCCTTACTATTGTCAGCAGAGCTAGTGAAACCAGCTAGCAGAGCTCAGCTTCTTCAAGTGACTGCCTTCTAGAGCCTTCTCATATGATATGTCCCTCTCTTCCTTGAGCCTGGCCCAACACCAGCCTGAAGGCACCCTCCCAGGAGTGCCTCGGCAGAGAGTGCTGAGGAGGCTCTGCACTGACGTTTGGAGCAGATACAACAGCTCAGTGTTCACAGACAGGGCTGGAACCATTTCTGGGTGAGGTACAGGAGAAAGGTAACATTTCAACAGAGCAGCACTGTAATTGGGTGGAGGCTCTAACAAGGGTAGACAGATGCATATATGCACAGAGAAAATTATATTTTTTAACCTCTTTGGGGAATCAGTCTAAAAACTCATGGCTGAGCATCAGTGTCACTCCAGAGCTAACAAGCTCCTTACATTTTTGTGACTTTGCAGAATACTTAGTTTAAAATCCTCAAAAATAGAAAATAAATAAATATCAAGTATAGAAGTTTTATGTCTGACTACCAAAACCTGTCTGTTATGAATCAATAAATGCCCAACTTTTCCCTGCTTTAATAGCGGTATATTGCACCTTTTTTTTTCAAAATGGTGTCCAAAGTGCACCGCACTCAAAAAACCCAACTGAACTGAAGGGTTTAATTATATCTCTTGATTAAGAAAAAAATTTTAAGGACATCACACTAAGTAGAGGTTTCTTCACTTGTTCTGCACATAGAGCAGTGAAAGTAATGCAATAATTACCCTAATTTTCAACTTTTACTGTCTGCTATCCCGATCAGAATTCATATGCATGAATAGCAGTGCTACCAGGAAAGCACTTGCTGCTTCCCTACCCTTGCTCAGTTGTGTTCAGCCACTATTTGATCTTCTAGATGCATAGTACCATTCTGTCCCCCTAGATGTAAGAGATTTCACTTGACTTTATAGGACTTACTTTCTTTGAATGTGTTCAATTTATCCCAGAATCCAGATTGCACTGTACAAAGTCCATTGTCATCGTGATTCATCACTTCACCTGTGCTGTTGTCATCTGCAAATATAGTTGCTTGGTAGTTTTATAGTTGTTTATAGATTATTCATAAAAATATTACCTAAGGTCAAGTATGTATACTACGTTCTTGATGCTACTCGGTAAGATCTGTCATACAGCATTTCATATTTCCTGTGTATTTTATACCATCAGCACAGTTTCAAAAAACAATTATATTTGTAAATTCATCAGAATACAACCTGATTTCAGCTTGTCAAATCCTATTGCATCAATATATTTTACATTTTTTTACTGTTGAGGTTAATCACATTATGACAGTCCAGCATTGGAGGACTTCCATTTTATGCTCAGAATTATTAAGAATAATTAATAGCAAGACAGAAAACTCCTCAGCCAGCTCTTCTAGGATTATTTCTCTCTGTCATCCTTTTAGAATATTTATTGCTAATTAGTGTGGTTTAATATTTACATTGTCATTATGGGCTGGCAAATAATCCAATAGCCTGATCACATACAAATACAACCTCTTGCTTCTTACCAAATAAGGTGGCTAACTGTTGAACACTTCTTTGCACCATTAGCTCTCTCCTATCAATCTAGCACCGAGACTTAGTTGCTGTTTTACCTTTTTCTGTTTATACTTTAAATTTCCTTCTATTGTTCCTAGTTTTACTAGGTTTGAATTTTCTTTGGCTTCATTCGGTAATTTTTATTGATATATTTGTGATTGCTTTCTACTTCTAACTATCGTCTTTCCTTCCTTTTCCATAAATATTTTTTAATAAAATTGTTCATTTTAATATTTAAAATATTGTGGAAGATTTTCTAACACTATCTAATAGAGTCTTCCGATATACACACCCTGATTTTCATTATAATTGTTGTTTCTTCCCCAATATGTTCTAAGATTTTCTTATTTGTTAACTATTTTTTTTCCTAGGAAAATTCTCAGGCCAATGTAGATTGTTTATTTGTATATGTGTATCTAAGTAAATACAAACACATCTGTAAATGCCTGCTCAGCCATGTTCACATGTAACAGATCTTGGCTGCGCCCGTACTCCCTCTGCACTTTTTTGATGTAATTGGTTGTGAGCACTGATCTTGACACCATGAGGATCCTCCAGCCTTGTGATCATTCCAGCCCTTCCACCCCAGCCATGCCTCTGTGTGTGCCACCTACTCACTACCAGAAAATTACTTTCAGTAATTCCTAAAATCTCTAATGCAGTTTTACTATCATCTTCTTGAGATCTCTGTTCTCCACATGTCAATGTTGACAATGTTTTTATTTTCATATATTTCATATAAGACTTAAGGTCTTATTTGGGGGCTTTTTTTTACATTTTTACAAAAAGCATTTTACTGTTACTCTTCATGATTTAATGTTTTCCATACATTATTCACACTTATATTAAATCAGATTTTAAATTAGTGTGTAATTTACCAGAAAATACCCTACATTTTAGTCTTTGATTGATTTTCTTTTATAACCTTTGCACTTAATTATTTTACAGTGGCTAATGACATTTTATCAGATTATATTATTAATGCAAATTGAATGTGAGTGTAACTGAGATCTAAATCTTAACCAAGTGCCACCAAACGTAATGCAGCGATAGACAAAAGTTCAGCCAGTGGCATGGTATTACCATTTTCCTCGTAGTTTATTTGATACTGAAGAAAACCAGTAAATGACAGAGGAATCTGTTGACTTGATTCTGACTGACAAGATTTCACATACACTGGAATGTATTTTGTTGCAGTTTCTGTAACAAAACCTACTACTGTCCTGATTTTTGTGGGTTTTACCTAGAACTGTTTTTATTATTCATCAGTGGAGTAGCATGTGAGTAAATAGCAAGCACAGGAAATACTACTGTCCTCCTGTTGTCATCATATATTGGATTTGACAAGCTAATAATACGACTGTAAAAGCTGTTTATATGAGATAATCATTACTGCAGAGTTTGGGCCCAGAAAATGGTAGTGCCTTCTTCCAAACCCAAATCTTTCAATAGATATTTCCACAAAAATCACTTTGACAGGAGACTACTGGTTTTACTAGACAGATGCAAACTGAAAGATACCGAGCTAGCTGATGCTTTCATCTTGGAGTTGCCAAATATACTGTATTTCCCTTTTTATTTCCTACTCAAAAGTGGGTCATTCTTAACTTTTCTTCTGTAACAATTATGCTGCAGAAAATACATAGGATAGTGGAAAATATATACATATATTGAGATATGCACCGATATTAGTTTTTCTGCTTCTATATTCAAATTTCCCCAATATTAAATAAAAAAATTAAAATAATCTGTCATAATAAACATATAATTTTAAAATATTCCAACTGCACCTAATAGGCCCCAGAATCTCATGATAGCAATGCTGAAAAGTAAACTCTCTAAGAGTTGTTTTGAGAGTTTTAGAAAGCAGCATCCTTTATTTCAGCGCTGGATGCATGAGGGAATGATTTCCATCAATGACATGCAATGAGACAAGAGCTGGGGACAGAATGTATTTCCTACTTACATTCTTGTATATAATTTTTCCCAGAAATCTTATGCATTACTTTCCAAGGACTAATTGTAATGTTATTATGAACTTCACAACAGCCAAATCTCTGCTAACTGGAACCAGTTCTCTGTCTGACCTTGCATTTTAAATAAAGACTGCAAACAGAGATAATTAAAGCAGAAGACACATCTGTTCAGCACATACCATACTTAACACAAGACATTATCATTTCTTAAAGAACACTGTCTGGGAAAATGCTGTTTGAAAAAAAACTGGTATAAGAAAACATGCTATCAGAGGAACATTCTATCTTCTAAAAAATATAGTTACTTAGATGCAACTTAACTGAAGTTAGTTAGAAACCTAATTCTACTTTAGCTTAAATCAAAATATTCTACTTATTGTATCTGTCTCCTGCCAGCAAAGTGCCTCTGGGATGGAGGCAAGCGGGAGGTCAGGGTCTGGGGTCTGGAAGTGAGAAAGGTTTGGGATGCAGACACCTGGGGTTCGCCCAGGGAGAGAAAGGCCTGAGAGAAAAGGCAAGAGATTGACAGAGAGTCAGCTTTGAAAACAGAATAATCCATTTCCATCAGTAATTTACATCCAGGTGAGGGTGAAGCAGTAGTAGCGCTGTGTACACTTGCCTCTGCTGGGCACTAGTCGGCAACTCTGGAGTGGAGCCCAATTCAGACTGAATTAGCTTAAGTGAGTTGTGACTATTTCTCTCCTGTCTATACAGAGAAGTTGTGTCATCTATGCTCAATTTTTTTTCCTGTTAAATACCTAGAAATACATCTAGATTCATCCCAGTTAAATATGCTTAAGGGTAGGATATGCCAGAGAATCAGTTTTAGGATAGCTGCTTTAGGATAAAACCAGTTATTCTGGACCACTTAAAAAATCACTATGTAAAACCAGCTTTTCTAGAGTGAGACTGTGCTTCTGGTTCAGTCCAACTGCGTATTTCTAATAGTTGTCATCACAAATTTAGTGTGAGCCATACCCTTAATCTGACTCTTGTCCAAGTGCAAGCATAGCAGAAAGATCCCACTTATAATCATCACAGAACTATGTATACAGGTGTAAAATTCAAGAACAAATATGGACCACCTGCTAGTGATTCCCTTTAGAAATGGCACCTGGCACAGGCATCCTGCTAGTGATAATGGCTGTCCAATGAATGGCTTAAGTTGGTGTTAAGAATGATCTTGGGGAAAAAAAAATAATAAAATACTTTGGCCTCAGAAACTATAGGCAACTCTGTAGAGTTTCTTCCCAGCAAAGATCCTGGTAAGCAGCAGCCACTTTTCTGCTGCTCACCTGGCGAGGGTTGTTTTTATTCTTTACTTCAGGTCACAGATCATGGAAACTGAGCTGCTCCTGAGCTGAGACACACACACACATATATGTCTAAAAATACAAGTGTTCACAGCACACTCAGTATCTTCAAGAACTAATATATTATCTTTTATTGGATTTGATAAGTGTTATGCAGCCTCTAACTAGACTTAAAGTAATTGTCTGGGGTGTAAAGGGAAGGGCGGAAAATAGGGGTTTAGCAATGTTCAGGGTCAGAATCCTGAGATGCTTAAGTTTTATTTCATCTACCTGAACTGTTTGGTTGTTTATCTGTTTTACCTATTTAGGTACAAAGTAAGCAAATAAAGCAGAGTGATAAATCAGGTGGAGAGGTTTTTGTTCTTGAACCTGAAATTCTTTCAAATCGTTTTTATAGTCAGCAGAACAAATCACTGACTGATAACAAAAGACTATTTGTATATAATGCATGAGTGGAACTGTTCCTCGTCAGTCCTTGTGTCCTTTACATTATCTTTTTTTTTCTCCTGTTCTACTGGCAGTTTTAGAGGGAGAGTGTAATCCGATTTTATATTTTGTGACATTAAAAGGGGAAAGCTCTCTGATGACACGTGTGAACCTTGTACAGTGTTATTTATGGAGGACTCATCTGCTCCTCAGGGAAACAAAGAAACCTTTTCAACCCTGTCTAAAGTACAAGGATAATCTTAAGTTAAAACCTGCCCGAGGGCACACCGTGTGTAACAATTCAGAGTTTATCCTTGGACAGGGAGTGTGCTGGGTCTTGGCTGTACTCTCTTTGTGATTTGTGTAATCATTTATACTTCTGTGAAGTAACGGCAAAATACCACTTTCTGTCTGGCTTAGGCTTTGATTGTATTTTACATGGCTCCATGGAGCTATACGGAGGTGGCTTTTCAAGAAGAGATTACATCTGAAATCCTCCTATAGATCGATCACAGGCTGTTAAATATGTTAGAAATGTTGTTGGGGAGTGCACTGGCAAGCTTGGCAAGTTGTTTTACGGTGGTTTAAGAAGGTTTTGCCTCAGCTTCCAATGCCACTCCTCTTCTGGATTTTCTATCTACATAGCAGAGCTAATGACGGCAATGTGGTCTCCTGACTTAGTTGCTCTGGTGCAAAAGTTAGCATTTTAGCAAGCGGGAAAGGGGGTAGATTTGCACTAAAATGCCAGACTGAGTAGAACTATCTGAGAGATAAACATGTGATACCTTCTGCTAGGACAGAGGGTTGGGAGAAGAGACAGAAGGAATGGTGGGTAAACTTTGGCTTATGTTTTTTTAAAGGTCTTTCCCAGCCGGAATGGTCTTTTCCAATCTATGATTCAACAGAGGGGCAGCGCAGGAGGGTGTGAGCAGCAACATCCTAAGCTGGCACAGCATCACCACCAGTATCAGCTGGTTTGAGTGGTCTGATCACACTGTGATTTATGGGTTTAAGTGCGTCTCTTCTGGAAGCTGTTGCATTTAAATCTCCAAAGCAGATTGACAAAATGAAATGTGTTCCTGCTCCTTACGTTTTTCAGTGCAAAGTCAGCAGTTTGTTTAAGTGAAATTTTGCATTCATGCAGCTGAGGTGGCAGACACAAGTTTGCTCGTGGTCCTTCTGCTGCAGGGCTGTGCGACTTAGCAGAGGGGCATAAGTGAAAATATATCTTAGGGGTGCAAGGACTTTTTGCCACCTCCTCACCCTTATGTGTCTGCTGTCTGTGCACTTATCCAAGCTGAGCAATATGCTCCTTGTGGGTTGCAGTCTGGCACAACAGCTCTTCCTGACTCCTCCAAAGCAAGGACTGTCAATCAGTCAGTGTGCATCCTTTCTTTTGTCCTTCCTTGCAGCCCCAGGCTGTCACTCTGCCTTTCAGGTCCCTATCTTGATGTGATGGGGAGCCATAATCTAATGCATAGAAAGGCCATCTCCTGTCCCATTCACACTGGAGCTTTGCAATGGTGCTTAGACTGTAAAGGGCAGTAATGTCTTAAATCTCTACAGGAAGATTCACCAAAGCTTGTCTGTCATAACAGTAACTGACAAGAAGCTTTCAAAAGAAGTTGCAGTGACCACTAATCCAATCTGCTTTTATTGTTAAATAAGCGGAGAGGTGAAGTGGCTTGGACACTCAGAGGTAGGAATGCCTTTATCCAGTCCAAGCCCTGAGCTGCTAGGTCAGTGAACCACTCATGTCATAACAACCTAATGCTTCCCTTGCAAATGCTGCCTAAAACCTAATTCTCCAACTCCTGACTTCAATCACGTATTGAGAAATCCCCTCATCTTAATAACTTGAATTCTTGTCCATCACAGGAGTGGCTTGAAATATTCTGTTTATGGGCTCAGGAAGTGTCTATATTTGTGATGTTGTCCAGCAGCAACACTATGAAAATGAAATAATCTTGGATGTGATGGCAGGTTTTGAAATCAGGGATTGCAGGTTTTACCCTACTCACAGGGGATGGGTTCCTCTTTTCGCTCTAGAATGAGTCCTCACAGTCCCTTACATTTCAGTGCTACCAGGATGCTCAGTTTGTCTCTTTCCAGTGCTCCCCTTAATGCAAGTAGAGGTGCAGGAACAATGCACGCAATCTTCTTAACAGTATAACGTAAGAACAAATATTCTGCCATGTTATACCAGTTATGCATTTGCTTCAAAATTTTAATTCTTTTTCTTGTGTGCCCTGCCTTAATTGAAACATGTTTTGGAGGGATTATCACATTTGGTTTGTTTCTTTCTGTGTATAGTTTCTGTCATTCCTGTATTTCTGCAGGTTTAAAGAATAATGTGTGGACATGCCCTTACTGTCGTGCTTATCTCTCTTCTGAAGGAATTCCAGCTACTGCTATTGCCAAGAAAATGAAGAGCCACATACCAAAATTGCACAGAATGAGAAACACAGGTTTGCAGCCTTGAACACTAACTACTAGATAATTCCAGAAATGTATCCATGCAGGAGAACTAACATTCAATTTAATTCAAAAATATAAGGAACAAATGAAATCATCACAAACTAATAATTTTTTCTCTCTAATTAACTTTACTCTTGTAAGATGAATGTTATTATTATAGCATGTGTAAGACCAATACTGAACCAGGAACATAATGCTTGAGAAACCTAGCTGGTAGTCGAAGGACATTAATATTTTTCCACAGGTATAGCCACAATTTTGTAATAAGGCTTTGAAATAAAAAATATTCAGGGTGATGTATTAGTGTGAATGTGTCATAGTATAAACTTAGCAAGCTGCTTCTTCTCATTGCTTAGGTATGCCTGAGTGAAATGACAGCTCGTTTAAGAATTTGTGAAAAATACATAGCAAAATACGGACCTCTGCAGAAGCTCAGAGATGCTGTAACAAGGTAGACCTTAGTGATGATGACAATGCAAAAGCACTTTGGAGTTTGTTATCCCAGCACAGTAAATCCAAACTGCTGGAATTCTTAGATTTTTCTTTTAATTGGAACTTGTTTCTGTTTTATAGAATTGACTATGAATCCTTTACTAGTGTTTTAAAATCATCATACTCCAACAGCACTTAAAATGAACACTATTTTTTCCTGTATGGCTACAATATAATACATTTTACTTGCTGTTAGTGTGATTTTGATAGAATTTAGCTCCATGAGACCCGTAATGTAGAAACAACAGTATTTTGACAAGTCGGTATTTTTAAAATATTTTTATTGGGGAAAAACTAGGTTTACAACCAGCTAAAACTCCTTGAAAATGTTGCTTATTTCCAGAATGAATAAGATTAATATTAATCTAACTCTAAGTCATCTAATAATTTTTTTCTTAAGAAATAGTTTGAGTTAATATGACTGACATTTTTTCTTATTTATATACTTATAGTAAGTAGAAAAAAATATATATTTACAGAATATATTTTGTGTCATATGTCAAAAATTCAAATTCTTTGTCCTTTTCATTGTATTTCAGGGGAGGACCTGTTAGAGCAACCTATTAGATGTGTAGCACAATTCTAGCATGACTGAGGTCTTGAATTTCAATGTCCTTTATTTTTGTCCACTAACAAATAGGAACAATTTTGATATCATTATTAAAATTAGGTTTTGATATATGTAATTTAAAGTCCCTGTACTCTTTGCTGCTTGAATCCCTAAATGACATATTGTTCAGGTTGCTTGCTCAGAAGACCTATCTCCTTCTCAATTATTGTTCTTTTGATGCACTGAAAACATCTATTCACACATAGTTGAAAACTGCACTAACCTGAAAATAGTGTTTCCACTGTGCAACAAGACCATACTCTGTACTGAAAACTAAGTAGAAATCCTCTGCAAGAAAATGTCCATACTTAATGAGGGCTCCTGAGAATTGGTAGTTTGGTCACGCATGCTCCAAGTGTATCGTGGCAATTAAGTGATGCTTTTATCAAACGTCTGTAGTTTTAGTGTTCAGTATTTCCATCCGTTTTTCTCTAAGGTCATGGTTATGCTAAGAATGCTTTTCTGGATCAATATCCTGACATGCTGGCACAGTTCTGTGTTCAGTATCCATCAGCAAGGTTGACATTTTGCCAGCATAGCATACATCAGCCCAGGTACATGTCATACACCCATGACACATTTTAGTTGTGGCAAAATACGCTTCTAATGATATCTGGCCAATGAAATCAAAATATTTCTTTTATTGCTTGTGGTACTAAGGACAGTTTTAGCAGCAGCTACTAACAATGTACTGCCTCTTATTCCCAGACATTCCTGTCCTTATTGCCAGTGCAAAGTAGAAGACGATGAGCTAATGGACCATTGTCTCACTTACCACAGATCAGAAAGGAATGCAGTGGTAATGGAAGTAGATATATTACTGAATTCACAGGTTAAAATGATTAATTCTAACAAGCATTACTGATCAAAGAAAATAGGTAAAGGTAAAATATATTAATTGTTTAATTGGTTTTGATAGTGGAGGAAAAGTGTACCTATATTCATTCCCTTTCCCCATCTCTCACAGACAAGCATGTATGAACATAATATTTAAAATATTAGCATTCCTGGCATTGTGATTGCTAGTAGGAGCACTGAAGATGGCGTAGGAAGTCTTATGATGGAGACAAAAACCAGTTACTTAAAGCCAAGGCAACAAGCATTATTAGGTTAAGTGACTTGCCTGCTTTTAAATCCCACATGTGCTACCACATACGCTATTTCTACTGCCTTAACTCAGATTTATGTGCAGCATTTGTTGTGTATTCTCATCTGGGTTTTGAGGTTATAATCTGAGAACAGCTTATGTGGCCTTATATACGAGTCTGTCATAGTGAGGGGTTTATTTTCTTTCCTTAAGATAACTTCACATAAATAGCTTCATTCTGAAGATCCATGGAGGCTGCAAGGTGACCCTGTTTGTAGGACTGAGGTCCATAGGGCATAGAGTCGGATCTCAACAAGGATAATTTACTTCCCTGATTATTATTTGCTGAGGCAAATTTTTTAGACTTCAGGTCTCATGTCTCGCAGAAAAGGTGTTTTAGAGAGGTTACAGACTGAAGGACTTGCAGACAAATCAACCAACACTCCCATTTGCGACAGTGGGTGGGATGGGAGAAACTTGCTCCATTCCCTTTTACATTGCAGGTTAGTTTTCACCTCTTTAACCACGATCATATTGGTAAGTTATTGTGGAACCAGAGCTCCAAGTAAATTAAAGGAAGCATTCACTCAGAGTGTATACTGTGTTCACCTTTATCTGAGTTAATGCTTTAATGTATAACATTTTGCAAAATTTCATACTTTTCAGATTAGACTCTGTAATTTTCTTTGTTCAACTGAAGTAATTGTCAATAATTTTTATCACACCTATCAGTCAATAAGCTTTTACTTATGGTATTTGGCCAAAGAATTCTACATACTTGTTTATTGCTTATAGTACTAAGAATGTAACAGTTCTATCTGCAGCTATTAACAATATACTACCTCTTACTCCCAGGGGAGCCAACTCCTTGAAGAGCTGGAAGTTTGCTTTCCTAATACCTTTGGAGTATTTGTTTCAGTACCTGAAAAATTGATTCAGCAGTTGCTTCAACTTTTTTATTTCAAACATAGAATAAATACACCGAACTTTTAATTCTAAGAAAAACATAGGATTTTTTTGTGTATTGTATGTTCATTACCATAACATGTCATAAAGCTGGTTTTAGTATATAGGTGTTATATTTACACATGATATATTCCACAATAATCATCTTTTTAGCATACATACAGTATTCTCGTGATATTGGTTGAAAAAATAAGTGTTGCTGCAACTACAACTTTTACATTACAAAGAACCCACAGGAAGTAAATCAGCTTTTGTTTTGATGAAGTGTTTTAGGCACTTCTGTTGTAAGCATACAGATGGATTAATTTGATGTTGATGACTGGAGAAATCCTGTATGTTTTTTGTAGCACTTTGTTATCCAAACAGTGGCTTGGATGATAAATAAACAGATTATTTATTATTAGTTTGAATTATTATTAGATCGAATTATAAATAATTGGATACCTTTGTTGTTTGAATGATAAACGATTTTATATTGGATAAAACATATGCTTTGCATGAGTGTTCTCTTGTAGCTAGTCAGAGGGAATATATTAACCATCAAGCCTATATAGATTGACAGTCCTTGCTATGTCTGCAAACACGAATAACAAAGCAGGGATTAGCATAATTGAGAGTAGGTCTGAATATTGTGCCTAGCAGTATTCGTCTTGCTCAGAGAATGCTGTTTGGCCGTAACTACTTATTTCATATTTCTGTTTTTTTAAACACCAATAATATTTCTTTTGCAGGATGAAAATTGAATACTTCCTTTCATTTATTTACAGTGTTGTCTGATTTGTCATTTAACACTTGGGAGAGATCCAAGATAGTTCAGGAGAAAATACCATCTTCTACTACGGCATATGCTCCATTATGAAGACTACGTTACGAGTAATGGTATTTGCAGACTACTGGACTTGCTTTCTTTATGTCTGTCTTCTTCCACACCTTATACAATCAAGAAGTCATTAAAAGCACTGAGCAGATAACTGCACCACAAAGTGTGGCAGATATGTACAGAAACAGCACAGTCTAGTACTCAGAGATGCCAGCTTATGTATTCTGCCCTCAGTTCTGTTGCTGTCTAATTGTGGGCCATGGAAAGGTACTCTGTTACCTCATTTCTTAATAGGTATTATGCATCTGACTCACGTTTATAAACGACATGAGAGATCCTCAAGTGAAAGCCTATGTACTTTAAATGAAAGTTGTTTCAACAATCCATTTTCGTGCTCTAAGAGCCTAAGATAACACAGTTGTACTTCTAAAAGGTGCTGCAGCTCTTTGCTGTCTGAGTGGGCTGTAAAACATAAAATGCCGCACAAGCATTAACATCCTGTTAGAATTTCTCAAGAATATAGGTTAGTGCTTTCCTATATTTATTTGATACCTACAAGACAGACTCTCAAAGACGGATATAAAACATTTTTTTTCAAATGGAACAAGAACACTAAAGGAAATGATGTCCAAAAGGAGGGCGAGGTGAAGAATCATCTTAAATTGAACATATAATTCATGCACATGGTGGGGACAGTCTTATGCATCATAGTATTCTAATGATCACACATTAAGCAAAGTATAGCTTCATAAAGTATAGCTAAGACTTGAGTATTTATTTCTACGCACAGTAATATAACATGCATCACCAAATTGGACTTTTTAATAAATAGCCTGAACATTGTTGAGGTTTGCATAATCACGCACTTCATCTGTTTCTGCATTTGATATTCTTATTTATTTCAACTTCCATAATTATTTCTCTTGCTTTGTGTTGCAGTGCTTACTACTAAGGAGTAGAAAGTTATGCAGTAAACTTTAAACACTGATGTATAACCCACTGAAATAAGTATTTTGTTAACTTGTAACCCAAGTAGTCAAAATTAAATGCATTAACACATTTATGGACTATCAAGATAGTAATTAAACACCTTTTTTACCTTTTTCAGGACATAAATACTGTTGAGAAGTTCTTGTTGAAAGAGTTCTGGATGGGTCATTCTTAGATACATGCATGTGAGTCATCCAAACAGCGTGTAAGGACTACTGCAAAAGAGTGGAAGAACATGTTCTGTAGATAAATACAATAATTAAAATTTAGCCTTTTGTAATTAATGGAGTATTTGTGACCTGCATGGACCTAAAAATGACGTGGAATTTTTTTTTCTTAAGCATTATTTTGGCTTTAAATTCTTTTTAAAAAATTAAATTTCAGTTTAATTAAAAAATGTGGGGGTTTTTGCAAGGATAAAAGAAAATACTGTCAGTTTCTCAACCTAAAACATAATGGTCCTGAACTTGCTTCTACTGCAGAATACAGAAACAATGGCTTTGACAGTAGCCTCTCCTATTTGTTTGCAGCTCCATTCCAGACATAGGCCAATTCTTTGTACACTGATGATGACATTGCAGTGCTGAAGGTAGCTGGCAAACAAAAACAGTTTTTCAGATACTACAGGACCAAACAAATTGGAACAAATACCCCTCAAAACAGTATCAGGCATACTACCTACTGCCAAGGACAGTATTACTGACCCCACAAGGCTGCACATAAGTTTCCATTACAGTGCAAGATGATGCTCAAAATTAGCAAAGTTGATAAGAGAAAGCAATCATGAAAGGATAGCAAGAAGTGAATAGTATGTTAAAAAAAAAATCTGTTCAAGAGATTGACAGTGTCTTTTAACCAAATTGCATTCTTACTATGTAAGTTAAAAAGGTGTGTACAATTTTTTACATGTACAGTGTAACACAGTGTCTTTCAAAGATGTGGATCTGTAAGAAATTAAAATTCATGTTCATGCATAGAAGCATGAACAGTGATTAAAGTAGCTTTTATCACATGGTAACATGTTAACAAGGGAATTCCCAATAGACTTCAGGTCTTCATTAGTTTTTGTTGGAATCAGAAAATTGCTCCTTTTTGGGAAGAGAAAAATTCAATGTTTCATGTGCCTGGGAAAGTTGCTTTCTTTACTCTGTCCTTGGGAATGAAAACCCAGTCAAGAAGGATGGACAGTGCTGCTCGAAAGGGTTGAATTTTTGGGAACATCTGAGTAATTAAAAAAAAAAAATTTGGTCTGCCAGAGGAAAGTAGTTAACAATAAAGGAAAAAAAGTTACTGGATTTATGGCTACCTACACACCTACAAAATGCATACACAACTTTTTATTTGTTAAAAATAAGCTACCACGGTAGGAATGTTGTTCTTACTTTTGTCTGTGGCTGCAAATGTTCTTTGTCGATAACAACAGAGATGCACCTGACAAGAGCAAAAAATGTCCTTTTCCTTGCATATGGCACCTTCTAATCCACCTGCAGTTACATAGCTTTCCCCTTCTGTTCCCATCCATCTTTGACTGCTCCCACAGAACAAATCCCTGCCCTTTTCACACTGGCAAGCAGACGTGCTGTTGTTGCAGCAGCAGCATCATTGTCAAGAAAGTAAACAAAATAATAGATGTACTAAAAGTAGTTGTACAAAGTCGTACAATAGTTGTGCAAAGGTGATCTAAAATGTACCTCTTCAGTGGCAGTTGCCCCTTGCAAAGAGCAAAATTTTATAAGCAGTTCTACAAGTTTTCGCTGTTGTGATTTCATTTCACGTTTTATCAGGAGGAATAAAAAGTTGGCAGGGCCATTGGTTTAATTTTATCTAAAAGGTCTGATTTAAAATGCTTTCCTTCAAATAAATGTGTTTCATAAACTTCAGCTGCCTGATTTCTCTTTACGTGTTGTCTATGTCAATGGCAAAAACTACGTAAAATTTACAAGGCTGGTGCCATGCTATATATTGCTCGATGGCGTACTAGTTGTCAACTCCAAGGTCACAGCTTTATTAAAGGATCAAGATTTACAATAATGTTAGTAGGAGCATGAATGCCTTCACACACACCTTCCTGTGGTTTACTTCCCTGAGGTCATCCCTGCAATTTCTTCCCCTGCCAAAAGCTATGAATCGATAAATACCGTAGTTTCCTGAACAAAGTTCCGAAGGACCCATCATGTTCCTTCAGTGATAAATCTTTGCTTTTGTTTAACACCTGCCTTCAAAGGACATAACCCTCTTTACCTGCAGTAATTGATTTAACTTCACAGCAGCCTTATTTAGTGATTAAAAACTGCTCCCCTTTTACAGATTGAGAAATTGAGGCATAAGGACATGCTTTGCTGAAGTCATACAGGAAGACTGAAAAGACTTGGAAGCCCATGTCTGCCAGCCTCTCACGTGCTGGTGCTGAAGGCCATGCTGCCTCTCTCCCAGTGAGAAACGCAAGGTGGTTGTGTAGCATCTGAACCGAGGCTTCTGTAAATCTTCCTTTTAATGTACTGTCATGGCATGGATAGGGCACACCTGAAGCTGGCCATACAGCTGCAGTATAGTCCTAAAAGACACAAAACCACACAAGAATCTTTCTGCAGGCGGTTTACCATTTAAGGAGTAGCTCTGTGTCTTGTTTTGGCTGTACCTGCACTTTTGAAGAGGTTACTGCCACCAACTGCCACTTGTGACCCGTCATACCTACTCAGATCTACCAGCCTGGCTTCATACTTCATTTCAGGGAAGAAGATAATCAGTTAATCACTTTAAAATAGTAGGGTTTTTTTCCAGCCCATGAACAGCTTAGTTAACCCTTAGCAGCCTCTAACAAAGTAGTGATGAGCACGAGGGACCAGTAACCTTCTGAGCTAGCTCAGCCACAGTTACAAGAGAACATTTCAACACCTCAAATCACAGGCCTGTCCTCTCAAGGGAGATCCCTGCCCAGGGAGTTCTGCCTTTTCCACTTGATTTTCTTCCAGCTTGAAGCATGGCCAGTAAATACACCAGTCCAGGCAACGTAATTCTTACATTGGGATCATTGTTTCAGATGTGCTTCTCTTCAGTGATTAAGACCTCGTGGTACTTAGAGGCATTCAGATTTTGTCTCCATATGATTTAAAAATAAGGCATTTAGGGCAGATATTAGGTTTTGCTCTGCTGTCTCTGCTTTTGATTAGAAACATAATTCAGTTAATTTAGCCATTTTTAATACTAAAAGCAACAAATCCTGAGTAAGAAAACAGAGACAGCATTCTTCACAGAATCACAGGATGGTTCACCCTTCATCCTCACCTGAAGAGGGATCTCAGCTTCAGCTTCATTTCCTGTAGTTCCCTCTCTTCACTCCAAACCAGGACCCCAAACGGTTCCTCTTCCTGCCAGTGACTGGCAGATACAAGAAGCAGCTTTTATGGATATCTGAAGCCCAAATAGTTTTGAAACAGTGGAGGCTGAAGGCATAGTTGAACCACAGTTCTTGGAGATCTTCCCACACAGTGATCTCCTCTGAACACCGAGCAGTGGTACAGAAGCTGCAGTCCCAAGGAGACAGGGAAAATTAAGGTGAAAGACCCTTGTTTAGCCTAGACAGAGAAGGCTTCAGGGAGACCTTATAGCAGCCTTTCAGTACTTAAGGGGGGCCTACAGGAAAGATGGGGAGGGGCTCTTTAGCAGGGAGTGCAGTGATAGGAAGTTAGGATGAGGTGGAACAGTTTTAAACTGAAAGAGGGGAGACTTAGATTAGCTATTAGGAAAAAATTATTCCCTGTGATGGTGGTGAGACACTGGCATGGGTTGCCCAGAGAAGTCATGGCTGCCCCATCCCTGGAAGTGCGCAAAGCCAGGCTGCATGAGGCTTTGAGCAACTTGATCTGGTGGGAGGTGTCCCTGCCCATGGCAGAGGCGTTGGAACTGAATGATCTTTAAGGTCCCAACCCAAACCATTCTATATTTCTATGATTTCTCCTCAGCACTTGGGCCGGATCTTTGATATAGAGTGAGAGACCAGGCCCAGCATGAAACTTAGTTTTATTATGAACTCACGTAATATTCATAGATTATTATATTCTGGGAAAAAATACAATATAATTCCTTTTGTTTTTAAAAAATTTCCAGCATTTTATTTGTTGGTTACCTGCCAATAGTTGTGTTCTGTGCTAGATGAACTTAACAGGTCCAAAGTTTTCTCTATCCAGAGAAATTTGTTGGTATTACTCTTTTGCTATGATGGTATTCTTATAACTCCTTACTCTAGAAGAAAAGTGCTGAAATAAGATTTTGTCAGTATCATTTGGGAGGGGGCAAAAATCCTGGTCTAAATTTACTAAATACTACTAAAACTTCTGCATAAAATTACCACCAGTATCAGTCAATGTTGGGGATATTCGTTGACAGCTTGCTGAACATGAGCCAGCAGTGTGCACAGGGGGCCAAGAAGGCCAATGGCATCTTGGCCTGTATCAGATACAGTGTGACCAGCAGGACCAGGGAAGTCAGCACTCATGAGGCTGCACCTCGAGTACTGTGTTCAGTTTGGATTCCTCACTACAGGAAGGACATTGAGGCACTGGAGCGTGTCCAGAGGAGGGCAAGGAACTGGCGAAGGGTCTGGAACACAAGTCCTGTGAGGAGAGGCTAAAGAAACTGGGGCTGTTTAGTTTGGAGAGAAGGAGGCTGAGGGGAGACCTTATCACTATGTACAACTACCTGAAAGGAGATTATAGCTAGGTGGGTGTTGGTCTCTTACTATTAAAAAAGGCAGAATATTTTCATTTAAGCTAAAGTACAGTTAAATTTTATCTAAGTAACTGTATTTTTTTGAAAGTTAAACAGAATGTCCCTCTGATAGCATGTTCTCTTTATAGCATGTTTTTTTAAAATAGTATTTTTCCAGACACTGTTCTTTGAGAAATTATAATGGCTTGTGTTAAGCATGATATGTGCTGAACAGAAGTGTCTTCTATAATCACCTCTGTTTGCAGTCCTTAATTATCTAAAAGGCAAGGTCAGACAGAGAGCTGGCTCCAAAGCTCCAATTAGCAAGAGATTTGACTGTTATGAAGTACATATTAACATTAAAATTAGTCTTTGGAAAGTAATAGAATATGCATAAGATTTCTGGGAAAATTTATACACATGCATGTAGGTGGGAAATATACTCTGTCCCCAGGTCTTGTCTTATTACAAGAGGAAATCATTCCATCATGCGTCCTATGATCAAATAAAAGATGTTGCTTTCTAAAACTTCCGAACAAGTCTTAGAGAGTTTATTTGTTGGCATTTTTGGTATCACTTCCAAGTTATGAGCAACAGGACAAAACGAAACGGCCTCAAGTTGTGCCAGAGGAAGTTCAGATTAGACACTAGGAAAAAAATTATTCACTGAAAGGGTTATCAAGCATTGGACCAGGCTGTCGAGGGAGGTAGTTGAGTCACCATCCCTGGAGGAATTTAAAAGGCAGGTAGAGAGATAGATAGAATCATAGAATGGTTTGGGTGGGAAGGGACCTTAAAGATCATCTAGTTCCAAGCCCCCTGCCATGGGCAGGGAGACTTCCCATTAGACCAGGCTGCTCAAGGACCCATCCAATCTAGTCTCGAACACTTCCAGGGAGGAGGCATCCACAACTTCCCCGGGCAACCTGTGCCAGTGTCTCACCACCCTCATCGTTAAGAATTCTTCCTAATATCTAATCTAAATCTTCCCCCTTCCAATATAAAGCCATTTCCCCTCGACCTATCACTACTTGTCCTTGTAAAAAGTCCCTCCCCAGCCTTCCTGCAGGAAGGCTGCTATAAGGTCTCCCCAGACCCTTCTGTTCTCCAGGCTGAACGACCCCAACTCTCTCAGCCTGTGCTCGTAGCCGGAGCTCCAACCCTCTGATCATCTTTGTAGCCCTCCTATGGACTCGTTCACATAGTTCCAAATCCTTCTTATGTTGGGTATTACAGAACTGGACACAATATTCCAGGTGCCTGCTGGTCACGTTTCTTTGGATGCAGCCCAGGTTTGCACAAAGGAGCCTGGGCCGGGGGGCGGCTCTGGGGCCCCGTTGCTGGAGCCTCGGCCCCATCACTCCCCCCCCTGCCGCCATAGCGGAGGGCGAGAGCAGCCCCGCAGCAGCAGGAGGCGATCGCCATGGAAACCCACGCCCCGGCTCCGCCCCGGTGCCGGCGGTAGGCGGCCCCCACGCTGCGGTGGCCCCGTCCCCGGGCAGTGGGCGGGGTGGAAGCGTTTCCCTGGCCGGAGAGGGAGGGAGGAAGGAAGGCAGGGGCGGGGCGTGGGGCACTCAGGCCGGGCCCGCTTCCTCTACCCGGCTCCGCTGCAGCCGGGGATCCTACCTGGTACCAGGTGCCCCCGCGCCATCTTCCCCCCCCCCCCCCCCCCCCCTTCCCCGCCATCTTCTCCCGGACCCCCCCATTCCTGCACCCCGGGGGCTCTGCCCGGTGGGAGCGCAGCTCGGCTCGGCGGCGCGGGGTTTGTCTCCTCGTCCCCGTGATCCTCGCGGGGAGGCCCTGACCGTGTTGCCATGGCCGAGGGAGCAGCGGCGGAGGCGCCGGCGCGCTTCAGCGAGGATGATTTCTACTGCCCCGTCTGCCAGGAGGTGTTCAAAACGCCCGTGAGGACGGCGAACTGCCAGCACGTGTGGGTATTCCCTCCCCTTCCCCCTTTTCAAGCCTCCCCTCGTTCGCTCTCTTTCCCTTCTCTGACCCCGCCGGGCTAGGTGCCGGCCCCCGGGGGGACGGGACCCTCGGGGCTCGGTGCTGCCCCCGGGAATTCAGGACCCACTGGAGACCACCTTCGGGGGGGGGGGAGGGGGAAGGTGTGTCGGGACCCTTGGGGCTCGGCGCCTCCTTTCCCAGAGGGACGGAACGTGACCCTCGCCCCCCGAGGGAATTCGGGACCCGACCCTCGGGGTTCGGTGCCGCCCCTGGGAATTCGCGACTCTCGGAGCTCGTTGCCTCCCGGGGGTTCGGGACGTGACCCCTGGACTCGGTGCCGCCCGCTTTCCCGCAGGGATGGAACGGGACCCTCGGGGCCCGGTGCCTCCCGGGGAGCCCGCTGCCAGCAGCCAGCTTCAAGGCTTGGGTCTGTCGAGGTGTTCCCTCACCTCTTTCTTTTGTCCAGTTTGGAGAACTACGTCCTGAAGGAAGCCCCCAGTTTTCTGATCAGTGGTGGCCAAGCTTCTCATCTGATGAAAACATCTGACACGTCCAACCTAACACCTGTTTTTAACTTTATAGTTTCCGGTTGGTTTTCAAACAAGGACCCTTAGTTGTTCTCTTGTTTCAGCCCACCTGCTTTACGTTTTTTTTGAGGAACATTTAATTACGAAGTACTGCTTTGTAGGAAAGCAAAATAGCTTTGGCAGTTGGTATATGAGGAAAAGAAAGTGAGAGGAGAACTGCAAAAGCTGATGAACTAAGATCTTTGTAAACACATGCTAAATTAAGCTTTGCAGTATTTTTGGCTCCGCTAAAAGGCAGTAAACAGAAGTTACTCTGATAAGACTTTTCAATATCACGTGCCTGCTGCACCATTTAATAGCTCATTAATGATCAATCCAGTGTACGGCTCAGGAATGAAAATAGTTGAAAAATGTAAGATCTTTACCTAAAGTGCATTCCCAAGTATCACTAATTTCAATATACTTCTTTGTAAACAGCATTATTTCATCTTGCTTATATTTATAATGATTTGTATTCAGTAAACTATTAATCTAATATATATCTTTTTTTCCTAATAATCGCCCATCTCTTCTCCAGGACAAAGTATCTAACTCTCCTCACTTTACTAACCTGTGTTTGTGATAACTCTTTAATTTAGGTTTTGCAGGAAGTGCTTCTTGACAGCTATCAGAGAAAGTGGAACACATTGTCCTCTCTGCCGCGGGAGCGTGACTAAAAAAGAAAGAACATATCCCAAAAGGGCTCTAGATGTTGAAAACAGTATGAAGAAAGCTTCTGGGGGCTGTAGATGCTGTGAGAAGCAGGTAGAGTAAAACTTTGCAAAAAGTTGGATAAATTTTTCTTATTTTTGACCAGACGCACTTTCACTGCGTGTTTTTCTTGTCTTGGATCTAAATAGCCTATAGCAGTTTGAACTTATCTTTGTATGGCTTGTGCATGTACTAGGCAAGGAGTGCCTGCTAGGTATACCTAGCAGGTATAAACTGAAAGAGGGATCTTGTGTTGACTGTAAGGACTTTTTAAGTGGAGTGACCCTTTTTCCCCAAAGCAATGCAAAAACTGGATATAGCTACAAAACTGGAAAAAGAAAAGTTAGACAACTGAAAATGAAATTTGCAGATACATGGAAGGCCTCAGAAACTTTCGCTGTGGAAACAAAAGTGCTTAAAGCTACTGTAAAATTTAATTTAAAACAAAAAAGTACAATTTGATTACTCTCAGTCTGCATACAGTCATATGTAATTCCCCCTGGCTGCATCAGTCTGTTTACATTCCCTTCATTCCCTTTGTAATGGGGTCATAGTTTTCGGAACGTTGGGTGAAATCTTGACCCCAATTGAAATCAATAGCCATCTCTTTTCTGGTATAAGTGGATGCAAGATTTCAGCCACAGATTTTGTTTACATCAAATCTAGGTAGTCTTCATGTTTATTTCATTTCACTTGAGACTTAGTTCTGCCAATGCGAAGATGCACCAGTGGAAAGCTGAGCTGCTTGCTTTGTTCCACATGACTCATTAGGATGAAAAGCTGGGAGAAAGAAATGATAGCAGGTTGGTAAAATGGAAGGAAGAACCAAATGAATCCACAGAGTAACTTTAATGGAATTTTGGCCCAGGCTTGTAAGATATGATCTAGTTCAGCCTCTAAACCTGCAAGCACTTTCTGACAGTGCTGTTGGACCTGAAATTCTGATTTAGGTCATGTCTCCAGCACAGATGTCTTCTGACAAATTTAAGTGACTTGTTGTCTTACTTTGCATTTAAGGTGGATTGAACAGCCTTAAGTTGGTGTTCATTTGCCTCTTCTGTTTTTTCTTCCCTCTCAAAAAGAAAGCTTATGTATTCTCAGAACACACCTCATACAAAAAGATTTTGCTCCTCACAAGGTAACAGCAGAACAGAGAAGACTGAAGGAGCAGTGGTGCTTATCCCATCCTCATGGCCCCTCTCTTGTAGCTCATCAGTTATTGATCCTGGATGTGGGAGGTGTAGTTCCCGTGACTTTGTTTCAGTTAAGTGGAGTTTGCTCACATCTTTCACCCCTGAGAGAGCTCTTGGATGCCTGGCTGTTGGGAGCTTGGCTTGTGGGGATGTTCTCCAGTCTCACAGAGTGACAAAGACTCTATGGAAAAAGGAAGATCTCATTTTGGGGAAGAAAGTGTTGATGCTGAGAGAGGAGACACAAGTTCTGGTTTCTGCTGCGTATGATGTCTATGTAATTCCTGAATACATTGCTTTCTGTTGGCAGAATTATCTCTTCCTTCTATCCCCGGATTGTTTAGTTTAATTTCAATAATTTGGTATTTCATTTACAGGTTAGATTTTCGTGGATGAGACAGCATTATAAAACATGTAAGAAGTATCAGGATGAATATGGTGTTTCTTCCATTATTCCAAACTTACAGATTTCACAAGATTCAACAGGGAACAGGTAAAGGATGTTTTATATACAATGATGGATCTTATTCTCCCCCTGCCCCAAAAGTATCTTTTTTCCAGGGCATGCCTTCTTTTCGCAAGAATCACTGTCCATATTTTTGCACTTCAGAAGATGGCAGTTTTTCCAGGTCTTTTTCTTTACTTTTAGCAAACAGAAGAAAATCTTTCTGCATGATGGTTTGGAATGTCTTCTCCTAAAAAGTCTGTAGTATTTGTAGCTTGCTTTCCTTGCCTTGACAGCATTTGAGCTGCTTACTTTGTAATGTTTTTCATAATATTTAGACCCAGGGAAGTTCCCTTCTCTTTTTATCCCTCTCCCCTTTCCTATCTCTGTTTTGGTGGGTATTGTGTTTCAAAACATTATTGTGCAAGCTTTTGCTTTCTGATTGAATTTATTTTGAGCTCATCTCTTGTGAAACATACAAGGAACTCCAGTATGTTACACACCATAAAATGCAGATGGCACTGTTTGGTTTCAGGCAGTAAAGCTGAAGAACTTACTTTTTTGTACCTTCTCATTGATCTATTTGGTTTGGTTGTGGATTTTTGCTTATTTTTGAAGGCCTTTTTTACGTATTAGATTCATAGAGCTTTATCATATATAGCCATTCCTTTATTTTCTTTCTTTTTACATCTGTTTTCTGTTTTTAGCGGTCTGAACTCCTCTGTGGTTTTCAAACCATCAGCATATTGAAAGTGGAAGTTTAAGCTGTTACCAGAACTAGCTGCAGCACTGTTTCACCAAAGTGTCTGGATTTTGTTATATCACTATTTATTGACTATGTCACAGTAGAATACCTGTGCTTATAGTATTACAGAAGTATAAAAAGCAGACCGTGACCAGATTTGTGACTGTAAATATTCGTGTTCTTAGGATAATCAGCACGTATGAGCAGTTTCTTCTGGTCTAGCTAGAGGTGCATATATGGTCAAATTTACTTTCTAAAACATTCTTGTCTGTCACTCTTACTTTATTAAATAGTTTATTTTGTGTTCAGCATGAGAAAATTTATCATGCTGTAGTTGAAAGTTGTAAATTATTAATGTAAACACGTGGCAGCTAAAAGCCTATTTACATAATCCTAAATCAAGAAACTTAAAAGTGCTACCTGTCTTATATTCACGTAGTTTGTAGTGCTTTTTGGGCTACTTGGCTGTACTCTCCGTTACCATTCTTGTTGGCAAATGCTGGTTGTATTATATACCGTTTTCCTATAAAGTTGTGTAGTATTACCCCAAGGGTCACCATGGTAACTAAAAACTGAGACATACCTTGATCCATAGGAAAGTTTGAGAGTTAAAATATGTGCCATTGTGTGTTTGGCCTTGAAATTCATGGGACTTCATGGATCCCCCTCCTTTCCCCACTCCATTACTGTTTAATTTAAAAAAAAATATTGATACTGGAGCAAAATAATCTCAACTTTTCATTGCCTTTTTTTTCTTGACTTCTTTTTTTCTTGACTTTATTTACAGTAGCAGGAGTGATGCAATATCTGATAATGGCGAGATGGCTAATAATCAAATACTTCAAGGAGAAAGAAGGTAATCTGCTTAATTTTTTATATTTATTATTAAATAGATCCAGACAGTCATTGTGCAAGCTTCTACTAACATTAAAAATAAAATAAAAAAAACTTTACAAGTTTTTTAATACAACAAGTAGTAACCCAACTTGTAGTTAGTTTTACATTGCTGTCTGTTTGTTAGAATTTGGGGTTTTTTCTCTACTTTCCTGAAGGAATTGAACTAAAAGATGTTACTGGAAAGTAAGAATAGGGTTCAGCTGCAGCTAAGTCCCAAGTCTCAGAAGAATGCACTTGGGTGTACAAATGATGAATGTGCTTTAAAATTGCAATTTGGAAGTAGCACTGGAATTCTCTTAGATCTGCTACTGTATCAGTGAAGATTTTTTTGGGGGGGGGGGGAAGGGAAAATAATGACAAGATAACGAATTAAGCTTTCTGTCATGCTACTTGTAAAACTCCCTTTTCTGTTTAATACTGTGTATTTCTGTTTACAGTGGACACCCAACCTTCAAATGCCCCCTCTGCCAGGAAGCCAATTTTACCAGACAACGCTTACTGGATCACTGTAATAACAGACATCTGTATCAAATAGTTCCCGTAGTAAGTAGAGTTGTTTGTGTGTGCTTCTTAAGCTACTTTCATTATAATTACATGAACAGTTTTAAATGTGCAGTAACTACTCTGTAAAGATAATGCTGGTCTGAGACAGTATTCTTAATGCCATGCATTTAACTTGAGGACTGACTTTCATGTGAAAGAGTTTCTTATGCAGCTTCTTGTTGATTCTAAGGCATTTTTGACCTAACTGTCTCATTTACCTTGGTGTGAAACAAACTCAGTTTTTGAACCTGACACTTAGTCTTCTTCATTTAGTAATTCAGATCTGTTCCTGTAGAAGCCCTTTTGTAGTGTAAGTGTACCTGTTGTTTCGTGTGAAACCCATAGTTACTTGAAAAGTAATCTAAGGTAATTAAAGGCAAAGAAGAAGAAAAATGTGGTTTTTTCTATTCTCGGTTATTTTTTCTTTCAGCTTACTAGATCATCTCAATTTTGTGAAAATACTCTCAATAAATAGGATGCAGCAATCACTTTCTTTTGTAAATTTTAAACAGAAAGTGACACAAAATGTGCTAGACAGACATGATAATCCTCCATTCCTAAGAGAAACACTTAAAAAATTTGGCAAGTTGAATGTTACACATTTGAGGAAAAGAATGCTTAGAACTCTGATTTTATGTGAAATTCTCTACTGTATTTTGGTAGTGGATGAGTAATAGACTAGTTATTCCTGTAGAACGTGTCTTTAACATGTTCTGTGTTACCAATAACTTTTTAATTCTCTCTCTTTCCTTTTTCCCTCCAAATTCAGATCTGTCCTATTTGTGTATCTCTTCCTTGGGCAGATACTAACCAGGTTACTAGAAATCTTGTTAGCCATCTAAATCTAAGACACCGGTTTGACTACGGAGAATTTGTGGTAAGCTTTTTCTTCTTTGATATATAGGGGAATAAATGATATTTTTTTTTCTATAAAAAATGCAAAATAAAAATTTGCACCAAACTTGTGCTCTGGACATGCTATGTTCCTGTTCTGTACAGAACTCAGGAGTAGACCAGTCTGTTCGTAAACCTTCCATTGTCAACATGAAATGCTACTGGGAATAGGTGGTGTCAGCATTTAAGCCCTTTTCCAAACTGAAGACTTAAGCCATTAGCTTAGTGTTCTCAATCTAAACTATTTGTTCCTCCAGAACAGTTTATTACTGCTGCTTCTGGGGCAAACAAAAAATAGATGCTACTTTGTTTTATTGACATTTTTGACCTTTTATGGCAGAAATGGCTAAATCAGAATTCTCAGGACTCAAAGTGCAGCTTGACTAGCTGGTATTGCTGGTACAGCCTCTCTTCCAGTATGTTGAGAGAGGGGCTGAAATGTGAAAGAAATGTGTCATTAAGTCATTGTTCTGGTTGCCTTCTTTCAGGCTCACTTTGAGTAAATGACCTTGGAGTAGATGCAGAGCTACATACACAGAGGTAGTCACTGAGTCGATCCCAAGTCAAGTCAACCAGTTGAATTCTGCATATGGGACCAGAAAGCTGGAGAGTTTGTGTTGTAGTTCCTACAGTTTGACAGGCTTTGGGGTAAACTTCTTGGGCTTTGTGTGGGATGAGCGTAGTATTTGAGGCATAGGTAGCCTCACTGGTTAAAGACGGCAAAAATGATGCATGTTGTTCTTTGTGGTGAGAGGTCTGTGACAAAGGCCTGAAGATCTAGGAGACTAATACAGGGGATTGGGCTCTTCAGCATGAGTGCATCTTGCATGTTTGAGGGTGTAGAACTGGTGACTAGAATTTGAATTTGGGGAAGTTGCCAGAATTGAACTAAAAAAGTGTATGACTGGCATTTTAACAACTTAGAAGACGCTTTTCAAAAGTAGCAGCGTTAACCACCCATCTTCTGTGATATGTGTTTGCTTTCTCATTTTAAGTGGTATATTCTCAACAATCTATGATTACTGTTGTCTGTGGGTTACATTTTGTTTTTATTAATGGAGAATGTTATGGCTGGGTTGAAGCCCTGTTACAGGAATTGTGTGACACAGTCAGCTTTCCTGAGCTTGCTATTCTGTAATGTAATTGAGCCAGAGAGAGAAGATGGACCCTTCTGCTTAATGAGCCTTGTCCCACTCATCTGATTCTTTCTTCTCCTGCCTCATGTATCTCTTGGTACTTGGTTAAATAAAAGATATTGTGCAACATGAACAGTCATCTAGTACACAAAAAGACAGAGTCTTCATCTGGGTGCAATTCCTATGTAAAACTGTGGAAAATGAATGATTGAACTAAGGACTATGGTACATCTTGAGTATTTGTCCATTTTGATGATGTTTTCATTTTGTTTAGAATCTTCAGCTTGATGAAGAAGCCCAATACCAAAATGCAGTTCAAGAATCCTGTCATGTGAACTTTTAAAATATAGGCCCCTCTTCATCTTACTGGTTATCTGAGAGAAAAATTACTTTAATTCTGTGAGTCACCTGAAGTGTATGTTAATAAAAACTATATTCAGTAGCTACCCTTCAGGCTTAACTTTTTCCTTGTGCATAAAGACTTTTCATAAATGATTTTGCCAAAACTCAGACCTGACATCTTTACTGAGGTCTGTCCCAGTGTAACTGGGGGCCTTTCTGGAACTTCTTGCTTTTATCTTGTTTTTCTCTTAACTTTTATTGCTTTGTTAATTACATGGTTCATTTTATTCATGTCAGATATTTTAATTCACCTAAACGAACTTTGGAAGTAATGTCTTTAGGAAGGCAAGCAAAGATACTCTGTTGCACTGTTGAGTTCCTTTAAGTTCAGCTGTCATCTGCTAAGATATCTGAGAGAACTTTTTTTTTCCTTTTCCTGCCCAAAGGAAGGACAAAGTTTTATTTGAAGTTGTGAGTTGTTTTTTACCGTTACTTTGGGAATGAAAATAACATCAGCTTCAGAAATAAAAATATTTTTTTCTATAGATCAACAATGCTGCACGGGGTATTTTTTTGGTGAGAAAGAATTATGCCATTGCCTAGGAATAAGTGCATCTATTTGTTCCCCTTTTGGAGTATAACTGAAGTGTAGTGATGGTTGAGGAGTTTTCCCTGTACTTCCAGCTACTAAGGAAGATGGTTCCCCTAACATACCTTCTGAGCCATTCAAGATGGCATGCATAAGGTATGCATTTTTGGTATATGACTGTGACCAAATTTTTTTTCATTTTGTTGGACCTTTTTAAGAACTTCTGTTGTTGCATTTGGAATTCCAAGCTTTGGTCTGTTCTTTTTTTTTATGGAAGGCTATGTTAACTAGAGAACTAATTGGCTTCAAGCCCACCAACACGCAGAAATGAACTTGTTTAATTTGGTAACATCGTTTAAACCTTAGACATCTCCTGCATCCAAAGGCTTGAAAAAAAAACTTCCTCTAAAATAATTACCAACATATTTTAATAGTTCCTATTCTAGATTTACAAGTTCACAACCAAAAAAGTCATTAAAAACAGAGAAAATAGGGCAATAATGCAATTTTGAATTTAAGTTGAAAATCCATTTGTAAAAACTTTTAAGGTATTTTATTTAATACTAGTGGGGAGAAGGGTAAAGAAAGCTGCACGCTTTGTATTTTGGAGGTTCAATTAGAGACTCATGAATATATACATTTTAGGACTGACTCTTCATCCTGTGTTGCCATCATCTATTGTCAAACTGGTGTTCTTAATGGGTGTTGTATACTGGTGGAGAACCTCCCCAGTAATTTTCCTTGTCTAGTTGGGGATGTATGTGTAACAATATCAGTCGTGCAGCCAAAGTACAACCTGCTGCTTCTGCCCTGGTTCCCAATTGCTCTCCAAATAGAGGATTTGAATATTCTTTAAATACAGGGATGTTTTGTATTCTGAAACTGCTAATGTTGAAATGCCTCATTCTGCAACGCCATGGGTTTCCAAACTGAATTGTAGTTCTAATATGTTGAATGTTGGAACTAAAACACTATACACTGTATCTTGACATTTTTATCTTCTAGTTTTTAAGAGTGTAAAACACTACTGAAATTATAGCTGGCTAAAATATAGGGGAAGTTGGCTGTTTCAGAAATGTCTAAAGTTTATATCCTTTTTATAACAATGTGTCATGCTGGCTTATTACTGGCTTAATATGGTATTTTGGCAGCATGCCAACTTCCCTGTTAGGACATCCACCCCCCCCCCCTCCCATATTCTTGTCTGTATTCTCTGTCGTCTGTCACCTCTAGTGCTTGTGTAACCACACACTGATTTGGAGTAGTTCACTGAAAACCTTGTTTGGATTATTTTACTTTCTCTTTTCCTCTATAAAGACGTCTTTGAAATAGTGCCCTTGGACACAGAAAGAAGTTTCAAGGTAGCCTAATGCTAAAGTTTTATCTTTTTAAAATGAAGACGCATACTATGGTGATTTTATTATTGCATACATTTCCTAAGGAATGCAATAGTTACATGTAAATTTAGTTAACATTTTTAGATTGAATAAAATATTTATATGATCCGGCAATAAATACTTGCAGCCAATACAGATTCAGAACACCTCATGGACACTGGAACTAGTTATTTATATTACTTGAACGTATCTTGAAAGTTGCAAATGAAATTACATCTATTTTAAAACTCTGGGAAACAAATTTTTCTATAGCAATAATTAGTTGTCACTTGATGTGTGGTTGCTGAGCATTTTAGTCATGTTTAAATGTTGCGAGATTTGAATACGTGTTTTAAAGCAACAAATGTGTATAAATGCAATATCAAAAAACCTTGCAAAATGTTTGTCCTCTTTATTTGCATAAGTTTAAATCTGTATTAACAGGCTCTGCCTTGCTAAAGATTTTGTACTTTTAATATGAACAAATTGCATCCAATACGTTGACTAAGTAAGCATTTAATGCAAATGAAACAATCTGTTTAAATATGCTGGTGGTGGTCATGATCTTTTGTCACTGAAACTCAGACATGCACAAAAAGCTCTATATTCATGATAGATGATGATTGTACTCGAAACATAAAATCTTTACTGGAAGATTGCTGCTTAAGAGTGTGTTCATGTTCACATTGCATTGTGTATGTTTTCAATAGGTATATTATCTTTTAATTGTACCTTATATTTTTTTCTCCTATTAAAGTATTTTATTTTCTGTTTGTTGCATAATAAAGATGATCAGTCCCCTTGGTGCTACTTTTTTCATTTTCAGGTGCTTTCTAAACTTCAGAACATGGTCAGTTGTATGAGTTCACACTTTAAATGATTAGAATGGCATGTCTACTCCTGAAAACCAAATGAGTTGTGACTTATGGTCCTCTTGTGAGCTAATGAATTACCTTATCACATCATAAGATACTTCCATGAGCAAGAAAGATGGTAGGCTGGACAAAGCTCATTCATGCTTCTTTTCTCCCTCACATTTTCCTATTTTGCTGTCCTGTGTGATTTTAGAAGAGAAATAATCTCCTAAAAGGAGACACGTGTAACACTTGGGGTCAACAGCAAAACCTTATTATTTAAAGGTAGATTTACTCAGAAGTGGTAATATTTTTCTGAGGAAAGAACTGTCAATAAGCTGGTTGCAATATTGGACCAGCAAAATGATATATAGATTTCTATTTCTGAGCTGAAAAATACTTAGGGTATTTTTTTTGCTTTTACTTTCTAAGGACAAGCAGTTGATAATACAGTTCCGAAATTGTGTTAGTGTCTTATTTTGAATGCTAGAAATACAGCAAAAATATGTAAATCTCATTTTTATTAGCTTATTTTTTGTTCTCCTTAGAATGTATTTTTCTGAGCTCTAAATCTGGTTATAAGCCCTTTGTTAGAGACTCCATTTAATTTTCTTTTATTATAGCAATGTATATTTCATTGTTTAGAGAGAATGCACTCGGTGCATTTAATTCTTATTGGCAGTGTGTTTGATTATAGGATACATGAGCTCTGCGGTACTCCTCTGTGTCCAGCTCTAGTCCTAAGCTCAGGGAGAGAGGACCTTTTGTGCACTAAGGTCATCTTCTGACCGTTAGTCAGGGCTAAGAAGGTTTTTTTGTATTTGGGAAATGTTTCTGGATCCATCCCAGGGTGTAGCTTTTTGAGACCAGTGAGATTTGAACACGTGTCTGTGAGGGCTCTGCCATAACAGCTAGTGTGGGTTTTTTTATGTCCTTTGTTTATGCTGAAACAAGGCATACTAATTCACAGATGCTCTTAAGAGATGCGTGCTTTGCTGTGTAAACGTAGTGCCATTTGTGAAACATCTGCAGAAACTGGCACCCAAGGTTGTTTCACTGCAGGCAAGCAGAACTCAAGAATATCTACTAAAAGCATCTTCAGAGTTCTTTTAGAATTGGAGAAACTAGCAAAGAAAGGGCACAAACACTACATAGTTTGTTCTTGGCACAGTGTGCATTTAAACTTGCTCTAGATATCAAGTTTCTTTTGTGTCTTGTAGTGGACATATTTGAAAACATATAGGAGACAAAATTCAGGGACTGTATAAGAAACTTTTTCATTAAAGTTAAAATTGCTTTTTCCCAATGAATTACCACTTTCTTACTAGCATCAAAGACTAATTATGTTTTTTTTTTCCCCTCATGATTAGAGTAGGTCTATACTGTTTCTTAAACTGTAGATCTGCTATAGCAAGGAGGATTTCCCAGCCCTAAGGGGACTTACTCTAGTTGTAGCAATGTCTTTTAATTTCTTGTATTTCCCCTCCCCCATCTATATCTATTTTTGTGGACACACTCAGGATAGAGCTGGAAAAGTAAATTTTATGTTTATTGCCCCACCACCCCCAAGCTGTTAGAAAATTGAAAAAAAAAAGTCATCACTAGCAAACACATTCTATGGAAAGCATCTAATTTCATTTTAAATCTTTGCCTTAAATCCTCTGTGTACATTTAGGATGCATTCCTCAGCTCCATGAAGCTGCAGGTCATTTCTCAGGGCTTAGTGACGGAATGCTGTTTTTATGAACTTGCTTAAGTTTATGGGGATGCTTAGTCACTGAGAGAAGCACTCCTCAGTATTACCTTGCATTCTTTCTCTACTCTTGTGTTTCTTTTTCCCTCTGCGTGTATTTCTCTGCAGCAATTACAAGCTTATGCCATCTGCTTCACTCCCACTCCCCTTTCTGTCTTTTAAAATAATTGGCAACTGAATAGCTAAGATTATATTACTTAGCTACTAGGTATTGTTTCATTTTCTGTATGTTTTATAAGCTCCTCTGGCTGTGCCCTCAATATCTTGGGGCTGATGTGGGCCTCAGGGGTAAGTACAGTAACTAAGAAACTTAGCATCAATTATTTCCAGAGTTAGCCTGCTGTTTTTGCTTCTATGGCTGGAGGAGTTTATATTACTCAGAATGTGTTTGCAGTTTGAAAGAATCCAAAAGTCTTACCATTCAGATTTTATTGATTTTCAATTCTTTTTAAATCATTTACTTTGTGGTTTTCTTCAGGGGAGAGCCTTTTTTCTTTCGGATTGGAGAGATTAAAATGATGTTTAAAAATATCTGACGCAGACCAGGTCTTTAATGGTAATAGGCACTTGTTTTCTGGAAAGCCTTGTATGAGTTCTCTGCTTTTGCAGGTATGGACAGAAGACAGTAGGCAAGTGGTGTCTTTTTTTTCTCCAGGGTAACTGTATTACTGACACTGTAGTGTCACAGAAGGTGTGATTTATGTGCCACCTCAGATGTGAGACTGCTCAAACTTCAGTAATTTCTCCTATGCATGTCTCTTCTTTCATAGTTCAAACCACAAGAGGGCACTGAATGTTTTTGAGTTCTCATTCTAAATAAGTGTGGTATTTAAGGATGCTAACTCACTAGTTGCATTCGAAGACACTTTTAGATATGTGATTTCTATCCAGATGTTTCATGAAATGTAATAAATCTTTTCTATGTTTTAGGGTTAAGAGTCTGACTGGGTTCTTCATTCCAGTCTACAGAAAGAATATTTCTAACTTACTTTAAAACCTCAAACTGGTAGATTTACATGTGTGCTCTATTGTCTGTGGCAAATAAGCTGTCTTTCCCCAGGACTCTGCTCCAGGATGGAGTGCTCCCCAGTTCACAGGTAAACATAGAATGTAACATGTCCACGCAAACTCTATTTGCTTGCAAGGCCTTGCCTTCTACAGAGGAGTTCTTTAATAGAGGTCATCTTTAAAACCAAAGCGTTGTAGTGCACGCAGGAGTCACACGGGGGCATCTGAGGACTGTTGCATTCTGTGATAATGAGCAATGATGTTACGGCTGAGTTTTGGCTTCTTGCTTTCTGTAACTGCATGCATGTCAATGACCTCGCTAATTCCATCTGCTGCGGTGATGGGGTCCAGCAGGTGTCAAATACAGGTATGCTTCATAATCCCTTTCTATTACTTGCGTTCTTTTAAGTCGTTCTCTGGTAACACATGCAATAGTTTGAGGTTTGTACTGTCCTCTGGAATGAAGAGATAAATTCTCCCAGCTAAGGGCTGATGCTCCATCACCTGAGAGAGGACTAAATATCCCTGCAGTATGCTTCTGTAGTGGCATGATACTTAGTGGACAGCTACAGCTGTATCTGCGTATCATCCACAGTTTGTTTCACACTGTAATATGACCTGTGTTTAGTGTAAAATATGTTTGTGTAAAAACATGTCAGACATGATTCAGATTCCCATTAAAGGGATAGAGGTGTAATTCTGTATGAGTAATTATTTAGTATATGAGAGATTGTTTTCTCACACAGAAGAAAAGATAGCAAAGTACGTGTCTGAAGTGGCAGTGGGCAGGAAGGGATGCAATGTAATAAATACACCCAAGCTTATGCGGTTTGCTTTTAAACCTTGTTTTTTAATTTACCTGTAGCTAAGCAGTGGAAGGTAGTGAAGGTCCGCTTCATTTTCTTGATAACTCTTAATCAAAGCAAGCATTTCTTGTTTGTTCCTCAGTAATAGGAAAGATCTGTATTTGATATCTATTGTAATTTTCGCTTTCTTACGTTATATTCCATGTGACTCTGGCTATGTTTGTAAATACTGGAGTTTCCTAACTTGAAACACTTAGGTATTCAACTCCAAACATTTTGGATTTGATTCAGAGTCTTTTATCTTCATTGGTGTTTTTGCCTCATCAGCCAAAGTGATACTATTCCAGTGTTATACCCATTTGGGAGATTTAACTGAAAAAGTGAAACTGATTAGTGCAAGATAACATAGGAATTTTGAGACAGGAACAATCTGCTGAGAATAATACAGAATTTGAATATCCTCCTACTCTGTAACATTTGGTCTATAAGCATTGTTAAGTGCAGTACAGGTATGTAATGCTCTACAAGCCAGCACTTGAATATCACTTGCAGTTGACATTGAAACTCATGATCAGTCAGGTTGCACCGGAACGTCAACAAGCAACCATGAATCACCATTGTTAACTGAGCAGTATACTGATCACAATGGTATCAAAGCATCTGTCCTGAAATACAGATAAACAAAACTCCTCAACCTACCAAAACATGCTAGAAAATATCTGTCTGTATGAAGTTATTTTTAATTGGTTTTATGGGTCTCTGTAGTTAGTTGGTATTGCATTTTGAAATTAAGTTCCTTTAGCTTTTTAAAAGAGCATTCTTCCTCTACTGTATGTCACTCATTTTTTTCCAATCTCTCTACCCCCATTACTGCCTTCCCAGATTATTATCCACAGATATAGCTTTATGAAGAAGACTAAAACACGTGGTGTTTCTCATATGCATTGGACAATGCCTAGTGAGTGTTCCTCCTTCTGCAGCAAGGCAAGGGATAGGCCCTGTGGTATTACCATTAGCTGTGCTGCAGTAGTGCCCACCAACAATGGTGCTACTGGGCAGACACAAAGAGATGGCGCCTATCCAAGGGAACGCGCAGTCTACTCTGTGTTGCTCCCCATCTGTCTGGTGCCAGTGAAGTGAACTCAGCAGGAGATCCAAGCGGTCACAGCAATAGATCTGCAGCAAGCTCTATGTCAAGTTCCAATGTCTTTCCTTTGCGTTACCTCAACTGGCAGCACAGGAGCTTGTGGGTCTGTGGGGAAAGAAATGCAATTGACTGGCAGCAGCTCAGATTTTGCACGTGTCTTATAGATACTCAGGGTTCATTAGATAGCTTAGCACCCATAAAAGTTGTGAAACATGTTCAAGGCAAAAAACTGCAAGAAAGAAAAAAGCAATCAACCAGTTAAAGACCTGCTCCTTCTGCTTTGTGTTTAATGTTTTTACTTTTCCTCAAACACTGAGCTTGTGATCAGGACACTGGTGGACTCTACCTGCGGATCAAAATGGTAATGGAAATAACATCCTTGAATTCCACAAGTCCCTGACCGTATCAGGAAATGATGTGTTACTTTTGGCTGTTATATGCCCTGGTAACTGTAGAATAAAGACAATCTAAGACTTCCTTTATTTCTGTGCATCTGTAAATATACACCATCTATTCAAATAAGTTACACTCTCCTTTGATTAATCTCTAATAATATTCTTATTTCTTCAGTTATTTCTTACTGTAGGCTTCCATCTTAGAAATAAGATATGGCTGATATTGCTTTTCATCTTCAAATAAGAATGCAAGGAATAATGTAGCAAAACCCTTAAGGAAAATAAAGGGTAGGTGTATTGCCTGAACATAGATAGTAAGTCAGTTATAAAACAAGATGTTTGTCATTGGTAGATAGTGTCGTCACTAAAGCAGATAAGGTCTGTAGAAAAGGTCTTCCATGATTAGATAGGAAAAAAAATCTTCCTCAGGACTGCCTATATATTACTTTCTCCTCAATGTGTATGAAGAAAAAACATTTAACTACTTCCTGGGTGACACTGAAATTCACACCGAGAATTTCTGCCTTAGAAGTCCTGATGTTGTTGTTCATATATTGTTTAGTTTTCTGTTGCATCTGGTTTTATTATCCCAGATGACTGACTGAGGTGTCAAAACTATGAGTTTAATTATTTAAAAAGCAGTGTGAACCGGAGGAAAATTGTGTGTAGGGAGCGTATTTTACAGTACAGGGTGAATAGAATAACTTTCTGTTTGGTGTCACTATATGCCAATTCCAGCACCTTCTAGTGTTTTGTTTGGGTAACTCACTTTTTTAGCCAGTCCTAAGAGCAGCGATGGTCATGACAGAGATTCGTATAGCTCTTTGTGACAAGAAAATCATCCTTGTACCTCCTTTTGTGAAGAGGTTGGCATGAGGTCTCAGTGCTGGTTGATGCATTTAAAAAGTGGGGATGTGGGAACAGGGAGCAGATTGTCTTGGTTATTTGCATGTAAAAGAACAACAAAACTGGTGAAGGGACTTGAGCACAAGTCCTATGAAGAGAGGCTGAGGGAGCTGGGGTTGTTTAGCCTGGAGAAGAGGAGGCTCAGGGGTGACCTCATCGCTCTCTACAACTATCTGAAAGGAGGTTGTAGTCAGGTGGGGGTCGGTCTCTTCTCCCAGTCAACCAGCAACAGAACAAGAGGGCACGAGCTTAGACTCTGCCAGGGAAGGTTTAAGCTGGATATCAGAAAAAAGTTCTTCACAGAACGAGTAATCAGACATTGTAATGGCCTGCCCAGAGAGGTGGGGAATTCACCATCCCTGGAGGTTTTTAAAATAAGACTGGATGTGGCACTTACTGCATGATCTAGTAATCATGATAGTGTTGGATTAAGGGTTGGACTTGATGAACTTGGAGGTCTGTTCCAACCCAGGTGATTCTGTGATTCTGTGAAAGGTACAGAAGCAGATAAACAGGCTTTTAGGCTTTCTTCCAACACCAAGTAGTAAGACCAAAAAATACGCTATTTCTTTGAGCTCATTGTATTCCACTATCTCAAGAAAATACTTGTAAGATAAGGAATTCCTTGTAATATGTTATCCCTTGAAATCAAGGAACAACATATGTTGCTATGCTAGTCTTTCCATTTTGATCAGGAGTGCATTTTTTAAGCAATTATGGTGATCACCACCATCATTCCTGCTTACCATGCTTTAGTTCACATCACAGAGCAGTTCTGGAGCATCAGAATTGAATTCCTTTGGTTTGAAACTAAACTAGAATGCATTTTTCAGATCTCCGCCTAAATGCAGTCCAGTTGGTGCCACTGATGTCCAGTTCTTGGGGTCAAATCAGAGCTAGTCTGAAGTAAAACCTTTGGAGATGTGCAACACAGAGGCTAGTACCAAGTATTTCAATGTACAGATCAGTTCCAGTAGGTTCAAAGTACTTGTTAATATGGACAGTATCACACAGTATCACAGTATCATAAGGTTGGAAAGGACCTCTGAGATCATCGAGTCCAACCTATATCCCAACACTAACACCAACACTAACACCATCATCTAAATTGCCTATCTAGCCCAGAAAGCCTCCAAAAGGAGAACTATCATAATCTCCCAGCAGCTGAAAATGACGGTGAGCAGAATTCTTGACAAAAGGGTTTTTTAACCTCCCAAATACCATTTGTTTGAGAACAATTGACACTGTCATTATTGGTGGGTAGAGGATTACAATGCTTACTATTTTGTAGCAAAAGCCTAGCATTGTAAGAACAATATCTACAGCTGTGACTTCTCAATGTATCAGCAATGACGTAAGTACAGATCTGAGCAGCTAGAAATTGCTCTAATGTCCTCATTGCTCAGGATCATCCCATTCTTCCTTATCAGCTCTGATACTTGAAATAGTATGAGAAATGTTATTAATTTTGACATAATCATTTAGGAGTTTGTATTTACAATACAAAACCTAAATGCCATTTTTAGTTTTTATAATGTTCTAACTGGATAGTTGGTCTGGGAAAGTAAAACGTTAGCCAAGTCTGATCATATAATTCATGAGTACCTTCAGTTTAAGCATAAGAAGTAACTGTGGCAATTTCAGCACTCCAGCAGCTGATGAAGTTGGAAGAGATGATAAAGTTGGAAGAAACTAAAATACCAAAGAAAACCAGACAACAGTGATAGAACTAGGTTAATGGCATTTAAAAATGAGTGTTTATGGAAATTTTAAGTAGTCCGGAAGAATATTATTGAGTTAGTGACAAGTATGGTGTTTCACCAACAATAGAAATGACATTGTCTTTTCTAAAAGCAAGTTATTGAAATTTTGTTGCTGATAGATTTTTTAATGTGCGCACATTTCCCGTTTTCACTTTCATCCCCCAAATCTATAATTATTAATATGTTAATGTTTCACCTACCAAGAGTCCTGCTAACTTTCAGTTGTTCAAAAGTTTTTATTGCCAGCTTTATTCACTGAATCACAGGATGGTTGAGGTGGGAAGGCACCTCTGGAGATTGCTTAGTCCAATCTTCCTGCCTGCAGGAGGTTGCTTGGGACTGTGTCTAGTTGACTGTCTTCAAGGATGGAGACTCCACAGCTTCTCTGGGCAACTTGTTCCAGGGCTTAAAACCCCTTAGAATAAGAAAAAAGTGTGCTTATATTTAAATGGTATTTCATATATTTCAATATTTCTATTTCCTTCATATTTCCATTTTCTTGTGTCTGTTTCATCCTGTATTTCAGTTTGTGCTCAACACTTTTCCTCACAGCAGTGCTTAAAAATAGTTAAAGTATACATTATTGTAATATAGTAATGAACTTTGCTTATGAGTAAAAGGTAGGTAAGTTAATAGTTGATTAAAGGACAAAGGTTTTGATTTATGGTGTTTACTGCCTTAAATACCAAGTTGGTCTGAATTTCTGTTCATGCATCTACTGACTGGATAACAACATGGGCTGGTTTTCTGTGCCTGTGCTCCTAATTTGGCTTCTTCTTCAGGTGGTCTGGAGTCAGGTAAGAAAACAGAGAATGCATATTGTTTATAAGTCAAGGACACAAGTAAAGACTTAAATATGTTGCTATTGCAAAATAAGAATTCTGTTGTCATCTTTATGGAAAAGAGAAATAGTCCTGTTTCTTTGGGGTCTTAGTGCAGTTGTTTTTAATAGGTATGGCTATATGTAGGAAGAGCTTATCTCGTGTTCCCCATCTAAGCAACATGTCTACGTGTATTTGAATTAATGTTAACAGAATAACAAGTCTGAGGTTATAATCTAGATAAGTATTAAAATTTATTTTGCCACTCCATATTTGGATGGAAATACTTCTTTTTTTTTACTATGACTCTGTATATTTGATATTGAAATTGATACCTTTTTAGCCACTGGATATACTTGTAAATGACTAGCTGAACTCTTTAATGCCAAAAACCCCATGCAATTGAGATTTTGCGTTTCCTGTCTTTCGTGGTGAAAAGTAGCATTTTGCTTGCTCAACTTCTGATAATTTATTGTAAAGGCCAGGAATTTTGATGATACGTAATATAATTAGTTTGGAGAACAGAAACTAGTAGATTGTTGAAATTTCATTTCAGCTGTTCATAGCTTCAGAGTAAGATATTGCTTAGTGATGCCCCTTAAACAGAGTAACATCATCTATTCTGTGTTATGTGACTTAACTGTTGGATTCTGTGAGTCCTGTGGCAGTCGTGTCCTCTTCCTCTCCACTAAAATATGCTCATACATCTCCCTAAGTCAAGAGCTCAGCTCATATACCCAACTTTCCCACAGTCCTCCTCTATCCCCTGCTATCTCAGCCTCACAAATCCATTGTATTTCTGCTTCCCCCCGTGACTACGTCTTCCTCTATTCCCAGCCTTTTGGACACTTAAGCCTCAGCCTTGTTTAAGCTGCCCAACAGGCTTTGGTAAAGCACGTAGTAGGTGATGCAGAGTGCTACTATTATCTACAAGCTAGCACACATTGAACTGACTCGTAATAATCAGCTCTTGTGTAGAGAGAGGGGCTTCTGACCAATGGAGCTGATTATTTAATTTCCATGTGTCTTATGACCCGGAAGAGCTTTTTTCATATTTCTGGATGCCAGCACTAAAAGTTACATAGTTTGGAGAAAGTGCTGATGAATTATGGGTGTCTCATCTAAACTAGTTGACTACACTGCATCTGAAGTTCATGGTGAGATGGGGAAATTTTCATCGGGAGATTTATCACATCCTTGAGTTAGGTGAGGTGGATCATCTTGTGGAGATACCAGAGCATCATCATGGTGCCATACTTATTTTAGTGACAGATGAATTATATATGCAATTACTCATTTGTTTCTCCACTGATTATTTAGTCTACTTCCTTAGTTTTTTGTTGAGAAGGAAATGGAAAGGAGTGATGAGCGGGATTCCTTCCGTGCAAAACTTCCAGCGACAGTTTTCAGACACTAAGGACCAGCCCAGATTTCAGTTAATTGCCAAATTTTGTATTCTTAAGCCATGGACCCACAGTTTAGTTTGCGCACCAAAAGTACTGCTGGGCTTAGCTACATTGATTTGAGTTTGTGAGCTTTTGCTGCAGATAGAGGAGCGTTCCACAAGTTAGCCAGTTTTTGCATTTAGCAGTTATGTTTTGTGACAATAGATACGGAAACATTGTAGGTTACAAATACTCAAACTGTAGAAAAATTTTATTCTATGTTAATGGTTATAAGGGGAAGTGAACACACATGGATATGAATCTTCTCATCAATGGTCTTTAACAGAAAAGACAATAATGTAATTTTAATTTTTGAATATTGTAAGCTTTACTTGTCATATTTTTTTTCCCTGTTAGCTAGAAATATGTGTGGGAATGGAAGATAAAAAGGAAATGAAGTCTTCAAAACTTGTGTTACTTTGCCTGTGTACTTTCAGCTTGTTTTACAAGCTGCACCTTCTTTTCAAAACTTGAATACGTAGACTGGATACTATCTTAAGCATATCTAGTGATAACAAAATGTAATGAGAGAAGAGATGTGCAATAAAAGTTCAGAATGCATGAGGAGTCCATTGACATTTCAGATTCATGGATGGTTCATCTGGAAAATATATTTTTGGTTATTAAACTGTATCTGTGTACAGTTATATGCTCATTCTTTTTTTCTGAAGTCCCTATCCTTATTTCTCATTTATCAGTGTAAACCTGAATAACATTCAGTGTAAACCTGAATATTAACTCAGTGAAACGTGAGATCAAAATCAATCTTTCAGCATTTGAATCTGCCCAACTCTGGGCATAGTTTCTTAATGGACTTGGTCAATTTTCCACAATGACAGTGGGTTTAGTGGGTTTTTAAGAGTGAGGTATCTTAAAATGCACCAAATTTTGAAACAAACCAAAATTGTATAATGCTGAAACAGGTTTGTTTCAGGAGAAAACATGTCAGGAAACAATTTACATAGTTGTTTCTGTAAAACCACCATCTTACCTCAAAATCCTTCTTTTACACTGGACAAGGATGTATGTGGGTGACAGTTTTCATTCAGAAAATTAACAAGCAGCAGGAGAGGTTGATTAAAAACGTTGCCTGTTTATATAACATTTATTTATTAAGCATTTGATTATGTCAGCTCATACCAACTAGGCATTATCTCTCTTAAACCTATAAATTTTATTTGCTTAGGCAAAAAATGGTTTTCCCTTCTTAGGCAATCAGAATAAACAATCAAAATATGGCAAAAACTGTGAAGCAACAGTTTGAATTTATTTTAGTTCAGTTGAATCAAAATGATAAAATGACATTTCAGGCTTTTGTATTTACAATATTTTTTCTGGCATTTGCTGAAGTTTTCATACGACAGTCATTTTGGATTGAAAATGAATCTGTCATTAAAACCTAAAATAGGACATTCTGACAATTTCAGAGCTTTCTTTCTGAACCTTTTCCAAATGAAGAAATTTCATGGAAGGTTTTTTTTTCTGCATTTTGTTAGAGTTTGTATATGAATGCAGTTTTAGGGCCCACAGTTCGGTTTGCCCTCAAAATTGTTCCCATCATTATGTGCCAAAAGTCAGGTCTGGAAGAACACATGCATTTGAATCTCTCCTAAATGTTCCAGCCATAATATTTTCCTACCCATCATACAGATAGTAGAAATTATGACAATTGATATTTTTGTGAACTGCATGGATTTGATTTTTTGCCATTTTTCAACATTCCGATCTTGTACTGTTCATTGCGTCTGATGGAGATTGCAGATGCTTATCACATTGGAAAGGCAAGTCTTACATGCAAAACTGGAGAAACAAGAACAGTCGGGGGAGGAAAGTGTAGTAAAAATAAAAGTAAGAATTCCACCCTGCTTTGCAGAATTGCTACTATATCTGCTATATCTGTATTTGCTATGTTTGTAACCTATATTGTCAGAGCTAAGAATTTAAGGGTGTTTTTTACCTGCAGTTTGTGAACTACTTTTCAAACACGCAAATACAAGACTTCTGATGAGAAACAGGAAAACTGACTCAGCAACAATTGCTTGGAAAGGCAATTTTAGAAAGGTGATTTTACTCACTGCCTGAGGAAATAGTTGTGTAGTGTTACATCAGATGTGTCCAGACTAGTCTAAAATGAAGTGTTTAGTCCAGTAAAACAATATAGATTATATTCTATAGGCATGTTATATCAAGGAAAATTGTTCTATGTATCTTATTGTATCTCCTTATGATCTGTGGATTTTGCATATTGTGGAAAGAGTCCTGGAATTGCTTAGCTAAATGGAGTCCAGTTAAGACACTGAACTGGGGCTGAGGTGACCTGGACTCTCTATCCAGTCCTTCAAAGACTTGCTGTGTGATGCCAGACCACTCATTCTATTCTCCCATCTTCAACTTTGTGGTGAAAAGATAAGCATAACTTCTATAGGTTCTGTACAGCTCCTAACTAGAAGAAATACTTGACTTAATAGAAAAAATAGGCTCTTCTTTTCCCATTTGTGAAGGACCACTCAGCACGGTCTGAGCTCTGAGAGAAAACAATTGTGAAAACTTCACAGAAGCAGTTCCGGGTGAGTGTCTTGTCAGGTAACCTGAAGTGGGGAGGACACAAAGATGACACATGCAAATAAGCAGTTTCAGTCAAATGAAGAGACAGGGTGTCCAGACAATCCAATATAAAGCCATGCACTAAGTGCTGTCAGTTGAGCTTAAATCGCATCTCTAATACTGCTGAGAAAGTAACAAGAGCTGCATTTCATTATGTGCCTTTCTAATAATATCTTTTTTTCTTCTCCCTCCCCAGCCTGCTCCAGAGACCACTGGTGAGTTCTGTTTAGAGATCTATTTGTATGCACAGGAGGCAGTCAACAAAACCAGCTGCTCATAAACATTGCTAAGACAGACACAGATTTATAATTACTGTTATTGTTATTGCATTAATTTTCACACTTCATAAAGATAACAGCAAGGGCTGATGTCCTACCTCACTTGTCTTTTTATTTTTCAGAAATAGATGTAGATGGAGGAATTGATCAAGATATCTTTGACATCAATGAAGGTTTTTAAAATTCAATTTCTTTTAAAATATTTTTTTAAATTATTTTAATTATGTAGCCACAGATCATTACAATAACTGAATATTAATCTCCTTTTCCCTCTAGCTTTAGGACTAGACCTTTTTGAGGGAGACATCAAACTGGATGGGGTGAGTTAAAATATAAAATATAAACCCAGAAATATGTTCTTGACTTATGCAATGTAAAGTATTGCTGGCATGGAAGCGATTGGTACATCCTGTTCGTACTAACAATAAATGCTATTTATGTAACTATAAACAGAATATGTTTGGGGATAGATTTCTACAAAGTAGACAATGAAGGAGTCAGGTGCTTTTACAGAAACATTATCCAGAATAAAGTCAGTTTAGCCATCAGGTCAATATTATTAGCTTCTCGTTGTCTTTACTGTGTTTTTTATATCTGTACTTTTAAGAGATTCAGCAGCACTGATCACATCCAGACAGATGTATATGAAAGATTCTTAATTTATCTGCCTAATATTTATTATGAGCAAGTTAAATTTACAGAACTCTGGTGCAAAACCTTCATCATGTAAGTAAGTCCACTAAAACCAATGGAAAATTGAATCTGCGATGCCACACTTTAAAGCGTTTGTCCAGTAGTCCTGTCTAATCAATAACAATAATAAAAAAATTACATATCAAATTGCATCTCAAATAGATCTAGCAGAAACTCCAAAAATGTCTTGTGCGCCAAAAGTCAATAGTGTTTTACTCTCCCTTTGGATGAATGGCTTTAGCCTGAGCGCATCAGTGAAAGTACGGAAAGTGCTTTCTAATGGCACAGGAAAAACCTTTACAATATGAAAAATCACAGAATTGTTAATGTCTATGCTTTTCAGAACTTTAGGTCTTAATGCTTCCCACAGGACCCAAAGTTCTCCACACGCATGCATCAAAATCTCAGGTAATTTGTATGGACAAAATGCTGCAGAAGTTGGAAGCATCGGTACCAGAGAGTGAAGGGATTTTATAAAACCAAGCCTTAGGCTTCTGAAACATTTTCCAAAGCTTTTGAGCATTTTGATTTCTTATATGTTTTAAATGGACTTGTTTGAGGCATGGTTTGCTTTAGCACTATTGTAGTCCCTGATCCTAAATCACTTTTAACTGAGGACTGCATACTTATTTTCTTTCTCAGATGCAGGAACGAAACTCCATCATTGGTGACAACTATCGGTGGCCCCATGTTATCCCCTATGTCCTTGAGGATAGCCTAGGTACAGTATTTGCCCTGGATAATGTCTGTATGACATGTTGATTGAAATGTTAAATACACGGTGGTAAAGATACTGGGGTGTCCTTTCCTCTCCTGAGTCTTGAGCTGGCAATTTCCCATAGCAGGATGGGGCCCGAGTAAGCTCAAACAGGGTATAGCATGTTGATGTTGCTGCTGTGTCTCACCTTTCTTAGATGGCTCTTATCCTGCCATTCCTATTGTCTAGAAGATTGATTTGGTTTTAAAACCATTTCTGAGACATGAAACTCTACTAAGAGGAGGAAAATCATGATACTGAAGATTTTTTTTTGAAGCCAAGAACTTTACCTGGCCATTTACATCATCTACAGCACTGATGGCAAATTGACATTCTGGTACACAATGCAGTTTACAATTGCACATCATTAAGTGAGCCCCTTTTGTGGTACCAGGGACGTATTATAGCTTGTCTCCATCTCTTTGAACTACTTGGCTGTGGCCCTGTGCAGCAGAAGCAACTGTTGAGATGGAGTTTGAGTTCTTACTTTATACCATATGGGAAAATTGTGTCTTCACTGTAAAACAGGTGGTCAGCTTTCTTGTATGTGATAGGAAAAAAAAAATCACCATCTTCAGTTTAGATTCAGATCTAAACTGGGTTAAAATCACACAAGTTGCTTAGAGGAAATAACCCAGGCATAATGTTGGCAGTTAAGTCCTGGAGAGATTCTGCAAAAGTTCTGTAAGCTCACAGTCTGCACTAGGTGAAATCCGATGTCTTTGTTCCCTGTTCATTTAAAATTTTCTCACATAAAGCCCAGCAAAGTAAGTGAATGAATATACAAATTTTAGAACTAGGTACTATTGTGCATTATATACTCATCGTGTCATATTTTGTTCATAAGTACCGAAGAAAAATTACAAAGAAACAAAATGAAGATATCAACTCACAACAGCCTCTTATGTTTTTAGGTCCCTACTCTGGTCTTAATCTGGGGAAAAAAACCCTGCTTATTTTAATCAAAGATTGCTGGAGCTAGAATCACCCTTAGGACTTGCTCCGTAAGATGATAGTGCAAACCTATTGGCTCAGTATCAATGAGAACGCTGTTTGCTTTGCAGAAATGAATGCTAAGGGACTCATCCTCAAGGCATTTGAACAGTATCGACTAAAAACCTGTATTGACTTCAAACCTTGGGAAGGGGAGAAGAATTACATATCTGTCTTCAAAGGAAGTGGGTAAGGGAAGTAATGTAAAGTAACTCTCATCCTGTTTGTCTACAAGCTATTTTCATGGCCGGTATTCACTCTAAATATAATCATTAATGTGATTATAATTTTGTATTTTTGTTGCATCTGTTTTTCCAGACTTTTTTCAAAAAAATAGAAATTGTAGTAGCTTCCAAAACAGTTATTAACTTGGTAGTAGTGAACAATTTGTTGCTGATACTTGTTTTTAAATATAAGAGGTAATCAAGTCCTTTAAGAGGAAATTTTCTGGGCATGGTAAGATATCAGAAACAAGCCAATTATTTTCTTGACTGATCTCTGGATATATGGAGTGTCACTTTCAAATGGTCATTATTAGTATACCTTAGATTTTAGAAAAAAAAACAAACCCAGAAGAAACATGGTAGTTCTGACTGTGGGACAATGAATTTTTTGATTATAACAAATGGAATTGCATTTGAACAATGTCACACCAGCATTCAGATACACCAGCGATGTTTTTAAATGAGGCACAGCACTGACATATTTTACAGACATTCCAATTTATATACCTCTTTTGATGAAAAATTATACTATTTCACCTTAAATTTTGCAAAATAATGAACGAGTGAAGAAGCAAAAAATTGCCCCAGCTGCCTCCCTTTCCAAGACAGTCTCTGTCAAAACAATGCAACAAAGTCAAACTGTATTCTCCACTCTGTACTGAACTATTTCTCTGTTAGAAAAGATCAAGGAAAGGTTGATAGCTTGGTGAGAAAATTTACTTTCAGAAAATAATTTCCTGGTATAAGAATACATTCATAAATGGGAAAAGATTTTCTGATAATAGAAATGTTTTCCTTTCCCTTTGGCTTGTTCTGAGATATTTGTAGCAGGTAATGGTTTCAAAATTTCTTTGGTCTCTGGCTCTTTATATTTTCTACTCTTCCTGCTGTGCACATGACATTGCAATTCAGCCCTAAAAGATGTATAAGTGGAGACTTAGGGAGTGATGCATTTTTCAATGCTAGCAACTCTTTGGCTTTTTGAGCCAAATGGAAAACCCATGTAGCTAAATTTTTTAGTCCTTAGTCACATAAAGTATGCATTGAACTTGCTAGTAATTGTACCTGAAAAAGAACCACAATATTTAGCCTATGGCAAGTAAGAGGTCTCTGCGTAATGTTTCATTTATATGTCTATTAAAAATAGATGAGTCCTGGTGCTGAAGGCAAGTCACTGTAGTGGAATAACGTGCCTTGCCCTCACTGCCTGGTGTGTTGCTTGCCCTGAAAGGTTTCTGTCATCTCAGATGACACATCTATAGAATAATTAACGCTCAGCAGCATTTGGTAAAAGATTGACGCTAAATGAAACAGTGTCCTGAAAAAGGGTGTCCAGTTTCAGTGAGGCAGCTTGGGACTGTGCAAAGAAATTACCAGAACTCACCCTATGTTAACTGCCTTTCATTTCACTCCATTCCTCTCTCCTGATGTAATGGGACAAGGTTGAAAGGTGGATAAACCAACTCATTCCCACTCTGCCATCAGTTAGGACTTATTTAAGTGCAAACTAAAATACCTCTGTTGAGAGGGTACAGTGCAGACAGGAGAGCAAAGTCTGGCAACACCAGTCAGATTCATAAAGTTTTATCACATGAAGGAAAAGGTGATAAATCATTTTTGCCTTTCGAATCTTTGTTTGCATCTATAAAACAGACAGAGGGAGGTGGGAGAACTTTGCATCTAGGTGATTTGTAGTAGGCCATAAAGTCCCCAACTGGCTTATCCTCTGTGAAATCATCCACAAAAGAGGCCAGCTGCCATTTTGTTGTGTGGATGGCCCTGTGTAAAGATATATTTGCACATGCACATGGACATTGTAAGGTTTTCTAGCACGTAGCTTTTCATCTTGTCCTCTATTCAGGTCTATGCATCTGCAGTAGAGGTTAGACTGTGGAACTATTGAAAGACCTTTACTTGACTCCAGCCGGTGTGCTAGGCAAAATATACGAGATGCTTCTGAAATCACCATTCTGTTATTCTGTAAAATACAGAAGTGCATGAACCTTCAATGTGGCAGGGCTGTGCAAAGCTCACAGAACAGTCTGGGAGCCTGCAACGGATGTGCCAGTTCTCCTTTCTCTTCTCGGGAAGAGCACGACTCATTCACCAGGAAGGCTAGCACAGTGTGTTAGAGTGAAACACGTGTCTCTAGTATTTCTACACAGGAAATCAGCCTTTCATGGAGCTCTCTTAGGAGGTCAATCTTGGCTCTTGGCTAGTGTGACACATGGCAAAGGGAACCTATGCAGAAATGGTTTGATACATATCCCTGGCTAACCAGTTTGGTGCTGGTAAGTCTGCATTTTAGTGATCTGTGATACTGTGGGAAGTTATTTACTAGCAGGACATGGGTATAAAAATGTGCTGGAAATAAGTGCTGGCTGTTAGAGAATAGGATTTCTAGATTACATCATCGCTACTTATGGTATCTACTTACAGCCTACCTTCCAAAACCAAGACGGATGGGGTTAGTCAGAGCAGGCACTTCTCTGTTCCTTCAGCATTTGATAGGGCAACAAGAAATGCATCAAGCATTGATTCTGAGGAGATATGGCTCTCACACACTTGGAGAAGCTGTGACTTTTCCCCTATTTTCTTCCCTCCTAAAGACACTTCTAACATGGGGCTCCAGGTACTCACTGCTCTGGAAAGTTCTGTCCCACTCATGTGGTTTTATTTTCAGTGCTGGGTGACACAGACCAAGCATTTACTCACTCTGTGGATGCAGAATAATGGTGTCACGGGCATTTAGCAGACTGAAAGCAAAGAGAAGCTACATCCCCCACCATTTGGATGCTAATTTTGCTGAGTGTTTTGGATGTGTCTGTAGCCTGCTGTGCCCTGTACAGCAGCTGGGAAGCGGAGGCTGCTGCTTTGGTATGGGGTGGACTCAGAACTGTGGTGGACTTCTTAGACTTCTGCACAACCAGACAAAGCTACATAATCAACATGAGGCTTTGTTCAAGGGAAGCTTGTGAAATTATGGATGCCACGTGTGCTTCTTCCCAGGTCCCATACTGTGATTTTTATGAGTAATCAATAGCCAAGGCCTATGCTTCTTTGTGGAAAGAGAAATACTAGGGAATATATTGCACTAGTAAGTAACAGGGGGCAAAAGCGCATGGTGTGTCCGTGTTTTTTAATTTCTGGGGTGATACTACTGCAAATCCTATGGCATATTTTGTGCCCGATTAATTTTATGGACTTCATTGGGTACGCGTTGATTTATTTGCTGCGTAAAATACCAATTTAAATCTAACTCTCTGCGTTTGCTAGTTTGTGGACATGGGGTGCCACTTTATTGGCTTGTGCAGAGAGCTCACCGAGTTTTTTTTATTTTTTTAATAAAAACTTCAAGCACTGCTGAGGTTTTGCTCTTCCTTGTGAGCACGTGTCGGCAGCAAAAGAGCTCTAGCGCAGCAGCTCACAAATAACTAGAAAGAAAAGAGCTTGTGAAAAGTACTGTCAAATCCGCCAACTTTCAGAAGATAAACTTGCTTTACCTTATGATAGGGACAGACTCAAAGTGCAATCACAGTCACATACTGGTAATTTGCAGTAACTTAATTGCTCTAAGTCACGTGTCCATAGTTTTCGCTGTTTACCAGAGTACCAGTGAAATCCTCAACAGTTTTCTTCTGTCACAAATAGCTCAGCGTTTTTTTGCTAAGGAAAACCTATTAATAACAATAACACCAGAGTGAGGGAACTGCTTGTTCATCAAAATAGAGCTAAATGTAAGAGGAAAGGATCCAGTAAGGAACAAATCAATGAAAAAATAGCTCTACATAGCAAAATGTAACTTCAAAGCTCAAGTTAAAAACTTGCCTGTTGAACAGACTGATTCTGGAGTTTGCATGGCACGGGGATGGTAAGTGCCTCACAGAGCTCTCTCTTATTTTATTTCAATGCTAGCTGCTGGTCTTCAGTGGGAAACCGCCAAGTAGGGTTGCAGCAGCTCTCTATTGGAGCCAACTGTGACAGGATTGGAACGATCCAGCATGAGTTCCTGCATGCCCTCGGATTCTGGCATGAGCAGTCACGGTCCGACCGGGATGACTACGTGTCCATTGTCTGGGACAGAATTCAGTCTGGTCAGTCACTCCCCAACTTTTGCTTTCAGACTCTGATGTTGAAGGGTTTGGCTGTGGAACATCCCTACCAGCCATCGTTCAATGGCCACACTACTCTCTACACCCTGGACTTATTTTTCAAAGCAAATATATCAATAAATTAAATATCAAAAACAGCTGTTTGAGACAAAAAATCTTGTTTGTTGTTGCTGTGGTTGTTCCTTGTACCAGAGTCCTAGCTAGAGATTGGAGTCCTGTTATGCTGTGTGGTGTACAACAGAGTAACAAATAGGATAATTTAGTTTGTTTAAATAAATACTCTAAACCCACTGTTACTCTGGGTGCCCTTAACAAAATAAAAGTAATTGAAAAAAATCCCACTCTGAAAAATTCACTGCAACCACAGCCAATAGAAAATCTCCAGTGAAAACACTGGGCATCCTCTTTCTCCCTGGCTGCTACACCTATTCAGGGCAGCAGATTGGAGAATGCAGAGAGGGTGTGCAAAGAAAGAGAGACCCATTTCAGCAGCCGCATTACAGAAGTGGTTATGTTGACAATGCAGCTTGTGAATCTAAGTGTTGGCTTTTTTGGCAAAAGCCTGACAGCTGGCACAAGGTTCCTTGGGTTGTTTGGTCTCTGCCTCTTCAGATTGCTATCATCCCCTGTGACTTTCAGGCAGTTCAAAAACAAAGTTGTGTAAAAAGACTTGATGCTTTCTTAGCACAGGTACACAGAGAAGACTGAAAAAACAAATAATGATTAAATCAAATGCATTCTTATTTACTCATGATCAATAGTCAGTTGCATACACAAGTAAGTACATATTACAGAAAATGACTTGGGCTCTGTTATTTGATTTCCATTATATTTTGCTGACTCTTTAATGACAAGTTGAGCTATTGTTAGCTGCTTGAAACCGCTGTAGCTCTTTTTTACAATGACCAGAATATAGTTACTGTATTTTAACTAGTATTAAAATTTTAAAACTTTACCTTCCATTTGGTAATTGGTAATTTTTTTTTATTGTACTCCAGAAAATATCTGTAAAGTCACAGTCTGGAAGCTTACCTGATGGCAACTCTAACTTGTTTATTGTGAGGTAAACTGATCAGTAATTAAACATCAGAGAATACAGTTTCAAAACGGGGAGTCGTTACAGTTACAAATTGTGTTAATTTGAGCACTGAAACAATATCTCCACTTTTTGGTATTACAAACCCATCAAAGTTTATGGATATTTTCATGGGAGAAAGATTTCTGGTAGCAAAAAGCTTTCTTTCATCCAGCAGAAGTCATCAAGTCATGTTCCAGTGGCTGACAGAGGAAAATAGATAACTCTAGACTAGAAATAAAGTAGTTTTACAGAGTAAGTACAAGTAAACGGCTATAAAACTGCCCTTGAGGGTCTGACGGATTCGCTGTCACTCTAAGCCCGTACATCAAAACTTGGTCCTCTTAGGAAACAAACAATATTTCCTTTTCTTTTTCCCATTTAGGTAAAGGTCATAATTTCAATAAATATGACGATAAAACATCAGACTCCCTGAATGTTCCCTACGACTACACTTCTGTGATGCACTATAGCCAAAATGCATTCAGAAATGGAACTGAACCCACCATTGTCACTAACATACCAGACTTCATGGATGTAATAGGACAGCGAATGGATTTCAGTGATTATGATCTCCAGAAACTGAACCGGCTCTACAATTGCTGTAAGTTTCTCCATTTCTTTTCATTTTTTTCTGCTTCTGGCATTTGAAAGAGATGAGGGTGATACATACACACTGGACTCATCCAGGCAAAAGTGAAAGAGATGCTAACATATTTGGAGAATGAATTGTGTTAAAAACACCAGAAATAAGAGTACAGCTAGAAAGCCCTTCTGCAGAAACACTGCTGTGTATCAGAGTTTTCTGTGCAATTTTATCTGACCTTTAGTTAAGAAACAGCTTCACTCAGCAGCTGATTTTTTTTCATCCCTTGGGTGGCTGTTTAAAATGTGTGCTTCTGCATAAAGCTTTCTGGTTTTTCCCCTATTATTCCACAGCTGTTGCTCAGACACTGTACAAAAATGGGTATCTTTGCTGTGGCTATCATACTTCCTCTGCTCTCTTTCAGTCTGTGAGACAGAGTGTGTGTTCTTGCAAATAGGGTACAGATGCTTAAATACTAAACTTTTAGTTTCAAACCTAGTTTCTTACATAAACAGTCAAAAGAATTATTTTCCTCATGTGGGATTTATTTTAGAAAGTTGAATAAGAGTTAGAAGCAGATAAATATAGATAATTGTTACCAAAATTGAATATAATTCTCTAATTGTAACTGCATCAAACGTGCCTTGTTACTTCACTGCCTCAGTATCCCAAATAGTGAGTCCTGGTTTACAATTATATTTTAAGCCTCATTCTACAGATACTTTCAGTAATTATCAAACTGTTTTATTGAAAGAATGCATTTTTGAGCATACAATTCCACTGAAAATATTTCTATTCATGTAGGTCTAAACCGAACACACTCAGATGCAGCATTAGATTCTAGCACTTTGCGCCCAGTCAAAGAAGTTCTTGCAGCTCAGGATGACTTTAATAGTGGATGGGATCCTAACTCTCTATTAATATTACATATTTTCCATCATTCTCTTGCATTACATAAGTAATTCATGATACTTTAACTTTACTCTTAACCTATAGGCACGTTCCCCAAGTGCAATAAGCCCCAGTCACATTGAAATGTGATACAAAAACTGTCACCACTCTCTGTGCAAACCAGATCTGCCCTGCTCCCCAGTCTGTCCCTTGGCTTTGTGTAGAGTGCACGATATTCATAGAGCCATAAGTTGTCTTCTGATCACCCACCTTTTGCCTAAGTGGCCCCTGTGCCAGGGAGGGTGGGTACATCTCAGCCCTCACCCACCCCCTGATGGATTGATCCTGTCAGGTTAGAGGGAAGACTGAGAATGCCAAACATGGCTTAAGTGGTAGATATCCTCCCAGAGGAGATTACTTCTGTTGTTGAACATGAAAATTTCAAGCTGCATATCTGCTAAAGGCCTGTGTGGTTAGAAAATTGCATTAAAAATGGGAAACAGAAATTGAAAATGAACCAACGCACAGTGTAAGAAATCCTGACGGTTGCTTTAGTGCTGTTCTGATATCTTCTTCAGGAACATCTTTCAGGTCATACAACAACGTTATATTTTAGTCTGCTTTCCCCTTCTAGCATATAACTTAACAGAACTGACCACAACGTTTCCCTCAGCCACTGGAAGTTAGGAGTCTGCACTCATCCCCCATGTATTTTCTTCCAAGCCCATGTTTTCCCTACATACCAAGAAAGCATCTGGCTTTTGATGAAGATGGAATTCAAAACATGCCTCAAGTAGTGCCTCATTCCCCTGTTTAATGAATTAGTTTAAGAAATACGCTGTAAGCTGTTGGGTCTTGCATTTCTCTCTTCCAGTTGTTTAGGTCACCTCTCCATGCCAACTGGCACTTCCTACTTTCCTGTTTGGGCAAATTGAGTTCATATTTTGTTTCGTATTTTGAGTTCAAAGACTTCTTTCATCTAGTATTTCCCCGTTTTTCCTTACTTTCTTGCTGACACCCTGGCTGGTTTGGGGAGGGGGGGATGTTCAGTATATAATGGTTCCTGTGAAAATCTTTTCTTGCTTTTGACAAGGTGTCTTAAAAGGTGCCAGTCCATACAACACTTCTGATAGTCTTGCAATCTCTAAAGGACTGTTAGCTTTGTATGAGGACAGTACAAAATATCTCAGCAGTGCAACTGATTTAGCAGCAGTCCATACTTAAGTACTTCTCTGAGTTACAGCCTAAGTGAACTATTTGGTGTCCCACTGAAGCCGATTTTTGTGATACTCAGGGCACCTCTTGTGGTGTAATGAAACATTTAACCTGCCACAATCTTTTAAACATAGTTCAAAAAGTAGTAGTCTTGAAGCATTTTATTTACTTAGTTGCTTTAAATCATGGCTGGTGTTACACCGGGCTCAGACGTGGTGCAATGAGAAGTAAATCGAAGAACAGAAATAAATCGGGACTGTTCCTTCTCTCACCTGTCCAGGATTTGCTTTAAACAGAGAAAACGTTTCAAACAGTGTTTTCCCTTTCCCATTAAACTGCACAGTCTTCCTTCACTTAATTTTTCATTTGTTATATGCAAGATATCTTAAAAATTTGTGTGAGATGAGATATCCTCTGGTCTCAAATGTACCTTTGCCAAATGTTTTTTTTCTGTTCAGTGTTTTGAAAATCAAAATTTCCCATTATTTCCTATTGCAGTGAAATATCTTCAACTCTACTGTATTTCAAAATAAGTACTCCAGATGACAAATTAGTGAACCTTTATGAAAACCTGTGGCCATGTGTTGACTGGCTGAGAGAAAGCAGAGGACTGAATGAGGAGTCCTCATTCCTTTTGGCTGTGTGGTGGGTCGGGGCTGGTATTAGTGTTCTTTGTATTATATAAATAAAACGTGATAATTACATCAGGCACCCTCCTGTGCTTGCTGAGTGCCCAGAGTGGTCCTGATGGCATCTTATTAATTTCAGTGTTGATCACTAAATGCTTCGAGTTCCTGAAGATTGTATCTATGAATCTTGATGTTATTTCAAGCCACTGATTATTTTGTGTTTGCATTTCTCAGTCTTTCTCTGCTCTTGGCTTTGGACATTGAGAATTGAAACGTATATTGTGTAACAGATATTCACAACTTCTTTTCCTTCCTAATGTCATAGCCTCCTCCTTAAGTTTCATGGACACGTGCAGTTTTGAACTTGAAAATATATGTGGCATGATTCAAAGTTCAGAAGATAACAGTGATTGGCAGCGCTTGTCACAGGTTCCTACTGGACCAAATACTGATCACACTAATATGGGAGAATGTGAAGGTACGGGAATGGGCTGTTCTTATCTTGCTTGGAAGTATTTTCTGCAGAGGTGTGTGAATTGACTTTGGTCCTGGCCTTGTTCTCTGCTTATTTGTTGACAAATTACAGTTTATTTTTTAACTAAACAACAGAGATCTACACACTTGGGGCATCATGTGGTACACGTGATTCTCTGCTTGTTTGAGAAGATTGAATGTTCTTATCTTTCTGATCCGTTTTCTAGTCTTAGTGTCACATTCTGACACAAGAACTATATAAAATATTCTAACCTATGGTATAGGCACACCAGAAAGACTACTGTTTTTCAGAATAGTTGCTCAGTAAGTCTTTGGAAATGATTGAGATTTAGAAATTATGTAAGTATCAGGGCTCAGGTGAACAATTAATTGAGAATATAGCCAATCGTTTCTGAACCTGTCAGAGAAAACTTTATGAGTACAGGAGTTTAAACCAGTCCTCTAGAGAGAGAGTTGACTGTGAATTACTGGCTCTGGGTAAAGAGTAAAAGATGGCTAGAGACAGAAAAATGAGGAAAACAGTTGTAAGGAGAACAGTTCTGCCTGTGGAGAATGTGAACAGGTAACAATCCTCCATCTGAGGATTTTTACAGGATTTACCTTACTCTGACTTGACCATGTCTTTTATTGTTATTACAGTGTTAAGACTACCAGCATGCCGGGAAAATTTTGTTTTCTTTCTCCTCTACCATTCATTTCTCATTGACTTTTTACAGATTCTGGCTACTTCATGCATTTCAACACCAGCACTGGAGCAGAGGGAAGCACAGCTATTCTGGAGAGCCGAATTCTGTACCCCAAAAGGGGCTTTCAGTGCTTACAATTCTATTTCTATAACAGCGGTCATGAAAGTGACCAGCTCTATGTCTGGGTCCGGGAGTATACTTCAGCCCATCCGAATGGTACTTTGAGACTCATCGAAGAGATAAAAGGTATGGAATAAAATTGCATCTTGGTTCCATATCCTTTTCAAAGTCCTGGGGGAATATACTGCAGCAAAGTGACTCATCTCCTCTTCGGCTTTTTCTCTAACCATGTGGTTGATTCTCTGCTGGTGAAATGATACGTGATGAGTCTTCAGTCAGACATTTTCCTATAAAATAATCAATTACCAAAAATTACAAACTTTTGTGTTATCAAGATGGCTTTCTCACCAAAATAGCTAAAATTCCATGAGCAGTCATTTTTACTGCTCTAGAATTGCTGGTATCAATAGCAACAGATGAAGCTTGTCGTTAGACTAAATTACCATGAATAAGAAGGTAAAAATAAAGAAGTGGAAATGACAAATGCCCTGGAATACCTAACATGCCAGTTTTGAAAAGATAAATAGCATTTAACCTAATTTTAAACAAAGTTTGAAATTACTTAACTGAAATATATGGGCAGCTCATGATTTGAGTTGCGCTTTGAAGAAAATTAAGTTCTTGTAACTTTAGAAGCCCTTGGCCTACAGAATGAGCAACCAAGATTAGTTAATAGACAAGATCTCTTTAGGCTAGTGTTGCCATATTAAATTCCATTCTCAAATACTTAGGTATTACTTGGTCTCCGTTACAGCTACAGCTAGTTCAGTCTTCTGGTTACTTAAGGGACTGAGCAAATTCTTTTACCAAATAGATGTGAAGTCCATTTCTTCTGCCTCTTTTGTCCGTTTATGCTCAGCTGCTGCTCATGCCTGGTTTTCTTTTCTTTTTTTGCCATTCTTTTTTCTTCACCTTGATGCTTTCATCATCCCTGTGTGCCATCAGGAATCATATAAGTGAATATAAGTGTCAGGGTTGCTAATGCAGATGTAAATTTCTGATTAGACTGAGCCTTCCAAGCTCTTTTGAACTGTGCTTTGAAACCAAGGTTACTTTCTCCACACTCCACCCTTCTTCATAAATACTCTTTTGTGTATGTTAGGTCCCAGCTCCCATACCCTCTTTCTCAAGTCCATAATTTGGTTTAACATCAGGGTTTTTAAGACGGTATGTCTCCCAAGCTGTCTTATTTCCCTAACATAAGTTACTCTCACCAACACGGAGTCAACATACTGGAAGAAGCACTGGCACCTTTCCAGCCATGTTCTGATGTCCTGACTGAGTTGCTCGTGGTTTTCCACTACACCACCACACTTTGAGAGTCTGAGGGACAAGGCCTGAACCCTTTCTGCTGGTCTGTGGCTACTGTGGCTGCCTTCAGCCAGGAGCAGGGGAGGCTGTGGGGGTGGGACATAGTAGCTGGTCTACTCATTGAACATGACTCAGAAACCGTAGTCTTACATACCATCTGTGCAGTTCAAAAGACCTGTAGTTAATGTAGAAGGTGATTTAATTGAAAATAGAGGGGTGCTTTTGTTCTAGTTTATGGGGTTTTTTTCTTTCTATTTATAATGGTAATGAAAAACGGCAAGAAATCAAGACTCATATCTGAGATCGATTGTATTGATTGTATTGTGTTTAGAATTGTTAGGAAAGCAAAGTGTGAGTTCTGTAGCTGGAACTGGCACTGCCTGTTCCATAAATGCAGCTGGAAGTCTGATCTTCTGTGCAGGTGACCATAAACCACAGAGCAAAAGAAACTGTTTTGCTCTGAGTAACAAAGGATGTCCTATTTTCACTTGCCTTACAAAGCCCATGTGCAGAGGTCTTTTCTTTTGCATACACTGCTTTTGGACTCAAGTGGAATTTGGTAGTGCAGGCACTTTTGGATGCAGTGTCAGACTCACAGAGAGGTTTTATCACATGAAGTAGGTTTTGCAAATGACTTGCTTTAATTTGAACTTAGTACCATTAATTATTTGATGTGTGAATAGTGCTTCTCGACAAACTTCCAACAAGCCATTTAAATATAAAAATAATCCTACTGAACAAAGCTTGTAGTTCTAGACTCCCAGAGCTGTCTGTCACACTTTATGTTGAGACATGTTGTTATTCAGTTATTTGAATATACTTTGCTCTGAATTTTTTTCTTTTTAATAATACAGGTGACAGCCATATTTATGCATTTAATGGTCACATTTATGCTAATGTAATACAATGTGCTTTAAAAATATAATAGAAAAGACAGTCTTAAAAAACATTAACACTGTTTTCACTCAAAGAGCTACTAAGCAAATTAAACTTGTTAGAAAAACTAATTGAGAAAACATGGTCCTGCACTGAAAATGCAACAGCTTCAGGATAAATATGTCATCATGACACTGCCAGTGGAGCTCAGAAATTCTTAAATAGCATTGGTACAGGGTGTATAGACCTGTGCAATGTTTGACTGTACTGCTTACTCAGAAATCCCTATTCTTTTTTTCAGGTTCCCCTGCGACTTACTGGCAGCTCCATCATGTTTCTTTGAATGTCACAAGTAAATTCCGGGTTGTGTTTCAAGGCATGAAAGGAAGTGGCTTATCAAATGGAGGCCTCTCTATAGATGACATCAATTTGTCAGAAACTCAATGTCCACACCATGTCTGGCATATCAGAAATTTCACACATCTCCTCAACACAAGTCCAGCAGGGTCAGCAGGAAGAATATACAGTCCACCTTTTTACTCTAGTAAAGGATATGCTTTTCAGGTTGGCTTGGATATAAATAGTACCAACGATAACCCATTTAATTTAGGAATTTACTTGTACTTGATTTCTGGAGCAAATGATGATCAGTTGCAATGGCCCTGTCCATGGCAACAAGGTACCATGATTCTGCTTGACCAGCATCCTGATATTCGTCAACGGATGTCAAACCAAAGAAGTGTAACAACTGACCCTCTGAAATTATCAGGTTAGTTAAAATCAGGTGTGCTATCCCATACATTTTAAAACACAGTCAAAAGCTAAGGAGTCAAATTTTTATTTTGTGTAAATTCATGCATTTTTTGTAGCTTCAGAAATGTTTAATTTGTTTGCAGCAACAGTATGATTGATCCACACACAAGCAAAAATAGAATGTATATGTAGGTTAAACTGGGATCCTAGATTTCAAAATTGATCTGCATATGAAATAGGTTGATGAGCCACTCCTAAATTTTCTTCCATATGCTTTGTGAGGTTGCATTCATATCCACTTTAATGAGAATGGAAGGTTTCCAGAAGGCTTGAAAAGAAAAATACTGAATGAACAATACACACAGTTCATACCAGATGAAAGTACAGCCATCCCCTCCCTCCTTGTAAAACGTAGAGTGGTGTCAGCGCAAATCTCCAGATGGACAAAGTACTGACTCCTGTTACATAATCTGTACTTGTTCAAGGTATGAGAAGATAAAGAGCCATTGTCCACAATAACTTGTAAAGGAGATAGTTAAGGTAAAGACAAGAGATGGTAGGAATCTCTATAAAGAGAGAGATTAAAGAAAGCTCCCATATTCATCACTGGATAAAGACTGGATTTAAGCCAAAACGATTTTCTGCATCAATATAATAATTTTGCCTAAAGAAACCACCGCCACCACTGAATTAATATCTTGGGCTTTCAGACCATAACGTTAGTCAAGGACAGAAAGGACAAAAATGTCTAGTTCATGGTATTATTTTAACAATTTTACGATTTACCTTCATTTTTCTATGACAGTGTCTCTACATGAAAACAATGCAGGTAATGTGGAAAGATTAAATGTCCTCCCCTATAAACGAAAGATGCATCACACCAGGTCCTCCATAGATGGTTGACATTTTCCTCATGCTCTCTGCTGTTACAGCCACAGGTCTCAGCCTTTTTTTCTTCCCTGTGAACATGCAATCTGTTTGCACTCTGCTCCTTCTTTCTTGTTTATTCTCTTATTACTAATAGCCTTATATTCTCAAGAGAAGCCTTGTTCCTCGTAACCTTTCTCTCACCAGCAGAGGTGTTGGATCAGGCAATTTCTTCTCCCTCTGTCAGGTAGTGCCATAGAAAATCAGACTTGTATTTGAGATTTAGAACAGGATCTGATGGAGGGGTCATCAGTGGCCTGTGACCGTTCAGTTTTTTCAAGTACCCTCTGCTGTTTTTTGAGAAGTAATGGATTCATTTTACACATAATTCATGTGCTACTCATCTTCTTCCCCATTGCACTTTAAAAGAACTAAAAAGAAAATACAACAGGTTTTCAAGTAGCTCTCCCATGACCTCATTTCCAGCAGGCTGTTTTCTCAATACTTCAGGCTAAACCAAGCCATTGAAGATCTCCATTGTCTTATGCTCTCATCAGTGTGGAAACTTAGGCAAAAAAACCTGCAGTTATTGTAGACAGATTCAGCATTGCACCTAATCCTTGAATTGTCTTCTTCATGACATCCATGAGCAGCTAAGCAGAAGCAGGCAAAGCAGGACACGGTCTGTCATGGTTGTTGAGAGAGGCGTCAGTACTACTTTGTAGCAGAGATTATCTGAGAAGGAAGAGACCCTATTGAGAAAGAAATACAGAGCAGTCCCGCACTCACATTCAGTTTATTTTTCTTTTCCAGATTCTTTATCAACATATTATTGGGATAGGCCAGATAAAGTGGGATCCATAGCATCTTTTCCCAATGGAACTACATTCATGAGAGGTTCAGGAAGTGGAACAAGTGCATTCTTAACTCATCAGAGACTTAGAAGTCGCAACTTTATTAAAGAAGACAGTGTTTATATTCTTCTAACAATGGAAGGTATGTAAACATAAAGTTGATATTCACAATGCAGTAAGCACAGAGTGTCACATGTTTACTAAGTCACTAGTGCTGTAGATATAAAAACACTTGATGTACTTTGCAAATGAACAGTTTTGGAACTACCTGTATAGCTAAATTCAGGTCATAAGTTTAGATAAATTTGTGGATAGATACACGCATTTTGTAATTCCTTTACCTCATGTGAAGGGATATAAAACAATGCTAATCCTGTGAAAATTATTTATAATAGAGTACTTTGAATAAAATTGTCTGTTTCTGAAAAAAAATAGAGGACATTTCCAAAATAAATCATGCTCTTGGAATGTAAAAAAGACCATTTATTCATTATGCCTGTGGACAAGCTCTTTGCTATTAGAACTTATCATTAGAATAAGAGGAAAAATAACATGAAGGCCTTATTTCTTGTGGGTTTATTGTGCAGATATATCACATCTACTATCAACTCAGCCAAGTGTTTCACCCACCATTGTTGTGAACACATCCGGTGCAAATACCACCAAACCTTCCTCTAACGCCACTGCCACCACCACAACAACCACCACCACCACCACGCCTATCACAAGGCCTACTACCACCACAACAACCTCTGTCACCACAACCAAAAAGCCAGAGACAGGGGTTCCTGATTCCTGCCCAGACAACCCTTGTGAGAATGATGGTGTCTGCATTATTGTCGATAGAGCACCGGTGTGCAGGTAACTGCCTTTATTTACCCTCAAATGCAATCTTGAGATGACTAGTGAGTTTCTAGTAGAATAAATCTTTGTTCTTAATGAAACGAAAGATAGACTGTAGCTGATTAAGACAAATATTTCCAACTGCTACTGCAAGTCTAAACTTATGATCAGTTTGGGCAACACAGTTCATAACCTTGTCATTTGACCATTTTGAAGTACTCTACTTGACTTCCTCCTGAATTAGATTTTAAATTTATTTATTGTTTTCAGGAATGTATTAATCCAATGTAATAAAATGGACTGTGCATCTCCTTAGAAGTCCTCATAGCAAAATTTATGAGCTAAATATAAATACAGTTGAAACAAAATAGCATTTATATCAATAGAAAAGATATTTAATACCTTGCAGGCAGGAAGCAGCATAGACATTATTTTAGAATTTCATTCAAAAATATTGTGTAGTATAAATTATGACCATGAATTACCAAAGTGTAGTTGTTTGCTTTTGAAACAAGAGGTTAAGGCTGAGGACTAAAAGGATTGTTTGCCCTGCAAGAAAATTAATGGGTTTTTTTTATTTAATTCTCTGTGGGTACATTTATGTAACCCACCTGGCTGATCAGCATTGTTCCAACTCTCAGACGAGCTCTAGGGCTGAAGATAGTAACCTTATGTGATACTGCGCCAGGGTATGTAGACTGGGAGAGTGCTGTGAGGCAAATATCTAAAGGCTGAGAGCAACAAGGGTCAGGGTGACTCATTTAGTATTATATCTCCCCATTTAGAAACCTTTTAAAAAACAATTCTTGTGCAACCCATCAGAAGCAAGTCACAAATATAAGTAAATGTCAAGAAACTGTTCCAAGAAGACAGAAAAAGGTTATGATGAATGTTATGAAAGTATGGAAAGAAAAATTTTGTTCTCTGACATCTCTGGACTATTTGAAACTCCAGTGCCTATGTGATCTACTTTCCATCACAGAGAAGTGTGTGACCAGCAGTCAGTTTCCACTCTAATTTTCTATTGGGAAATGATGGGGGATGTGATACATCCCCCAACAATTAGTATCCTTAAAGCATGCTGCAAACGGACTAATTTTCAGAACTGAAAGTATAGTTCTGAATAAATAGCTTAGACAGTAACTATGAAAACCATAACATTAGAAACAGCCAGAGTTAGAGAGATAGGGCAGGTGTGCACGCAGAAACACTGCACATATAGTTATTTTTCAGTTAGATCATTAAGACCCTCATGCTTACCATAAAACATTTCAGAGCTGATAGTGATGCTGGATAAGGTGAAGGAATCAAGACCTGGGGCTTATTTTTGGTCTTAAAATCAAATGAAATCTAGGATGTTAATTTCTTTTCTTACTTTCTTCTTGGGGGAAGGCAGAGACAGTTCCCTAGATTTGAAAATAAGCCCCTTCTAGCAATGAGAAGGTCTGATCAGAACGTACCACATCTATTAGTAGAGAAGCAGCAAGGAAAGTGATATATGGTGGGAACACCTTCAGCCAGCTCAGTCCTAGAACTGGGGAATTCCTGCCCCTAAACTTTGGTTCAGCTGCTGTCTGCTCTGTGATGTCTTGAGAGTCAGACCTGTGGTGCTCACCCCATTTATCCCACAGGTTCAAATTGCTGCATATGGTGACCTTGGAATTAAAAAGGCAAAGATCATGCAAAGAAACAAGTGGATGAAGTTTTCTGGAGGGTTGTAAATGTGGCTTGATTGGATAAAATTAGCTGTGTAAAGCTTCTGGACTATATGCCCCAGGAGTCTGTAAAGGCTTTTATAAATTGACTGAGTGAAGATGATAGCAGGGCTTTATGTAAAAGCTTGAGCATGAAAAAAAGCAGAAGTGCATCAGGATGTGAGACTATTTTATAATAGTGAAAGCAGATATTACATGACAGTGGTCTTGGTGACAAGTATCAGTTTTGGAGGAGAAAGTGAGTTTTCTATCAACAGAAGTGCCATAAACTTCAAGAAAAGGAAGCAAGCAAGTGATCTGAGTGATCAAGAGATGTGTATTGGTAGCAAAATACAACCCTTCTGTAGCAACAGCTCTATAGATCACCTGCAGCCAAGTGTTAAGCAGTCAAAAGGGTTAGGATGGCTCCTGGGTTTTGGCAAAGGCTATCTCTGAAGACATGACCTGTAAAACAGAATAAGGCTGAAAGAAGCACATCAGATGTGTAAGGAGAGTAGGCCTCTCAAGACAACTTTAAAATGGAAGTCTGTTTTAAGATAACTTCATTATGCTTTGGGATGTAGAAACAGTGGATTAGAAATGCCAGTTTTTCACATACCCCTTTTCATGTCTTTAATCTTGAGGTGATATCACAGGTTTGTTCTTTTACTTTCTAGATGTCCAGCAGGTGACAACTGGTGGTACATGGGAGAAAAGTGTGAAAGGAAAGGTTCAACTCATGAAAATACTGTAATAGCTGTTTCTTCAACCATGGCTGTATTTGTTATAATGCTTATTGTCACTATCACAACCGCAGTGTGCCTTAAAAAGAAATACAACAAAGGAAAAGAAAATGGCGAGAGCTTGACTCTACAAGAAGTAAGTATTTTACCTTTTCCAACAATTTTATATATATAAAACTAAACATATCCAGTAAAACTAACTTAGAGGATGCCACATTTTTGCAGTCTGAAGACCACAGCTCAAGAGTTAAAGAGCTTCACTAAGTACTACTTATTATCAAACACCAAAAAGCTACTTCATTCAAAACTTAGTATCCTCCTCCACCCCCACCACATTTACTGCCCTGATGGCAGCCTACATTTGAGTGGAAGAGTGTGAACAAAGGGGCTCAATTTCAGTTTGTAACTAAACTATGTCTTTTGCTTTCTGGACTTGTATTTCATCTATTACCCATTTTCTACTAAAGATCTCCCCTTAAAACACATGGATGTAGTGCTAAAATTCCAACCCAAAATAACAAAACAAAGGCAAATGGAAAAGTCAGTTTCCCATTCAATGGGTGTTTTTTATGCAAGGAACAAACTAGCCATGGAAATGGTGACTTAAGGAGAACTAAAAGAAGAAAGTAGGTTAAAACTGTATTAATGACTAGATTGGAAAAATCATTCAGTGAGCAGCAGAGACATTTGGGCATGTTTCGACAGGAAGTTTTATAAAGTCCTAGATGTATGCACTCTTAGTTTAAACAGAGACTTAATTTTGGAAATAGTAGAATGGTATACCGCAGAGGAACTCACAAGGCACAGGAGAAATTTTGTAAGCAAACTGAAGAGTAATGGTCTTCCAGAGAGCAGACTTCCATTTTGAATTTTGTCCTAATATTCTTTATGTGATGTCCTGTTGATGTGCAGTGCCTCTGTATAATGCCAGATACTTAACACTGTTGCTCTATGACCTTCCAAGAAATTATTTTTGCTTCTTTGTAAGTAACATTATACACATATTTTCCTCCCCTACACAATTCTAAGATGTGGGGCTTTTTCCTTTTTTCATTTAGAATAAAACATCCTTCTGAAGATAATGCGAACAAGCACCAAAGACAAAAGATGACCATCACTGGAAAACCACAACTACGTCATCATTCTTTCTGTTACTTTTCTCTAAACCATCACGATAAATGTTTGTAAAGTCTGGAAAATAATTAATCATCTGCATAAAATACTGTGCTGAAGTCAGTAAAGTGTCTGACAGTGTTGTGTATCACTGTGCAACAAAGGCAGAAATACGTTGTGTGAGTTGCCTGCCCTGCCTTTTAAGTCTACCTGAACATGAAGAAAATACATAAAACTGCATCCTGACTTTCAATCCACACAGTGAAGTCTGGGTTGGCTATCTTATCGCGATACAGATGCCTAAAATAAATGGGAGCTGGACCCTGTAATCACAGGGTACCCAGCGGTTCTGAGGCTTGCAACAGCTATTAGTCAGTAGTGTGAAGGTATGTGGAGTGTGGGAGTGTTTGGTCCATTAAGTTTTGTGGTTGTGATCTACTCACTATGAAAGAAATAACAAGTAATGGGGAAAGTGATAAATCAACAACATAGACATGTGAACATTAATGAGGAAGTCACGACAGAGACAATAATGAGGACCCATAACCCTTCAGCCACTGATTGATGGGCCATTAAAGGAACTACTCAGGCAGAGCCTTCAAGAATGTGAACCTGAACAACAATTTTTAACTGACAGGAAGGAGGAAACATGATTAACATGAGTATTATGGGATACTTGAGGCTACTTGTGATATGGGTTATCAGAAGATGCTTGTGGGCTTCTGTAAAAATGACTATGAGATGTTTAGGGGAAAGGCCAAATGATCCAAAGGAAAGGAGAAGGATCATGGTGGATTAGAAAGGAGTTAGTGTGGGAAAATGGTGTCAGTGACTCAAGAGTCTGGCCTGCAGCAGAGATCTGTGTGACAATGACCAGAGAGGAGACTTACGCAGGTCTTAGGGCCTACGGACGGTATGAGCACATGAAGGGACTGGCATGGGCTGTAGGGCTTGTAGGTCTAAATGCCAATGACTGGAGGGAGTAGGGTGTATGTGTATTGTATGTGTGCTGTATGTGTTTTGAAAGGTTCAAGTGCCGGCAACTGGAGAAGAGGCCATGGCACCAGAACTAGTAGGTCTAGGTGGCTGCAGCTGGAGGGATCAGTTTGTATGTGGTCGTGTAAGAGGTCCAAGTGCTGGCAAGTGGAGAGACCTGAGTGTGTTTATATTTATTTTGTGGATTTAATCTTCTGTGTGTGTTTGTATAATTCATTAGTAAACGTCATGCTGGACTACCTGGTGAGTTGGAGGAAACATTTCCACATCTGCAAGACTGAGTCTGAACCAGTGGCTGAGCGAGGCACTTCAGGGTCCAGACCTGGATATCAGGCAGACTGAGAGCCCGTGGTAGTATTCAAGAGATCTGTGCCTGTAGGTGTGCTTATGCAGTGAGAGAATGAGCGTATGGATCTGTTTCACTAGCGAGCATCACATTGCTCTGTCTGGCAAGCGGGAGGTCACCTGCATACAAGTTAAAGGATCCCAGGTCCAGGCATGGGTACTAAACAGATTTAGAGTCTGTGTTAGCATTCAAGGGGGCTGTGAATGTGGGTGTGTTTTATGGATGTAGAGAATAAAGGCACATGTGTTTTTACCAGAGAACTGCAGTTTTGAGTGCCTAGAGGGCAAGCAGAGAACTTACGTAAGTCTGGGTAGCATTACAGGTGGCTGTTGCTACCTATGCTGCTCTGTGTCTGCAGCAGTCTGTGTAGCCACCTGCTTTAGGGACCTCCACGTGTGTGTGTGTGTCTGGAATACACACTCAACCTTCTATAGTCCAGACACACAATAGGAAGCACAGCAGCTGCATCCCTGAGACTGGGGTGGTGAAATCACCTGTCTGGGCACATCATTGGCTGAGGAAGAGGAATCCCAGGCCTGCTGTATTAGTGGCTCCATTAACACCCTTGACAAGTAGGGCTACAAATCAGCGGGATTTGAGGAACAGAGTAGGCATGGAAATAGGAGAAGGGCCCATGGAAATAGGAGAAGGGCCCGAGGAAGTAAAGTGTAATTCCCTGAGGGCACTTTGAAGAGGAAGGTGGCAGTCACCCTGGGCACAGATCATGAAGGGAGTTGCTGCAAAATACGGAGCGTCAGTAACAGAAATGTCAGGTCACACCAGATGGTTGGTAGATTGGTATGTGAATATGTTCACATTTAAAGGTCACCAGCTACTTTGATTCCCTGGAATGGATGTTGATGATCATAACATTTGTTGTGTAATTTTCCCTAACTCTGGGCAAGAGCAGTTCAAATTGTATGGAAATTTGATGAGGGAACTATTTTTTCTCTGAATGCTACTGCACAGCACAAAGCAGCAAATGTGTGTGCTGCTGTACTGATATTACACATGTAGTCCTCCTCTGATTAATATTCTCTGAAATGTAGCTATATTTACAGCATTCATAGCTGGTTTTATTATCTTTTGTTGGAACCCAAAGATTCATGAAAACAGCCAGAGACAAAATTAACAAAGATTTGTTAGAGCTAACAAACATCCTGGATGGGAAGATACCCTACTATAGCTGTCTTAAAATAACTTTCCTATTTTGACATGTCCTCATCAGCAGTTTTCATGCTAATAATCCTGCAAATGTGCCTTCAATTAAGATATGCACATAGATTTACATGGAGTTAAGAAGACACAAATGAGACTGTTCATGAATTCAACCCTGGCTAAAATACTTAACATTATAAACAGTGAGCATTTTACAATTTCAAATGTGAACAACCAGATTTGTGACTGCAGAGATCGTTTATATGTTTTGAAATCCAGATTACATGAAATGGCATAAACACTTACCTATGCTTTCATCAGAAGAGAGCTTATTACATGCAGCAATATATTACAATACATTCTGCAAGGTATGCATTCTATAGGGTATATCCTGAAATTATAAACTTCCATGAGAAAAAAATCTTTAAGCTTCTGCTTATACATTTCAAACAGGAATCAGCGAAGAACACAACTTAATACTGAACCTCCTGATCAGTGAATATGAACAACTCACTTTTCAGTGGTGTGCAGATTTCACAGAGCCAAAAAGAGACTGAGGTTTTATTAATGTCATTAACTGACCTAAAAATAGTCAACAAAATACATTTTTCCAATTTACAATGCAGAAAAATTACTCAGGGAGTCCAGCATCAGATTCAACATTGCACTTTATTGTCTATCACTGAAGTTATTCTACTGCCTCAAGTTCCTGAACAAATACATCTTTCTTAAAAAACTATAGCACAGCTTACTTACAGTGATGGTATTTTTCTGTGAAGAATGTAGATGAGAGATTAAAAGTACATATGTGGTTTAGGAAAAGAAACATTTTAACTGGAATTTTCTTCTTTATGAGCAGATGCTTTACTTGAATTTGTAATTTCACTGGTTAAATTGCAATGCTTTAGTAATGGTCACATCTCCTAAAAACAGCAAAAAAAGATACCCCTGCCCAGGTCCTACAGCTGTCCCCTGGAGCTCACCCTCCTGCTTTACAAAGTATTTTCCTACATGATTACTAAGATTGCATCTGTTATTTTTAACAAAACAACTTAATTTTGCAGACATGCATTTGACACATTTACAGATAATATGGATATTCATCTCAGATCAAATACTGCATTTGTCAGTCAGAGAGCCATACGTGGAGTTGCAGCCTGGGTGTTTATTTTCCCTAAAGCAGATTTATTTACAGAAATTTTACTAAAAACCTTTAACATAAACTTCTCTATGTGAAATCACTGAGATGCTAATATGATAATAAAACCCACCCATGCTAATTCTGCACCAAATTCCCCTTGTTCTTGCTGTCCTTCTCACACTGTGGTGATTCAGATTAGAATTTTCAATAAACGGTTGTCTGCCTGCACCCCTGGTCAGGCACATTCCACTCTCTACAGATCAGAACTAGTATAAAAAGCTATTACCATATTCCCACAATGTGCAAAACAAGGACTAAAGCTGTGGACATTGACTCCTCTGGTCGAGTGCAGGTCTCTGCTGGTACATGGTGGCTGCCCCCTAGCAGAGACCCAGGCTTAAGTGGGTGTCATCTTCTTTGCTCCTCCTTTTCTGGGCTCTGGACTAGCTGTACAGCCGGACCCAGCAGAGTATGTGCACATTGTATTTAGAGCTGTGTGCATGACTCCTCACTGCTGAGTCTATCACAAGTCACAGCATGGGCTTAAAAATAATAGAAATACCCAGATATTCAATTCAGTGGCTATAGTTTGGAGTAAAAACAAAAAGGGGGGGGGGGAGGCTGTTGTTCTAGCTACTTCTTGGTCTTTCTTCCAAAATCCCAGCATTGCAGAAAATCTTTTAGGCATGCCACCTAATATCTATGCTAAACAGCACATAATGCCTCATATTCCCCATATACGCAAACCAGACCAATTTCATTGCTATTTGCATCACACGGATCAGCTCGCTCACTCTAGCTTTTGCACAAGTAGCAAATAACTGAATCATAATGTCTAATAGTCTGTCTGGCACTGCATTGTCTAAATGCAAAAAAAGGGGACTGATCCTAGACAGTAGCTCTCTTATTTCAGCTAAGCATGCCAGGTATCTTGTATCACCCAGTCCAGGCAGACACTGTTCCACGGTGCAGGGCAGGAGTCATGAGTTGTCATTCTCTTAAGGTGCAGATCAGAACAGAGAAGTGCTATTTCTCCAGGTTTTTCTTTCCCAACTCACCTTTTTACTGTTACTAGATCTCAGCGGCTTTTGCTAAGACACAGATGCCACATGTCAGTTAAAGTACCTTAGATTCTCATAAATGGGGTCTTAATTCTCCCATCTACTTGGACTGAATTTTCAAGCTACCTTCAAATGCCAGCAGTACAGAGATTCATGTCTCAAAAGGAGATGATAACCACCAAATAAACTGCATTTTCCGAACCGTCATGCGGTCAATCGTTGTTTCTTAAATCTAGAGTTGTTGCTTAGAGATTTTTGTAATATTTATCAAGTAAAGACAAAATATCTGTATTTTTCTCAGATTGTGTGATGAAATTATGAAGAAATTAAATATATAGTGACCTTGTTTCTCCACTTTCATATATTTCTTTCATATATTCTAGTTTATTACAAAAGACAGCTCGAAAGTTGAGCATTAGTAATTAATTTTGTGCAAGAAGAAGGTGAATTTTTGCAGCGGACAGTCTCTTCGTGGCTGCTTTCCATGTTCTCTCCCCTTTCTGAGTATCAACACAACGAACTGGGGGGAAAAAAAGACCAAGGCACTTTAGATTGATTATCCCCCCTACTTCCAAAATGATTGTTGTTTTGGAGTGCTTATGGATTGGTCTCCTTTGTATTAAACTTCTGGGAAAACATAACCATTGCAATCTTTTTCTATTTTTTATAATGGAATGCTTTTTTCTTTTTTTTGCTGTCCCAGTCAAAGTTCATTACTTACGACGTGTACACTGTAACTGGTAACATAAAGCTTGCAGACAAGTTTCCATTCCAGTTTTCATCTTCATTTGCTCAGAAATTCCTAAACTCCTTCCACTTAAGATGAAACAGTCCATGCTTGATCTCTGCCTTTGACTTCACCTGCTGTGAAAACAGAATAGCATCAAAGAAGTTTAACTTGAAAGTCTGGAACTTAAAAGAAGGAAATAAAACTTCATTGTTTCCCAAGATTGCAATGCTTAATCATCCAGTACATAAACATGATTGCTTTTTCAGGGCAATACTCATGGGAAAAGAAAAAAAGACTGTTTGCTCTTTTATCAGATTTGAAACTTATCATTAAACAATTTGACAGGACATTGTGATTAACTTCTAAATGATACCATTTTTGCTTAGTGGTTACTAATATGTAACTAGAACCAACCATCTTGTTCTGCTAGAGCTCTGTGTCTGTGAATTTGCCCTTGATTTTTCTTGTTAACACCATCTGGATCCATGCAGTCTATGCTCCAAAAAAACCAGATCAGATCTTGTCAGCAGTATGCCTCCTTCTTCATCTGTGATCGCTTTGTTTTTCCCTTCATACTTCTCATCATGCTGTGAACACTTGGGTTTGGAGGCAGCTTTCACTCATGTGAGTGATGTTTACTCATTCAGAACAGAGAGTTAAGAATTACATAAAATAACATTGCAATTTCAGTTTATTTTGTTAAATAAGCTTTTCTTTTATTAAGTTCAGTAGCTATTGTTTAATATACTTTAGTTTATTAACTGTGGTAGGAGTCTCTGTTGCCACTTAAAAGAATCAGGTTTCATTTTGGCTGCTGCCATGCCTTTGTCACCAGAAAAGGTTTGTCAGGCTAAGCTGAGGGTAAGGAGAGAAAAAGAAAATGAAATTATTGATCAGCTCATCTGATTAAGGAACAGCCTTTGCAGGCACTCAGGACAACTGCAGGTTTACCTGAACCAAAAGAATAATGGTCATGCTTAAGCATTACTATGTGTGATTGAGAGGAATGGAAACTGAAAAGCCACTGGGATAAGAAAATATGAATTCCCTTAAAGGAAAAAAGCTCTAAGGAAAAAGAAGAAAATTATATTAAGATAGACAACAAATACCCAGTATGGGTCATTGTGTGGTAGTCTACAGGCTACGTCTCCCAAGCAGACAGATTTTCCTTTGCAACATGAAGCTTGAATGATTCCTTCTGCTCAGCAGCCACCTGTTTCCTTTACCTTTCTTAGGTTGCCACCTCACAGAAAGACCAGTTGCCACTACTCACGTCCTTTTTAAACCTGGTTCCATTACCTTACAGCAATGTGCACATCTCTCACTCACAAGTGCTATGAGACCTCTGGCTGCCCCAGCCACAGTGCTGCAGAGCCTCTTTGGGCAGCTGTATCCCTGGTGAGGTCTGGGAAACTGGTAGCCAGGGCAGTGTGGAGGCTGTGCTGGCACAAGCATCTCACAAAAGCTACTTTTTCACTGGAAGCTGAAAAACTGAAGTGTAAACCTTTCCATGGCTTCTGCTGGGGAAAAAGCCAGTGGTGGTATCCTACGGTGCTGGCTCCATTGGTCCTGTGGAGAGGTTGTCCCTGCATATGCTGTTGCTGCTGGCAATAAATAAGAGTCATTCTTGCCTTGGAGGATTTGCTGAAGGAACTGGTGGAGTTGAACACTTTGTTTCACAGAGCCACTGAAGACCCAAATATTTGTTCTCCCTTGGGAGGGAAGTCCCCATTCTGCACCCGATCGCCCTCGTCAGCAAAGGCCAGGGTTGTCCTGTTCCAGCGCTCTCCCTGCATTGGCTTTCCCAGCCAAGTGCCCATGTGGTCACATGGCAGGAGTGACTTCCTGGCTCTTTGGTTGACTTCAAACAACTCTGCTGGCTACACCCCTGTCCACAAAAGACTTGAAGAGCACTGCCTGGCAATTGCTTTCCTTACGAAAGTGAATCTTGAACACTGGAACACATTTAAATTTCTGAGAAATACAAATAGCCACAGACATGTTCATTTTGAATATGGTCTCAGCAACCTCAAAGGTATTTCTGAAATGAAATGTGGGGAAAGGGGGAACGGAGGTTTATTTACTCTTTCCCCCCCAGAGGATTATTTACCTTTTTTTACCCTGGGGTTCAAATGAGCAAGCTACTCTGCCCTTTGTGCCAGCAAAGTCATAGAAATTCTTTCATTCACATGATAATCATGCTTGAGTGCCTATACTGGGTGGTGCCACTTGCTTTCCTAAGAACAAGTTATCTTGGCTTCCACTTGCCTTAGTTTATACCCATATTGCACAAACCACTTTGCAGGTGTGTCAGATCACTCTCAGTTTGGCTGTGGCTGGGCTTACTGACATATTTGCTTTCTGTCTTATTTCCCACAGCACCTCAATGATCTGGTGGAATTGGACCGGGTAGGCTAAAGATGATTGCTTTTTTTCCATTCCGCAAATATTCTTTGGCTATAAACCACTTTCTCATTTCTTATTAGGCAGCATTAAGACCATTTCAAGGCTTTGTTACCAAAAAAAAGCCCACAGGCTGGAGTTCAGGATGTCGGGTATGCGGGCGCTTGCTGAATGCACAGCAGGTAGCCCGGCACATGGGACCCATTGCACGATAGGGGGGGTCTGAGAGCTCGAAAGATGGAAAGTTCGAAGTCTTTGGAAATGCGCGGCTGAACATCAGTTTCTTAATCAGCAGTTACAGCTGCTGTCAACTGCCTTCCTGGCAACCCCCTGCTGATGGTGGTAGTGGGTTAGGGAATATCTTGCAATACAAAGATCACCTCTTAAAGGGGAAAGAAGAGCACTTACACAGCTTTACAAAGCCTTTTGCACACTGGTTTTAGAAGGCTGTCAAAAAGTGAATAGTTAATAAGCAGTAGAGAAATCCTGGAATTTCTTTCCTCCTACTATTCAGCATATATGTGAATGGTTAATTTGTGTTGAGTAGCTTGTACAGTACCTGTGAGTGCATTATTTCCCTTAGTTTATTAAACAATAGTGCAGTAAATTTCCTCTCCTTTCCAATCACTTCAGGCTTCTGTCACAAGGCATGATGAAAGTATTCGAAATTTAAGTAGCTACTGGTGAAGTCAGAATATTTTTGCACATTCCTTGCAAGACTCACTGTGTAAGACTGGAGTCCCTGCTGATGGGTCAGAGTGTGCTAACCCTGATATTGCTAACTCCAGGGCCACCTGGAGCTGTGGCCCCCCAAAATGCAGTTTACCAGAGAGCTGAATGGCAGTAACAGCCAAGTTTTATAAGCTACCAGCTGATCTTCATAATAAGCATTATTTTATTCAAAGTTTCTAATCTCCTTCTCTGTAAAAGGAGGAAGATGACTCTGCTGGTGTTGTGAGTATGTTGACATGGATATTGAGAAGTGGCAGTTTTTCCTCTTTCAAGTAATGATGAAGATCAAAACTTCCAAAGTTTAAAACATTTGCTTAAGTACCTTGAAATATCATTAGTACATTTATTTTTCTAAGCTTGCAGTGTTGTATTTCATATGTTATTAAAAAAAACACAGCTTCCATACAAATGTCATGAGTTTTAATGTTTGATTTCAGTTTAACAGAAGAAAATTGGGAGCGAATCAAATTAACACCTTTTGTTATTCCAGGTACAGGACCTCCAAAAACACAGGTTCAGGCAATTGAAAGAAGATAAAGCATTACAGAGACACATGCTTAAGCCTTCAAGCTGTCAAAGTTGAAGGACTCTGGTAAGAAATCTTCCATTTTTAGAATTTTAGTTTGGGTTTTTCCCAGCAATTCTCCTTCAGAACACTCCTGAACCTTAGCAAACTTGGAAATCTTGCACCACCAATTAGCTTCTAAATTCACTTTAGTTGTAAGATTACACCAGGAGCATTGGTGTATAAGAAGAATTGCAGTTTCTCATTTCAGCCTAAAACTGAAGAGAACCTGGCATTTCTAAGGTGCACATTTATGAACAGAAATTTGTATTTCTATATGTAAATATATATAAAAGAACCACATACCTAACACCCCTCCAGACATTACTGCAACATAGATTCTAAACACATCCTCAGAAATCCTATTTCAATAAATCAGATAGAAATGCTTGAATTATACTTTCCTTATTAGAGTTCTTGCTTCAGAATCCTCCCTGAACAAATATTTTTGCTTTCCTTTAAAATTTAAGATCTCATTGAAAATTTCAAAGAAGATGCTCATGTCCAACCTAGTTTGCATTTCATGAAGGGATCAGCTTTTGACTTTATTAAAGCTTTAACAGACAGTCCTTTGGATTGCAAAGCCCAGCAGACCTTTTAGCAGGCCATTGAGTGCCATTATACGACTGCTTTGGATTTTCTTGACTCCACATGTGCTGTATTTGGATATAGAGCAAGGTAATTCTGGTGCTGGGCACGCACATCTGATAAAGGGTTGTTGGATAATAGATCCCATCTGTATTGACATGGTTAATGTGCCAGTAGTGTGGTGTGAATAAAGTGTTCTTTCAGCACTGCCAGTGAGTCAGTGTGCAAGTTGCCCTCTTCACGAGAGAATAGATGTGCTCAAACAGAAAGATTTGAAAAGGATTATCTTTTTAGGTTAATCTATTTTTAAAGCAAGTTATCAAATATTTGATTGAAGCTCGGTAGAGAAATAAAGAGCTCGATTTATGCAAGGAAGCTGACACCGCTGCAAGGAGCTGTTATGTAGCAGGTTAACATTGTCAGACTAATATAACTTAATTATGTGTACTGAAAACAAAGCATTTAGGAGTGAAGTTATAACTGAACAGCCACCGTGCCTACGAGTGACAGAAGTAGAATAGTTCCATCAACTTGAGCAATAAACTGAAGCCCATTCGTGAAATCAGTGGGTGTCTCGCCTGAGTGAGCAGAGCAGGATTAGACTCGATTGTGCATAATGCTGGCACTAGTTAGAAACATAGAACAGATGTCAAGTAAATAGGGAAGTGTAGGACAAAACAGAAATAATTGTAAAAATGTGCCCAAGGATAAAATAAATTGATCCTAAGACACTAACAAACATTCTTGTATGAGACAGAATGAGTCTTTTGTACTGGGTTGGCTTTTATTTTCTTGCTAATATTGCATGACAGAACTACACTGGTGTGATAAAGGGGGGGGTAATGAAATAACTTAGCAATGCACAATTAATTCTACATGCTCTTACCTAATAATAAGATATTGATGTCTTTTTTAATGCGTGTCCCATTGTTGAGAACTTTCTCATTACCCTGCAGTAGCGTACACAAAATGTTTTTTTTTAATATGCTCATGGCCATGAATGTTTGGTGCTAAAGACTTGCTTAAATGGTCAAAGATATCCTATTTAAGAAACAGCAAACACTTACATTGCACATTACCAACATTAGGATGGAATCTCATTATCCATTATCCAGTATTAGCGCAATTTATAACTTACTTTAGTTTGAGTTTTGCAGAATTTCTTGATCTTTGCGACATCATCAGCTGAAGATGTGGGTGCTATTTCTTTGCTCATCAGTTTGATAATATTAGGCAGCATTATTGTCCTGGGTATTTTCTTCCAGATGCAGAGAAATGTCATGAGATGAACTATTAAATAGGTGAACTATTAAATACACACTGGACCATTGTTTTCATGACACAAAAAGCTGCTTAGGAAAGAGAAAATGCAAGTGGAATTAAATGCAAAGAAATTACTAAATGTATCCATTTTATTATGGCTTAGTGAGTGAAATCCATGCAAAAAGAGGATTCAGTGAAGTTCCAACATCAGAATTCAAAAGAACTAAAACTATGTTGTATACCTTTATAGCTCCAGGGATTTAATTTCTTCTTCGCCCGGCAATAGGAGTGGGTGGGATATCTGTATGGTGTGGAGCAGGAGACATTCTGTCAAAGAATGTGCTCTGGCACTAGGGCTACCTTTGAAGGAAAGAGAGAACACAATTTAGGTTTTGGTTTGTTTTCAAAAGGCTTGCCAGACAACTGGGCTTTTTCTAAACACTGATCCGACAAGCCTTGCGAACCCTACAAGGTGAGAAAAAGCAATCAATCATCTCAGAAACCTAAAATTAAGCACAAAGGGGGGAAACCCCACCTTAACTTCTACTTTATGAACCTATCAATCATTTGATAGTTCACAGGCTTTGTAGGCAAGTGAGACAACTGATGCTTCAGAAGGTCCAAAGAAAATGCTTAGGGGAGGGGAGACTGTAAGTGAGATAAACTATCTCTGAGATCTGTGTGTGAATGACATGAACCCCAGCTCAAGGCATGGTTGTGTCTCCCAAATAAGAGAACTTGAACAGAAAATGAACCAAAACTGAATCCAATTCCAGTTTGGACTGCTTTGGCATTAGTCTGCAGGCTCCTGATAGGTCTCTGTGTTTTGCTGAGCCTGCCTCTGTCGTCACAGTAAGGCAGAGCTCTCCCAGCCACCCAACTTGGCCTTGGTCAGATGAGTGCTGAGCTGCAGATCCACCATAGCTGTGCAGATCCACACCAGCCACGGAGGAAGAGGGATACACCTCTGGGGGTGTTCATCTGTCACTGGGGAGGGTCTGGGCCCAGGTAACGTGAGGAAATTTGGCAAAAAGGAGACGGAGGCAGGTGGAAATGGTTGTTCTCAGCTCCACAAGTAGCATGCAGACATTGCTGCCAGGCATGGGGAGCAGCAGATGGCAGCAGCCACAGGTGAGCCCGAAAAAATGGGATCTTTCTGAGTAGATCATCAGGAAAAAGCTACTGAGGTTTTTTTTGCAATCAGTATAGAAGAAAATCACAATAGAATTGAAATAACTTGAAGCCATACTGACAAGAATCTTTGAACTGTTTGTTAAACTCCAGTCCCTCCTATTTGATCCCAGGTTCATCTCTAGCCAGTCCTGACAGACACTCACCCCCCACCCTTCACTGTCATGCCCAACTGCAAGGTAGTGATTCGGAGAGGGGGCTTCAATCTAAGGTATCATCTCGATGCAAGGAGATTTTTATGACCTCTTATTCCTCCTGCGCACTATCCAAAATGAACTAGTTCTTCTGTAAATACCTTTTGTGTGATATTTTTTAATATTCTAAGCAGAACTGTTGGCTCTTGGGATATACAGGGTTTGGATATTTCCCCAGGGAAGACGAGGAGGATGGATGTCAACTCCAGCAGCTGCAGCCACACAACAGTACAGTGAAGAAGTGAATATGGGATAGCATGTGAGTTGCCTGTATTACTGTTCCAGAGCCTGTGTTACCCTGATCTTCAGCTAATGCCTTGAGGCAAGAAAGGACACCCGAATCTGAAGAGATGTCCCTCTGGAGATGCCCACTCTGCACCCACTGAGGGGTGCTGGTTCCCCACTGCATCCACGCGCCAGCTCAGTTCTGGTGATGGGCACCCAGCAACACCAGTGGCACTGGCAGAGCAGGGGGAAAATGCTGCATTCACACTTGCCATTAATACTTACTGATTAAGAAAATCCAACAACCAGTGCATATTGCCTTTTATACAGCTGAGAGACAAAACACAGACTAAGTTACAACAAAGCTTAAGTCGAAAATAATTACATTTTGTCACAATTCCTTCCACACAGCCCAAGCTACCAAGGAAGTGAACTGCCCGCGCCTGGGGAGAAACATGATTTGCTCCATGGCTTCCTTCAATCCCAGTGTGAAAAATTTCCAAATGTTTGAAACAGGGAGCAACTAAATCTTTTAATGCTCTCTGAAAAGCAATCAGCTCACCAAACGCATCATTCAGCAGCCTCCAATATGAAATAATCAAACCATGAAAAGCTGCTGCAGTAATCTTACTTTAAAATCCTAAATTCCTTTACATTTTGAGGATCTGATGGCATTGACTCCAGTCAGACACACACAGCCAGGGCAGAGACTGCAGGAGCTTCTCACAGCTCAACTGAACACACCTCTTCCATTTCTTGAGCAGAGGCAGATTAACATTATGAAGATTTGTTGTTGCAGCAAAACTATCCAAGAGATAGAGCTAAATCCAAATTCATTTCATTTGCAGCCAAGTCATATTTTGATGCAGGTCACTAGAAGCTAATCTTTCATCTCTGTTTTTCATACATGAAAAGGGAAAAAAATTCAGATTAAGCAGCATTTATCATACTAAATAGAAATAAATCAAACGGAAAATTGCATAAAGAAACTCAACTAAAACAATCAAATTAAAAAAGCCCTTTACCTGTGTGAATGTAATCTTTGATTTTCTCAGAAGAGAAGAAAACCTTATTATTGAGCAGACTTAAAGGAGAACCTGGATTACCTTGTTCCCATTCCCCTGCACTTGAACTGTCAGATTTCACTTCCCGTCTGTCAGGCAAATACAGTTGCTTGTTCTCACACGCTGGAAAAACTCGTGGTTTTGGTATTGCAGCAGCACTTAAGTAGCAGACAAGTAGCAGATCGTTTTGTATCCTGTATTTTTTGTTGGTTACATGCATATATACACAGACCCACAGGTGCATACACGCACCTGCATTTGGTAATGTAACACAGCTTTAGCAAAAAAACCCAAGCTATGAAGAGGCTTGCCTGCTTTTAACAACCTTTTATTGATGACCTGACTTCTAAAGAGCTCCCATCTGAAATAGCTTATGGTACGTATTAAAAATGAAGAAATAGCAAAGCCTTCTAGAAGACATTTACTTAAGATTATCTGAAATATTTCAGTATAATTGAAGGAATTATAGTCCTTTTTTCCCCAAAAATTTCCAAGTCTTCCATTACATCAATTAAAAATGCATTTATGAATTTGGCTTATAGCAAAATGCAGAGTAATAAGCAGTAGGTCTTATGGAGAATGGCTCTCTGGGAAGAATTTTTCTGATCTATAACACAGGTGTAAGAGGCTTGATAATGCCTTGGGTCAAATTTTTCTCATGAATATTAGTTTCTTGGCTGGAATCTCTTCTGGCTTCTAAAAATTATATTTCATTTCAGAGCAAATTTAGTCTGAAAAATAAATGTAGAAACACATGCAGTAAGGTTGGTTTCACACAGAACATGAGAAATGCTGAGGTTTGGGGTCCAAGACAACATTCACTTTGTTCCTTGGTATTTGGGCACATTTCCCCTAGATGCCCAAGAATGAGAGGGTGAAAACTGCATCCCTTGAGACTTGGCAGGGGATTTTTTTTTTTTAGACAGTCAGAAACGAGCATCCCCTAAGCTTGAATCTCAGGCTCCGTGAGTATTAACAGCAAGTTTTAACACCTTGGAAAAGCAAGCAAAAACAAAAATAGCAGAGGCAGAGATATATATGATTTATAAACACAATGAGCTGATGATACTGTTTTAGTGGTAGCACCAGGGTCTTTAAATGCATCTGTTCCTAAAAATCTAGATTTTTGCTTAGGACTGCTGAATAAAATCCAACATAAGTTGTAGGTAAAAATTTGCATATTGACGGGAAACTTTGAAACTAATGAGTGAAGACAGTGACTTTTATATACAAAACATTCTCTCTGAAAGCTCCGGAGATGTAAATCATTGGAGATGAGGAAAGCAATCCCAGCAAATATGCCGGTGTGGCCTGTTCTCATTCCCTGGCCATGCTCTTTGCTTAGGGCTGCTGCGAATGAGGCAACACCTGGCTGCAACCTTGGGCTGAGCTGCTGCAGCTCGGCTTACTCTGACTGTTTCTGTATGTTGGTCCTTTGTGTTCGGAGATGAAAGGCACAGTGCGACACAGAGGCCTCTCCTCTCTTCTTTAGAAACTGCCTTCTCATCTCTGGTTTTCCACAGCTCAAATGTAAGACTTTGAAAAAGATTTCAAAGCTGCATCTTGTATATGGAAATCCGTGGCTCCAGGCAAATTCAGGATCAGCCCTGAGATTTCAAGCTGAAGAGTAAGAACCTACAGCCTAAATATAACTCCTTTTACTTGGGTTTTGCCCGTCTCTGTTTAAAGCCATCAGTAAGAATAAGATGATACCAGTTTTCACGGATAATCTATATAGTTTTACTTTAAGTAGATATTTCAATTTTCTTGTAAAACCACTAGGTTAATGAAAGCTGAACACAAGCTATTTGGATATTTTTCCAGCTGCTAGTTATCAAATATCAGTGGTGTTATACACGCTTAGGAAATTGTACAAGTATACAGTAGTTGAAGGTGTTTCAGTAATTCACAGAGTGAGGAAGTAACCAAACCACTTTCAGGGCAGCAAGAGCATATGTCGGGCCATATGTCGGGCTTGGAGATGGGTTCATTTTACATGGGAAGACCCAGGGAAGAAGAATGAAAGAAACTGCATCAGCTGAAAGGTTTTCACTGCTCAACAACAGTGGGATATTTTATAAATGTTAGTTATATGCTTTTATAAGAGTATATCACCCTACCTGATTCCTTCAGGGTCTGCAGGCCTGGCAGAAGCCCAACTATGTTTATTTGCGATGGAAGCTCTCAGAGCAAGATGGGTGCAAACAGCAAGAGCAGAGCAGAAAAAGGATATGCTGTTTTGCCTGGACATGAAGATGGCTCTGGAGGGCAATGTGTAGGAACAGAGGCAGCCACCTACCCCCTGCAATCACCCCATCACTCACAGCAAGAGGCACCCAGTTTCTGGAGGCCAAAAGGTAGCAGAGGAAGGTGACAAAATGAAAGAATATGCTGGGTTGGGTTTGTGGGTCAAGCTGGAAAACCTGGATTTGTACTGTTTGTTGCTTTTTTAATTAGTGGGCTTTTCATCCTTGGCCTTCCACACTCCCACTGGGAGCTCAGTTTCCAAGTCCTAGTTTTCAGCATTGCTCAAGAAGCTCAGATTGAGTTCTACAAAGCAAAACATGAACATTGGAGACCCTGTGAAATGACACTATCTTTATTCAGTAAACCAGGTGCAGCAGAGAAGAATCAAAAGAAGAAACAGTATTTCCCTCCCTTTTTTTTTTAAGTCAATAAGGAAGGGTTTTTGAAAAGCTTACTAGATAGGTAAGAGAAAAGCATTGAATTTTCATTGTGCCTTTCATTACAGGAAGTAGAAGACAAAAACATCTGAGAAATCAGTAGTAAGGCGAGAGTAATAATTGATCTATGTGGAATAGATGTAGACCGGGAGTGTTTCCATCTCCACTCCAGTTCACTGATTTGTTAGTAAAATGAGAAATTTCAGGGCCATGAAAATAGTAAGAATGATGGAGCGTCTCCCGTATAAAGAAAAGCAGGGAGAGTGGGAGTTGTTCCCTGTGGAGAAGAGAAGGCTCCCAGAAGACCTTATTTCATCCTTTCAAAGGGGAGCTTAGAAGGAAGATGGAGAGAAACTTTTTAACAAGGCGTGCAGTGACAGGACAAGGGGCAATGGTTTTAAACTGGGAGAGCACAGATTTAAATTGGATATAAAGAAGACTTTTTATGATGAGGGTGGTGGGACACTGGAACAGATTGCCCAGAGAAGTTGTGGATGCCTCATTATTGGAAGTGTTCAAGGTCAGGCTGAATTGGTTTTTGAGCAACCTGGTCTAGTGAAGGATGTCCCTGTCCCCTGCAGGATGGGTTGGACTAGGTGATCTTTAAAGATCTCTCCCAACGCAAACCATTTTATGGTTCTAGGAAATACTAATCCAGTATGATCTTCTAGTGGTTTTGAAGGATAAAAATACCCATTGTGTTCAGGAGGAAACTGGAGGGCTGGTTACCGGGAAGGCCTGTTCTTCATTCTTCAGGAGCAAAGGCTATCTAGGACTAGCATTTAGGACAGTTTCTGCTGTCATACATTTCTCCTGCTTGCAGAGTTGCAGTTAAACAAATAAGATTAGCCAAGATATATGTAGTTCTTCAGCGCTCTGCCAGACCTTCTGCCAGTCCAGTTCGTACAGTGTCGATCCATTAGAGCTTCCTCCTGCTTTCTGTTTGCAGTAATCCACTGGAGACCCAGCCCTGGAGACCTGACTCGCTGACCCCCATATTCATTAAGAATCATTGTTGATACTGTATAATGCAATAGCAACAATGCAATTAAACCTGCTCCTTCTCATTGCAGAGCTTTTATGGGATTGGCAGAGAGTCATAATGACATCCCTCAGCCCTTCTATCACCCTTTGCAATCCTACAGCTGGTTTCATCTCCTGCAGCTGTGTGCCAGTCTGAAACTGCGTGGCACGTACGACAGCAGTCACCGCAAGAGGACACATCCCTCTGCTTCACTGCCAGCTCCTTAAACTTGGCACCTTAAACATATTTTCTCCTTCCTCCCTATTTTCTTTCCTTTTATTCTTCTTCCTCCTACCCCAGACTCTCTGTGAGGAATGGTTTTCATTTAATCCAAGCGTGTTTGGCACCAGATTCCTTTTGTCCCACCCAGGAGCCAAGGGTATTTTGAGGTCTTGTTGAGCAATAAATAAAGATTTCGGTTGTGTTTCTGTGCTCACATTCTGGCAGCCTGGTTACCCATCTTGAGCTTTCCACCTCTGGAATCTGATAGCAAAAATGGGGAGAAGACATCTCCTTCTCAAAATCACTCTTCATGTCAGCTCTTCAATGTGCTGAGTGAAAATGAATAGCAATGTTTTTTCCCTGAGAAAGGAAAGACCTCGGAGACAGGCAACTGAATAAAAATATAAATACTGTCAACTTCCAACAAAAGTTGATCTTCACTAAGTGTGACAACAAAAGACAAGAAAAAAAATCTATGTACAGAACACAATTTTCCAGTTTTGCACAACAACCAGAGCTGCCATTCCAACAGCTGCCCTCAGGGGCAGAGGCAGTGGTTAGCAAGGGTTACCAAGGGAATGCCTAAAATCATGCTACCATGGGAGCAAGACTGCTAGACAGATGGTCCAGCAGCACCGAGGGCCTGGGCAAAATACCTAGGGCAACTGCCTGAGCAGCTCAGATTTCCCATTCATTCTGCAAAAGCAGATCCCATCACCTGGAAATATTCAAGGTCAGGTTGGAAGGAGCAATCTAGCGTGGTTGAAGATGTCCCTGCTTATTGCAGAGGGGGTGTTAGACTAGATGACCTTTAAATGTCCCTTCCCACCCAAATTATCTTCTGTGATTCTATGATCTTCTCGTGGCACAGAACAAAGGAAGAACGGGAGAGCTTTGCCCAGGTTTGCAGGTTTTGGCCAACCTGCGCACAGGAGAAAGCAGTTGCATACAATGTGTGCATCTGGTGACATAAAGCATGTTTATACCTGGGCACTAGAGCGTAGTGTAGAGTGCCCCAAGCTAGTGATGACCTGAACCAGCACAGTCTGCTGCAACTAAGGACTTCAGTGATTTGTCACCGGCGTCATGACAAAGGACGTCAGGCTCTCTCAATATTCCAGATCCCATAGCAACTCTACTCAAGGACAGAAGCCCCATTGAGAGAAAGAATAAGGTACACACACGCCTAACAAATCTAGGGGAGGTCTAATTAATTAAAGTATCACACCAAGAGGGGTGACACATTCACAAACATTAAGCTTGGACTTCCCAAAAAGAAGAGAGCTGCATTTTCAGGTCCCTCTCCTGCCTGTATTCCTTATTCATATTTGTAGGTAGCCACGGTGACCAGAGTCGGACAGATTTATGACAGGCTGGATGACTACTACAATAAAAATAAACAGAAAACATCTGCCTTAGAAGAGCATTTTCCTGATAGGGAGATCTCTACCTTTTGACTTGGGCTAAAGCCCTTCCCTTCCCCTTCATGCATCAAATGCTTTCCTGCAGTCCCTTTCGCTCAGCCTGGAGCCAACAGACTGGAGCATTCAAAATTAAACATTTTCCTTTTTCCTCTTTGAAAAACTGAGCAGAGACATGCCCCAGACAGCCCTGCTCATGGTGAATGAGATTTTTCCTAACTTCTGAAAGCAATTCTGCTTTTCTGTTCCCCCCTCAATATGATGTACATCCTGCCTCCAGACACACTTCTCCCCTCTCCCAGATGCGAGGGTTGGAGGCGAGTAAATCCCATCTGTGTCAAATCCAACGGAAACCACCATGGCAGATTCTGCCCTGCTTTATTTCTCATAAACTTATATTAATGAGTCCCTCCATAAAACACTCTACCACTACTGTTGTGCTAGAATAAACTTTCTTTTGGCACAGTATCAGCAAACGAAAATTCAATCCAAGGGTAATTTGGCACAACAGCAGCTTAACTGCATAACGTGTGGATAGTTGTGGAGCTGACATTTCCCCCTACTGTCAATATTGAAGAAAATGTGAAGGGACAACGTACAGCACAATATTGTTTTGTCTCTAATTTTCTTCCCACCCAATAAACGCTTCAGAGACTTTTCTGCAAAGCAGAAATACTTGCGCATAAAAAATGTTTCCAAATTATAATTGAATAAATTTCTCTAAACCAAAGATAATAGACTCAGGGCTTGGGAAAATAATGTTCTAGGTGAATGTCTGCTGGAGACAGGAAAGCTGTCTCGCACTAAACTCTTCGGGGAACACACAGCTCAATCCTCTTGCTGAAGGGGATCAACTGAAATTACAAGACAGGGAGAAGTGATGTGTCTTCAGAGGTTAAAAGCAAAAGCTTGATGGTTCCTCTCAATTATCCCAATCTTACTTTGTGAATTCACTGTTTGAGAAGCGCTTATTTCTGAATTATACTGAGATGAGCATGAGAATAAGTCGGTGAAATTACTAAATGAAACCCAACCATTTTATGTAATACATGCAACCCAACTGATTTAGTACAACGAATTCTGTACACATTTGAAATATCATGAAAATAGTGTCTTTAATATACAGTTTATGTACTTACAATACACGGTTTAGATTTGTTCATATACATTACAGGAATATTTATTTGCACCTGGTTTAAATAATAATCTGCCTTCAGCCTTTTACATAAAAGCCCAAAACAGCACATAATTCCACAAAAACCATGCTTCGTTTCATAACGGAAATTTACTAAGCCAAAGTTTTGGGGCTTTCTCTTTTCCCCCCCCCCCCCAAGTGTTACTTTTTTGACCTACCCAAAGTGAATCTAAAGAGCTAACAACTAACAGATATTTTTAATATGATTCAGAAGATTGTCCAAGTCAAGAGAATCACTGTGCAGATTTTCACACTGAAAATTTGGGTTTTATGCACGGAAATGAAGTCTGAACAACTGCTGGACTATTAGGAGTTTATGACATAAAAAATGAAGAGTCATTTATTGCTAGATCTCAACAAGGGGCCTGCATTTCCCTACTGCCCCGCCATCCCTAATACCACAAATAAAAGGGATAGTCCTTCACTTCAATTGAGAAAGATTTCATTCGTACGCTTTAGCTTCTACACGGGACTGCTGCAATTTCAAACCATCATAAAGAGGAGCCACAAGAGCTGGGCCTTTCACACAGGGCTGGTATTCAGCTTTTCAGCAGGGTGGCATATGCCCTACCTGGCCTGCAGGCAGGAATTTGCTGACCTGCGTTGCAGGCAGAGATCCAACCGGGCACCACACAAGTAGCTGGTGCCAGCACAGTTTATTTAGTGGGGAGACAATCAAGGAGTCAATTCAAGAAGAAAACAGAGGTGAAAACACTTCAAGTACTTATAGGGAGATTTGAAACATGGAGAGTTTTGAGACAGCATCACTATTCACGTTGTTTCTCTTGAAGCTGTTGTTGTGGAATAAAGTCCGTTAAAGTTGCAAGTAAAACTGTTGTATTGGAAAAAAACCCTGTGTAATACACAGTTACTTCAGACTCTTTATTCTAGATGCAAAGAACACTTTGAAATGAATTTTCTTTTGAATTTTGGATGGAGCAAATGTTTTCTGTCTCTAATTTTCTACGTGTAAGCAATTTCTATAACACGGTAAGAATAAGAATGCAAATATGCCCTTTGAGTTGATTTCAGTACAGCTTTGGTTAGCCAACCAGGCAGCAATACAAAGAATCTTAATCCTAGGCACAAGGAGTGTTTAAAGAAAACCAGCATTTCCCCTCAAGTTTCCTTCCCATCCTCCCTTAGCCAGTTCTGTGTCCACTTCTAGAGAAGCCCCCATGCTAGAACCCAGCTTTCGCCGCTGAAGGCAGCATCAGTCCTTGCGCCACCACGTGATTGTTGCATAGAAAGGACGTGTTTCCTGGTGCAGGACAAACAGACAGCTCCATACAGAATGACACACCAGATTTTTTGTTACTAAATTCCTCAGACAAACAAAAGCCCTGAGGAAACACACAGCCTCAGACATGGATAACTAAATAAGCACCTGAGGCCTGACATTTACATAATCTGAGGAAAGAAATCCAAGTTTAGAATCAGCCTATTTTAGCAGACTGCCTCCAAAAAGTAAGAGAATTTAGGCTCACTTCGGCACGACGCATGTTGTCTGAACTCAATGGCTATATCTCTGTTACAAAATGGGCCAGAGCCTGCTCTCAGACCCCCAGGACAGCCAACACAGCTTGCATCAACATGGTTGAACCACATTACTCTCCAAAACCAGGCTGATTTCACCCATTGCTAACCTCCGAGCTGTGCGTGGGAGCTGTCTGGGACCACCCATTGCACAGGCTGGCTGGGTTGAATTAAACTAGGCAAGAGACCCCACTTCAAAAGTTCAGCAGCAAGGGACTCCCACAAAAGCATGCCTGTGCCCTGGCCCTGCCCTTTTTGCTAGTATGGTTTGCAAGTCCTATCAAATGATAAGTGCTGTCTCCTCCTGGTCACATCAGGTGGTAAAAAGTCCATATGACTGGGATATTCCCCAGAGCTTTCAGACACTTACTAATCACAGTGGGAAACATCACAGTAACCCTCCAAACTTGAAATACCACAAGCAGTGCAGCATTTTGTAACCTTTCCATGTCTCCAGGTTTTACAACCCGTCCTTCTAAAGAGACTGTGTGGTTCTCTACTAAGGCCTGAAGGACTCCACCGCTTCTGCCCCATTTCAAAGGGGCCACCATCCCCTTAATGCCAAGGACTTCCAATGATGTGTTCACATTGGTCTGCCTTGTTCAGACTGCCTTCTACAGCATCAGAGCTGGTCCTGACCACCTAACACTACAGCAGTGAAGCTCAAGAAGAAAGCATACAAATCAGATCCCATTGGCATTAGTGCTGCCGTAGCCTGACTGCCTACATAGCAGTGGAGAGGTCAAGCCACCACACCCCAGCTGCCTGGTTTGCTCATCACTCTCCTGATTTCACCAGAGCAGATGTTTCAGTCCAACCTGGGCATCACAGCAGGTGGTTTTACAGCGCAGTGATATAATTCACACAACACAAAGGTTAAGAACAACAAAATTGACAAAAAAAGGCTTGGAAAATTAAGGCGATAGGCTGCTAAGGGCAAAAGAAAAGGTGAAATGCTGATATATTATGCATAAAAATAAGTAAGTGGGTAAGTGGTGTGCCAAGCCAGAACAAGACAACTGGAAGGACATAAACAGCAAGTTTGCAATTAGAAAGTTTAGCTGTACTTTCACACACAGGATCTGTTTCTGAAAGCATTGCACACTTCTGGGCCTTTCAACAGGACAGTTGTATTTTGGTCTATACACACATGATGTCAATGCAGCTGTTTGCAGGAAAAAAAATTCCAAGCAGGTAAGAAGAGATAACAGAATAGGCATCCATCCATAGTAAAAACCACTGTTTTCTCAGGGATATTAATATCCTGGGGGCATATGAAACATTTAATGTTAATATTACCAAGATTTCAATCTCTTCTTTTCCTGATGAGAGAGATCTTTTAATTTTTTATTTTTATGTGGAGTTAATAAGCCAAGCCAAACAAAGACTGGTACTCGATGAGTAGAGGAGTAGTACAAGAGGAAACAGCCTCAAGTTGTGCCAGGGGAGCTTTAGATTGGGTATTAGGAAAAATTTACTTACTGAAAGAGGGGTGAAGCATTGCAACAGTCTGCCCAGGGAAGTGATGGAATCATCATCCCTGGAGGTGTTCAGAAACCATGTAGATGTGGCGCTTCAGGACATGGTTTAAGTAGGCATGGTTTAAGTGTTGATGATTGGACTTGATGATCATTGAGATCTTTTCCAATCCTACGATTCTATGAGATTTAAAATTTGGCTCTATCTAATTTGAATGCCTGTTCGGCACAGCAGAGGTTGAAATGTGATTTACTTCCACTTGCACGTGCCTACCAACAAGCACAGACATTTGAACAATACTTAAATTTAATTTACTCTTAGTTGCAGCTAAAATATTTTAGGACGCTAATTAAAAAGCATCCGGAGAAAGCTATCGATCTGTTGCTAAAAGTCAATACACTAAGAAAAAGAGTAGGATTATGAACTCCTTGGGTTTTTCAATTGAGACTTTTTTTTAGCTCACTGCTTTCTAGTACCCACGTCAACTGGGCTTTGCTCTCCGGTTGGGAACTGGTAGTTTGCATTACTGCAAGACAAATGATGTATCTTGTCTTCAGCATGGAGACATGACATGAAATTTGCCCAGGTAACAGAACACTCCATTTGCAAAGAAATTCTTTTTAATGAGTCAATATGGCTGAGAAATCAGCCTCCCTTTTTTGTCCCTCCTTTCTGTTTCCTCTTGATGCTCCCACTCTGTTTCCTACAATGGACTAAGAGATTCTTTATACCTCAAAAAGGTAAAAAGGGTGATGCTGTCACTCTGGTGAGGGCTCTGCTCAGCAGCAGGTGAAGCTGCTCCAGCATCCCTGGTTCTGACCACCTGAAGATCCTGGGCATGCACAGTTGCTGAGGATGGACACCACAGGCACGTTCCTGAGGACCTCCAGAAATTCTTGCATTAAGAACTACAAAAGAACAGGATCCTGGGGTTACTTAGACACATTTCACAGACCTCTGCCAAGCACACGAAATCAGCAACAGACTACCAAAAGTTAATCCTATTTCTAGCCTTCTAAGCAGTTAAATTTGAAAGGTCTCCATGGGGAGCCTAATGACCCCTTCCCATCTCTGTGCTCCCTTTTGACTGCTACTTGCATGTGACATCTATCACAGCGAGTTTTTGCAGCTGGGCAACTGAATTAGCCCATTTTACAATGCTTACAATGCTACTCCCTCCTACTTTGACACTCACGTCCTCCTATTGTGCTGCAAACAAGACAGGTGAACTTCAACATCACAAAGTTCTTTCAAGGGAAGGCCCAAATCCTCTCCTCGCCCCTGCTTACCAGCATGCCAAGTGCTGTTTCTGCTCCCCACCCCGCTACTGCTTTATTTCAAAGGCATCCTACAGGAGTATGATCACCTTCCCACGCAGATCCGACCACAGGAACAGAACAGCACATTGTGAGTGCATTTTCAGATGATCATAATGGCAGCAGAGGAAATATGAGGGGTTGCCTTTCGCCAGAGCAAGGCTACAGCAAGTGCTATGCCAGCAGGCTACTGCTGCAGGCAGGATCTGCCAAGAGAAGAGTGTGCACTGAATTGCCTTTCCCATGAGAAAGCTGCAAAACAAGAAGTCATGCTCCTTACTCCAGCCACCCAACTATAAAAGTAACTTTTGAAATCTACAGGTCATAGAAACTTCTAATTGACCAGGGCAGAGTGGCTCAGTAGGAATATCCCCTTTCTCCTTCCCCTCTGGGCAACGAGCTAAGCAAGACTCTTGTTTTAAAAACATTGAACTCTTTTTGCTCAAAGTAACATGGAAAATGTACCCACATTACAGGTACTCAGGAAGATATTGTTAACAAAAATACGCTGCAAGAATAGTGTATTAGTGGCACTTCACAGCAACCCTTTAACATTTTCAGATGTAGTGTCAAAACAATGTTTTTGTATATCTGAACATGCTTTTTGTTAACAGAAACGGAAGAAAGTCACAGCATGTTGCCAAATATTATTTGAACAGAAATAAACCTGTATGAAATACATTTTTTTTTCCGTTAACACAAAACTGTAAACTGGATTGGTGTGTGTCTTTCAGCATCAGATTGTTCAGTAATAAATATGACTAAGTTTTAACAGACTAGAGAGTAAAAGTTCCCTTAGTGTCCAGTTTTTAGCAGCTGTTGAATGTTCAGGGATGCGCAAGGCACACCTCTGCAGATTCTCTACCTTTACTATTGACATTAAAAAAAAAATGTTCACCACTCAAAAACGGTTATCTGCATAGTAAGAATTTTTCTACTACTATTTACAGGAAGGGCTTTTAGTGCAAAAACCAGGAAGTGATGTATTAGCTGAAGTGCATCAAGCACGTCTCGTACAGTCTCACTAATAACTAGCTGGCATCACATCTTGGGCCGCCAGCCATTAATGAACTGTAGTATTTTCTTAACCTGCAATTTGCTTAGCTTAAAGTCTTCTGACAAGATTTCTTCTGTGAGCTGAACTAGTAAATTGCCATCAATCTTCTCTGTAACAAAAAATGATATGACATCTTCTGACAGACCAATAAACCTCAGCGATTTAGACACTTCCTCTATTGAGAGTCCAGAGAGATCTGTGGGTGGCTGCCAGGGAGAGCCGTCCCCACAAGACCTTGGGGCTAACTGGAGATGGAGGGGAGACGAGAAAGGATAAGACACAGAGAAAGTATCCTGCATGCCCTTTTTAACAAGATACTGATCTTCCAAGAGGTCCAAAGAATCAGTTTTCAACTCCTCCTCAGCACCATCTATTTTCAGTGGTAAGGGACACATGTCTGTAACCGGTTTCTCTTCACTCAACTTCGGTGCCCGAGGAGGTAAGGCAGGACATGATTGGCTCTGCTTTGCATTGCTGACTCCCAGAGCTTTCTCATCAGTGCAGTCTAGAGAGTAACTTGCCGACTTTGGACAGCTAGAGATGGTGTTTGTGAACTCTGCTGGGGTCAGCGGGGAATAACCCGTTGGGAGCTCACACCCATCAAAGTCGAAAGTCAAAGGTGCTGGACAGTTTCTCTTTGGTGTGCCCGGTGTCTTCTGTCTGGGGTAACTGTAGCTCCTGCTTGGTTCAAGCAGGAAATCACTCCTGTTCAGGCCTTCGGCAGCTCCTGAAAGATGGTTTGGCCAAGATAACCTCGAAGGCAGAGCTTCAGCTGAGGGGCTTCCCAAAGGCATTGTGCTCTCAGGCTCTTTGGATTCGGTTTTCATCATGTTACAAGGGTAGCAAGAGACAGGTGTGCTCTCACTTGGGTTGGTGTTGTTGCTCTCTGTGACATTGCTTAAGGAACAAAGCAGAAAGGATGTAGTTAGTAAGAAAAAATGTGGCATTTCAATAATTTCATAAATCATCTGACAGAGTCAGAGAGTGGCTGTCATAAGGAAAGAATATTCTTTCCTCCAGCAGAACCTTTCAGATTCGAATTAACAATACATTTGAATATTGCATTGACAGTTCTTTTACTCGTTCTATAAGCCTGATATGAGGAAGACTTACGTCTTGCTTTTTTCAAGCTGATAAAGAAGATGTCTCAATTCAGTTCAATGTCATCTCTCAAACACTCAGTTTTTCCACTGTTGAATTCCTGGGAGACACCACCATGGAAAAGGAACAGTCTCACGCACACCGAAAGATGTCTGAATTGCATATTTTATACTGATATATCACAGATGTATCGTGATATGCAAGAGCTTGTAATAAGGGCAGGTTATCCTTGCACTAGATACAAGCTTGACTAACATAAGAGATGACCAGAAGCCCTTTATGGAGCCAACATTTTCATTTGTTATGGCACTTGCATGTGTAGAGGGAACAGGATCATTCCCCACTGGTCACTGGTGCGCCCAGTACAATAACACAAAATAAGAAATTATTTACTGCCAAAGGAAGAGTTCTACCTAGAAGGGTAAGCAGACCTAGCTGCATGTGTTGAAATATCAGGCTTTAAGTTTACCCCACAGTGACTTGTTTGTGGGTCCATACCCTTAAAAATGCTATGATGACAAACACTTGCTTTTCAAAGACATCTTAAAAAAGCTACCCTGACCTACTTTCAGGTGGCAAACTAAGCTCAGCCAGTCTGAAGGTAACAATGGCTTATATCCAAGTGTTCACAAGAGACAGAGATGCCAACAAAAGCACACGCTTGCTGCTTTTATGCCCCTTTCTTTTAGAAAGTCTGAAGGATTGGGCTGATCTCTGGTCTTTCTGGCCAATTATGCCAGAACACTGGAAAAGGAAGTAGCAGATTTATAAAATCCTTACCTAATAAAAGAGAGGGAAATCAAAAGTTGAAATAATTGTTTTAGTTATTCCTCCTTCTCTTCTGGAAAATAACTACTGAAGAAATAAAACTAAGTAGTCATTCTGTGACAACTCATTGAAAACAGTTTGAGGAGGGCAGCAGCTTTCAAAAAAACCAGCACAGTTTGGAATGGATTGACACAAAAAAAATCGCTCCCTGTGTGCTTACAGTGAGTCAGAGAAGAAGCAACCTGGATTTGCCCAGCTCAAACACAAAGTGCAGATGTGTAAAAGCAACTCGTATCTATATCATTGGAAAATTAGTTATAAAAGTCAGCCCCAAGACATGTAGTTCCTCCCTATCTACCCATCTCTTCACTCCATGCCCTCAAAAGTTTTATTTTTTCCTTTTTATATCAAAAATACAAGTCTGCAAGCTAAAGCAGTTAGATGTTTACAATAGCAGAGGGTTTTTTTTTCCTCCCCAACAAGGATACACTGTCAACTGTTCATTTCTGGCTGTTTAAAGCCCAATTGCTGTAATGTACACAGCCCAAAGCATTTTTCACAAATCTAGCGATTGGGCTGTTCAATTCAGAGAAAACAATCAGTAAAGTGCAGTAAACAACTAACCATATAGAGGAATTAAATTTATTGATCCTGTTCCTGTTCTCTAATTCAGCATTAGAAACGGGAACATTTAATAACTTAAAAGATTAGTGAAATTACTGAAAATTGAGAAAGTAACATTTTCAGGTGCTTCCTTAGTTACTCTCCACCAAAATCACAGGATCATAGAATCATCTGGTTGGAAAAGATCTCTGAGATCATCAAGTCCAACCATAAAATCAACTTATTAGGACTCAGCACCAAAGGATTCAAGAGAAACATCAAACAGCTGAATTCAGGCATCAGGCATATTTACAGACAGAAAAGGACAAATCATATTGGTTTTGTTTGTTTTTAAAATATTGGCTGCAAACTTCCATGATCCAGAAAATAAGCTCATTGATACAAATGGCAAGACTCGAAAGCAACTTCACCAGCAATCTGGCTCCTCTACGCATTGCCAATTTTCTAGCAGCTTCCTCTGCAACACTAGGTCAATTCAACAAAAATGAAAATCTCTGGTCTGGACCCAAGCTGGAGATTAATTTCATGCAAATATTGTTAAGTTTGAGGCAAACAATATCACCTGCATTCCTGAGTAACTTCACTTCTCACTGTTTTCCTTGTTTCTTTGGAGGCAGATGTATTCTTAGCTACAAAGAGAGAAAGCTGCATTTGGTGGGCCTCAAATGCTGGGAGGTCTTATGCCTCCTGTGGAGTAGACCTTGAACTACCCAACAAGTTTTCATAAAAGCAAATGAACAGCCTTGATTTAGAGTGATCATTGCCAGATACACAACAGTTAGCTGCAAATGTGCAATATGGCTTAGAAAGGCAATTTCAGCTGAAGTTATTATACCAATTGTATCTGAGCTGAAATTATTCCAGTGGCATCTCAGATCAATTTGTAATACCCAGACAGGTAGTATCTTGTCATTGAATAGATGCCAGAAGTAACGTCAGCAAGATATTCAAGTCAAAAAGGAGTTGAGATTTCAAAAGGTATATAAACTTTCTGAAGGCGAAGGAAGAACACTGCACTGCTAGGAAAAGGCATGCAGCCCCACAATTCAAAATCTACAGTCAACTTTCAATTAGCCTGAGTGGATTTTTCAGTTTGTGGGTTAGGCTTGTGCTGAAGTGGGTTTGATATGGAAGCTGTCTGGTCCCCTTCCGCTACACCTCACTTGGCACTTAGCGGTGTCTGCTGGCCTCTCTGTTCTCCCCACAGGTTCCCATGTAGCTGGCACAACACATTTCTGGGTTAGTATATCCCTTTTATGCCACCACTTACCAGAGCTGGCTGCACTGCACGCATGTAGCACTGAAATCCAATCTGAAAACTAGCTTTGAGATGTTCTGGTTTGAAGATTCAAGCCTTTCAAGAATTATACAGAACTGTATGGGATTTTCCATTTAGACAGCCTGTGCCACTTTATAGCAGATTACCTACAACAATATGTGCAGGTATTTAACATAAATTGCTATGTCTTATCCAGTAAAACATGGTTTCTGCTGGATCTTTGCTGCCTCTTGAATCTTTAAAAATAACTTGACTGGTTAGTCCATTTCACAAAAATGGACAGAGCTACTCTGACACGGTACCACGCCTTTATAAACAAGTGTCCTCAAAAAGAATACTGCTAAATTAAACTTTCTCAAAAGGGGCTAGCCCAAGGTTCTCACAGATCAAACACATACATGTTGTGCAGTCCCGATGAGTAGTAAGACAGAGTAGGGCTCGGAGAGCGGGTCTGTTGTCGCGCAGGTTTGACTGTGCGAGGAGGGATGGAAGGACTGGTGGAGGACGGCTTTGAACTTCGTGGTGGGACAGGGGGAGCATTCAGGAGCCTGCATTCCTCTTTCACCTGTACAAAAGAAGAACGTGTAAGTAAGCAGGAAAATAACCTGGGCATCAGCACTCTCACCCAGATGAAGCACATCTGTTTCTGCCTTATTCTATGAAAGGAAATGATTAAAAAGGGAGGAGAAGAGAAAAATGATGCTAAATATATACATTTGCAACAGTATGTGGATGTCATGAAAAAGTCCAAAAGAACACCTTGTTTCCAGTAGAGATACTAGTAGTCTTTATTAGGGTGCTTTTCAGTAGTTTGATATTCACTCATTTAAAAAGTAGCAGCAACAAAACTATGTAAAAGAACCTATCAGTAACATATGAAACCAGACTGTTCTACCAACTTCATTAATTTTGTTTATTTTGATGTAATAAACCAACCTTATTCAATGAAAAACCTCAATAGACTTTGATGTTTCTTGACTTACTTCACCAGCGATGCTCAGCCACCCAGCTCTGTGATAATTCCTGGCCTTCCTTCCCCAGGAACGTTACACGTACCTCATATTTTGTCTTTTTGCAGACAATCAGCCAACTTTACAGCTTAAAACACACGATGGTAATACTGCTTATGTGAAATTCAGTTTTGGTCTGCCTAGGTAGGAACAAAATACCAGGATGCCTATAGAAAAAATGATGGAATTAAGACCTTAATTTCAGCAGGAAATATTTCAGAGAGCAAATTTACACAGTAGGGTTAGAGCTGAAACAAGGCTACTGAGAATTAGGCTGCCAGGCAAGATTTTTAAGGACTCACCTCTGTCCCCAGCAGGAGGAGACCTCTCTTTGTTTGAAAGAGTCTTAGATGCACCAGAAAGGAGAAATTCTTTTTGTGTTTGAAAATTAAAGTTTAAATTTAACAACATTGCAGAACTAAAAGTTATCTTAGCAGTTCTGCAACACATAATTAGCAATTAAAGTGATCTAATTTATTTTAAACCAAAATAAATGTGGAACCTTTTGCAATCCATTTCAGAGCTTTCAAAACACAACAAACCATTTAGTACTTTTGTGAAATGGAAAATTGGGGACTGAGACATTGTAGTACATTTTTTCCCTAATTCAAAACAAGTCAAAATTACAGGAAATGCCCAACAGCGTAAAATACTGAAATAAATCTTGCTCTAAGGGTTCTTATTTGCTCTTTCAAGAAAAAAAAGAGTCAATTTTATTCATGTTTGTTATTGAATTCAGGCATAAAACTCTTCAACCATTTTAGTGCTGTGCCCCAAGGACGCTTAAGGACTTCTTTTTTTACTTCCCAAGTTGGACTGGGCAAAGTTAATGCTGCATACTATTGAATATATACCCGTGGGGTTAGAGAGAGCATTCAGGAGAGCTCTTGGAGCACGGCAGGTGGTCAAGGGGTTAAAGTGATTCTTTCCCAGGAAGAGTACCACCACTCAAAGGTGCTGGCATAACAAACTATGCCAAGATCCTTTGCTGATCTAGATAGCAGGTCAGAATGAGGCAGTCCCAGTTGCTCTCTGTCACAAGACCACAATTACAGCTGCCAGACACAGCCCTCAGGAAACCCAGGACAGTTTTTGCAGATGAAACCATCAAGAGCAAAGGGAAACTTCAGAGGCAAGCTACCCTCACTAGGTCCAAGAGAACAGCAAAAAAAAAAGCAGGAAAGGGGGAGAAAAGCTGTGGTGGGCCATGACAATCACCTTGATGGCTCCTGGTGTTAGTAGGAAATATTCTTTTGCCCAGAAGAACTAGAAGTTGTGAGGCTGCCAGATATAGACAAAGTGCATTTGCACTGCATGTCCTAGGACTTTTATTCATCACTGTCTGAGCTATCCCATTCACCAACACTCCTTCCTGTGACCTGGAGACCAGATGGTGTTGATTTTAAGACCTCTGCTCCTTTTCCTTGGTGCCAGCCCAAGTCCCGCCAGCACGTCCTGGGCCCTGAGGTGTCACTCCAGTACCTGGTCATCACAGTTGCCCATTGCAATGACTGCTTCCGAGACCACCTGGATAAAACCCACCCAGCCACTGTCATGACTGCAAGCGTAATGCAAAACAGTTCAATGCTCCTTGCCAACGGGATCCTGAAAAGCCAGCAAGTTCCACCAGGGACGTGCTTTAAATCAATCAGGAAAACAGCTCCCAATTTTATGCAAATTAGTGTTTGGGGATTGAAGTAATTTGGAATTTACAGGCCTTAATTCAGAGGTAATTTCCACCCTCCTGTTTCTGCCTTTATGCTACTTCGATTTTCTGAAAGGTATTTACACATGATCTATCAGAACGCTTCATCCTGCCAGAGAAGAGAAAACCAGAACAGCTTCTGAAATACCCAAATGTCCTTTTCTCTCCTGCAAATAGCTCCTGCACACACATTTTAAATTTAGTGCATGCAAAAATACAATCACCAGCCAACCTTTAGACAGAAAGGCTATGGAATTTCATTCTAGGGGGAGTGATGACTAAACCACATGTTCATCAGCAGCTTCTGAGATCTACTTATTCTATAAATACCCTACGTGAAAACCATACAAACATCTCCTCGGCCCCAGCCTACTGATGGATTTGGTAGATCACTGGTGCTCATTCCAAAGCTGTTCCAGGAAGCCACAAAACAGAGTCGAAATTATAATCATCTACAGAGCAACAGTTTTTAAAATTTTATTTCTTATGGGGTTACACCCCTTGCCCACCTCTAAATGCAAGCTAATATCTTTACAGGAAATTAATTGTCCTGCAGAGCTGGAGAGCAATACCACAACTGCTGACAGCACTCATGTAGTACCTCAATAATGTAAGACACACAGGTCAAAATCACACACTATTTAAAGTGATCTTACAAGGCAACGCCACCCGCTAGAAGGAGTCACTATGCCATGAGGTCTCCCCAAGAGTGAGGCTCCACACTGATGCTATCCAGGCGTTCCACAGCAATCTCAGCATTGTCACCCACGTCTTAGGCTTGACTCAGGGGGGGCTGGCAGCCCCTTGCTAGGAGGGCTTCCCTCACCCCACCGTGGGGGCAGCCTTCCTGCCCTGCCGCCCCCTCGCCCTCCCACCCGCTCCTCAGCACTGGCTCTGGTGCTCCTTTGACCCTGCACTGAAGCAGTTCAGCTTGCAGAAATCAGCAGGAAACTAATCATTTTCCAGATCCAGACCTGGCTGCCTGCCCAGGCCCAGGAGTGCCAGAGCCAGCACAAAAGAGGAGCCAGGACCATGTGGCTGGGAAAGTAGAAAGAGGAGGAGGAGAAGGGGGGGTGGGACCAGCCCCATCAGCATAGGCTGCCAGGGAACCTCATCTGAATATGGTGCAGCTGGGCACTTGTCCAAGAGTCTGGACAAAGTGTCAGTGCATACCCGACTGACCTCAGAGGCAAAGAAGTGCTCTCAGGTTCCTGCACTTAGATACTGCACGTAACCACTCTTTGCTAAAAGGATTTAATTTCTTGACTTTCCTGTCTTTGCTGAAGCTGCTGCAGCTGCTTTTTGGGGAAGTTTCAGCAGACTAGTCAAAAGGTATCTGCATGCATTTCATGCTTGCACCGGTGTTCTCCTCCACTCTCCTTATTGCACCTCCCCAGCAGCTGCACAGCCTGGCCATGGGGATCCCTACAACAATCCACTGGAGGACAACCCAGCACAAATAAATACAACTTAGCTTTCGACCAGATTGTGACCTGACTTATAATGAAAAGGCTACAGCCAACACTGCTGGACTGTAGAGTGGGAACAGGAAAGGGACAGGATCACCATGGTTTGCTGCCGTTAAGTTTTAGTTTAGTCTCAGCTTACTGCGCAGCCTTGCTCTTGAACATCTCATTGGACTTGTAAATGGAACAATATGTTCTTTATTTAAATTCCAGCAAAATCTCCGCAAAACTAATTTGTTAAATTACAATATCTCTCAAGATTAATGAGACATAAGTATGTATCATTTAAATTTTGCTAAAGATTCCTAGACACGCTTTCCTGGGGGAAGTTTTCTTTTTGTCTTTGTGCTTTTTAAAAAATAATGTTTAGGACTATGTCCCAAGACCACACTTAACAGATTTTTCACCCTGTCAACATATGTTAATAAAACATATTTGTATTTTTGTCTGTGAAGTCTCCATGACATTTCAGGTTTGGAGAAGTGATTTCTCCCATGACAGGTAATATGGTCTATTTAAAACTGAGACCTCTAGAAGGCTGATTTATCGCCTCTGCAGAGTTCCTATTTAAACATGTTTTCTTTCAATAAGCGGTATAGAGTAATTAGTTCAGGTCTAGTTTGGCAGTTTCATTGAGGTTAACGACACAATATTCTTTAAAATTTGCCATAAACTCATTACAGAGAAGACAATCTCTCATTAACAAACACCTCAAATCCATAAAAATTCTAGCTACCCTCGTTATCACAGCCTGTAAATTGAAGACGCACACACTACAAGGATCTGAGGCAGTTCCAAGTGATGTCATGCCCCACACACTTAGGCCACAGGAAACCTGACAAAACATGAGGCCAAGGAAGTGACCTAGCAATTCCTAGACTTTGTCTATGTGAGCATAGAAAACCAACAAATATCACCAGAAAGTGTCAGGATTCAGCTACTAGATCAGTTACATTAAATATACTCCTTTGATTGTTTAGGACATGGTTTACACATGATAGGAAACTAGTCAAAAATGCACATCTCAAAGTCTCACCACTTCCTTGCCTTCCATGTGCCTCAACCCCTCCAAGTCTTGCCTAAAAAATCCCCAAGCAAACTCTTCACCAGCTAAAAAATAAACGAAACAACATGAATGATTCTGACTTACTGCTTCTGATTTGGGAGGCACTGGAGGTGGAGGTAGGGAAACATCTGAAGACTTTGTGTTTGCTCCAACAGTTGCAGGCATAGGAAGAGATGCAGTACCACACTTTGATCGGAAAGACCCTCTGTAGTTGTCACATTTGTTCTTCTCACTTAGGGAGCGAGTGAGAGGCTGGTCGCAAGCCTTTCCAGACCCTTGGTTCAACCAAAGCTCTTCATAAGGAAGTTCTGGTTTTGTAGGCAAAAACATCGATTCTTCACTAACTTCAGGAAAAAGGTAATCGCTGCTACTGTCACCAGACTCCTGGAACTGAAGAGCATCATGAGAAAACAGGGCCCACTCATTACACAAGTCTCTGCAGCCATGGAGGTTCACTTCACTATTCCCATGCAAGTTGTTTCCATAGACACACACTGAAAGCCGGTGGAAGGACTGCGTAAGCTCATCCCGAGCGTAGCTGAGGGAGTTCGGCACATGGCTGTGCCCTGTGCATCGGCTCTTCTTTGGGCTCTTGCAGTCTTCGTTCCAGTCAGTTTTCACATCTCGCACAGCACGGGAATACTCATCTATGTCAAACTGTTCCTGGCATATATTAAACCAGTGCTGGATGAGGGATTCATGCCATGGCTCCCCCTTCACCAAGCTGTCAGGTAGAATAAATTTCGGAAGCGTCAAGTGCAAGGGAAAATGCATGGGAATAATTTTATTGCCACGAAGCATACAACAAACCACAACAGTCTTGGTTTGAATATTGACAAACTTGTACCTGTGCCCTTCACGGATAAAATGCAGGTCATAAGGGTTTCTTGGTGTAGGACTCGGCACGGTCACGTTAACGGGCAGCCTGGTTTTTTCCACTATATTGCGAATCGTGTGCTCACCTTCTTGCATCTGCACCTCCAGTGGGCTGCGGGTGCTGAACTTGCCCTTACATTGGAAGGGGAGACTGATGCTTTCATTGGTCCTGTGGTTCATGCAGATGAGGCAGGGCATTTTGCCTCTGCCTAGCTTACTAATTGAATTAAGTTTCCCAATTTTTTTGAAGATGGTGTTGAGTCGTGACTTCTCCTTAGAAGATTTTGCATAAAGGATTTCTGCTTGCCCCATTAAAGTGAGCTCATCCCCAGTACTAAGGGTAATGTTGTAAACCTCAGTATCTTCATTGCATTCACCTGAAGCCACCTGCAAAATAATAATAAAAAAATTGTTTTCGTGCACGGAATATAATACTTCAAATCATATCAAACCTACTGAGACTGGACTTAAAAGACTATGTATTGGGAGAAACTACTAAACTAACTGTATTTGAATAGTTGAGTAGTCAAGTATAAGGTGCTTAACCTGAAGCTCAGCCAAGTAAGGGGTTTTTTTTTATTGTTCTGCACATTCCTGTATCTTACTTGAGATACAAGAATTCATCTGAAACTGCCAAAGAAGGCGTGAGAACATAACCAATTTTAAAAGAAAGGACAAATTCACACATCCCAGCAATTCAAACAGCCACTTGTGTCATGCAGTTATAACAGAGTATGCATATATTCCCTTGGGTTTCTTTTTCCCACCCTCTTGCTATTGCACTTTGCTAGAAATTATTTGCCAAGCTCTTGAGGGAAGAAATCCTTCTACCATCAACTTCAGCTCCCTAGAGAGCAGCAGAGGTGATCTCATCATTATGGGTGAAGCATTTCCCTTTGATATAATCTCTTCCAGACCAGGGGGAATGACAAATGACATCTATTCCTTGAAGGAGAAGTCAAGAATGTCAGTCTAACATATACTCCTAACTCCCCCTCTGCCTTGCTCTCCTAGTCATAGACTTCCTTCCTCATTTTTTGATCATAATTGCAATTTAAGAGATTAAACAACATATGCAAAGCCATGTGTGTGCTTCTCTACTATGGAAATTGTACTGGAAAGAAAAAAAAAAACAAACCAGATGTCCAATGCTTATTTCTTCCTAAAGTTATTTCCTTAGGACTCGAATGACTCTTTATAGACAAGATTGCTCTGCTTCGTATGTGGATGGTTTAACACGAAAAGTCCTTTTCAGGAACATAACAGAACCCACCCATCTTTTCCTCAGCAGCAGAAGAGGAAGGTGCATCACACAAATACTACTGGCCTGTTACAAACCATTTCACTTGGAAATACTGAACACACTAAAAAAACTACAGATGAAAACATGCTAAAATTGTATATCCCTTCCTCACCTCTTCAGCCTCTAAAGACTTCATGGAACCGTGTGATGTTCAAATTCCAGGCTTCAAACTCGGGTACCATCCCAGAACAGCCATTGCATGAAATCAAGGTTGTAATTCCAATCAGTTAGTAACTGAGAAGTGATGCCAATAATACTGCCTTTTATAAGATGTGATCTGCAATGTGATCTGCAACTCTCCCATATTTGTAAAGCTGTGATTATGTTCTGCAAGCCTTTCAGAGCAAAGGCACAGGCAGCTCAGACGAGGTGTACCGCCTTAGCACTTCAGTCCTGGGGCTTCCGGAGGGGAAGTCATTCAAGCCCTGAATTATCTAAACAAACACTTATTGGTCTAATCCAGGAAACTACTAGGTTTTTATGGTACGTAATACTCATTCACAGTTCACACCGCTGGCCAGACAATATTTTGAAGCACCACAGCATGAAAGGAAAGCATTAGGGTTTTTTTGCCGATAACACTGGTGTGATATTCTTTGCTGGTTTCTCCTCAAAACCACCACAGAGCATTGCTTGTGAGCTGCGGCTGCCCATGTAGCCCTGCTACACGGAGCATGGTGGAGCTGATAAGGGCTGAGGACACACAGGGCTCTGTGTATGTACTGGTCAGTCCTCCCCTTCTCTTTCTGAGAGGGTATGTTCTGTAAGAAAATTGGTTTCTAGCATTGACAGTTCCCCACAAATGGCTTTTTTTGACAACATAAACTACGTTGTCAGAAATTTTAACCTGAGATGGTTTGGTTACACTCTTTTCTTGCCTCCTGCAGGACATTGACCAGAGCAAGGGAGGTGTCACAACCTACAGCTGCTGGAGCTCCTCCTTGGCCAACTCTCAGTTCTCTGGTGATTCAAATATATTCACAGCAGGACTGTGCCCTCACTTTTTAATTTTTCGTGTGTGCCACCTCCTCATATCTTTCATTTAAATAAGGAATTCTGCATTGGACAATTACAGTGCAACAACATGCAGCAGTAAACACCATAGCTCCAGTTGGTGTCATTACTCGATAAACACATTGTCTCCTCCAGTTATTAAACTACTTGCCTTGAGAGCACTCTGAAATAACTCCTTTCCTAAGCACGTTTATCTTCATAATTTCTCTTTCTGTTTTACACATTATAACAACCCTTTATGCATTATAACAATGACTCCAACAGTTTTACTTCCCCCTCGTCCCTCTTTTGTCCTTGCCAGTAAATTTTCACATTCTTTTAATAGGTGAGAATAATCAGTGCTCCTTGCTCTATGGAAGAAGCAGCGCTTGCTGCAGTATACTGCAAAGCCATCTAGAAATCACCAGTAGGTGTTCAAACTGAACAACTGCTTATGCAGAGGACTCACAGAACCAGAACCTACTCCATGCTGTACTTACCCTATACCTCCCTACTGCCAGTTGTTGATCCATTCTAACAGTTCAGTATTGATGTTAGGATGCTGACCAGAGCTGAAAGGCTGCTAGCTTACAGACATCTTATCAAACACAGTGCAAAATAGAAGTGAGCTAAGTCATTATAATGTTTCAAATTCAAAGTCTCCCGCAATTCAATAAAAAATCAGAAGCCAATTACATCTCCTACAGAAGACAGACATCAGGAAAGTGATGAATGATCATTTAAGAAACGCGTTCTTTTGGGAAAGCTCAAATATATTGTTTCTTTTGCTTAAAGGAAGGTTAACTCAGAAAAACAGATTTTGATAACACCTGAGTCAATAGCCTGTCTTGGACTACAATTGCTCTAATTTGTTATGGTTTGAAGCAGAAGTCTTTAATCACTCGGACACATGAACTCCTTATAAAAATGATTTGTGGCTTCATATTGCTTGCCATACCTGCTAGATTTTATTAGAGTAATGCAAGCATGGCATTCACTTTTAGGATTCACATTGAAGATTTTTTTTATGGTAGAGCTTTTTGATTGTGAGGTATCTGATTCATAGTTACTGCATACAGCTTTTACAATTAAAGCCAAGGGACCAATAGCACTACACACATATATATAAAGTATACACTATATATATTAACTTTTTTTACAGATCACATACAAATGGACAAAGATTTTTAAATATAAACCAAAGACTCTTCAGAAGAAGTATTAGCAGAAAAAACGGGCACAAATTTTCAAGGAAATTGACTAAATTCAGTGAGTCACTATCCTTTTTTTCTTTTACAAATGTCTGCCTCCCATGTCAGAGTCAGCAAGTACAGCTCTTCATCTTAGTGCATGTGCATTTTCCTCTCAGCTGAGAGTGACTTTACCCTGATCTCTACATTAAATGTTGGGATTAGTGCTGTTTAAGGACATTTCAAATAAATCATTGTGTTCAAAAAACAACCCAAAATGTGATGGGTAATACCACAGAGCTCTAACATGAAGCATTTCTTCACGTGGGATGTCAGGAAGGGCAGCTCATCAAGTCACCATGAGGCAGTGGTACTCACTATCCAGGATCTTTCAGTGCAGAAGCCCTCTAGCAGGCACACCAATGTAGGCACAAAGCAGCAGGGCTGCTTGTGTCTCATTCAAGCTGTGCATCAGATGCTAGAGGAAAGAGGTAGCCACAGCACTGCACTGTCAGTTCAAGACGCCAAGGTGCCACAGTCTGTGTGTGTTGTGGACACTGGAAGAAGTGGAGAAGAAAAAATACCTTGGAGTCAAGGCTTTTAGCTTCACAAAGCTGGCTTAAAGCCACAAGGCAACGAGGGGACAAAAGCACTAATTCTCAAAGTGAAGTACTATTAATTGCTTGCAAATTCGGAATTAAAACCTACACCCTAACCAACTTCAAGGAAGTCACTATTGCAGAGTTTAAAAATGCCAATGTAGGTTACAACCTTCTATGATAAGGTGCTTTCTGGAAACTCAGGCAGGGCAAGTTTATCAGAGCCAACAGAACTAAAATAAAATAAGGATATCAATTTTGCTTCACTATACTGCCATAACATTTATAATCTCTATATTAAAAATTTATTTAAATATGTACTTCTGCCAAAACACACACTGTATGGGCCAACACAGTTAAAACAGTGTTAAAATGCTATGATTAAAAAAATCTAAACAAATAAGTTATCAAAAGTTCACACACACATATATATATATATATATATATATATACACATCGAAAGAAATTACACCAGAAGTAGTTTTAGCCATTACAAAAGTTTGGTTTAATCTAAAAATTTTGTTTGCTATTCTGTGAAAAGTGAGTCCATCTTCCACTCTCAGTTCTGCTTGATGACGTGCTACAGCCCTCCTTCAAATACCTGGCAGGTCTCTAACCCCCTGCCTCAGTGCTCTGCCCAGCTGCAAAACCGTGGGGAATGAAGAGAAACCCATCTCCCCTGCCTCTCCCGGGATAAGATGCCTTATTTTTTCTTTTAACAACTAATACACAAAGTGAAGATAAAGTAACCCCCTTGGGGAAGATCCCGTTGCCCTTCACCGTGAGAAGGCAGTTCTCTGAAGAGAGAGCAGCACTAGCTATGCCAGAGCAACAAAGAATTTACACCTAGGAGCAAAGTTCATACCAAGCTGAACTGTAAATGTGGCACATTGGTACATGCAGGAAGACCTCAACAAGCACAGATCAAACCATGCAGTGACTGCGTGGTGGCACCTTGTAACTCTACAAGCTCTTTCGTCAAAAATTATCCATGAAAGACTTGAGTATTTGGAATAAGAAAGAATTCTCTCACTTCAGAGTTCCTCCTCATCTTTAATGCTTCATCAGATATTTTAGGCATTTTTTTTCTTTTTATAATTGGATTAGCTCCCTTCTGATACTCTTCTGAATATAAACGGGTACGCTGCATTGGACAGGGATCAACCACACTTAGTATTCCTCCCTTTGCTCTAATCAGTTTGACAAGATCTCCTCTATATTAAAATTTTACCGTACATAATTCTCTTGCATGTAAAGGGTTATAAACCACTTTAATAAATCCTGTTAAGTTCATTTATTTTTTGGAAGATGATAACCTTGGAATAGACTTCTATGAAACTGGAAAAACTGCCAAGAGAAATACTGCCAAGACAACTGTGTAGCTAGGTTAAACCTGGATTATTATTACTGTTATTTACACTAAAAAGTATCACTATAATACCTTCTAGAAATGAATTTGATATCTAACAGTGAGCTATGCTTATTTCTCAGTTTGCTAAATACGACAGAGTTTTAAGAACGGTCATATTAAACTCAAGATACAACATTTTACATTCAGATAAGCTTACAAACAAGTACTTTTATTCCTACAAAATCAAAGCTGCACATTTTAATGAGAAATAATGGCACAGCACTGGATAAGGCAGTCCCAAGGCAAGATTAACTTTCCTGGGTAGAAATGAAATCTTCTCATTGCCTTGATTTGCCCAACAATGTCCTAAACGTAGAAAAGCACTCCAGCTTTCTTATGTAGCCTTCATTCATGAAAAGTTCTTTTTTATGGGTTCAGGTTACTGCAGAGCATAAATGAAAACAACCTACTGTCTTGAATGGCATGAGTCTGTGTTGCTAAATTAATGAGCTCTCGCACTTACAGGAGTCTTCAGCAATGTTTTTTCACACCTATAATAACTGCAAACTGTCTGGTGTCCCCCAGCTCTTGCAGTGCAAGCAAGAGAAAAAGCCATTAAAAGTTTGTTACACAAAAGCTCTGCTTGCTACATATGGGACCAGAAAACTCTATACTGGTTTTACATCAGCAGAACCAACCAGTTTCCCCTGTAGGGTATGTGACGTGGATCTGTGTCCCTGCACCCCAGCTCTAGGATGCTCTTCTACCAATCCTAGGTGGAGTATCACCTGAGGCAAACCAGATGAGCCTGAAGACCCCTCCACTCTGCTGGCAGAGCTGACCTAGCTTGTGTAGTGTTAAAAATATAAGCAGGGCAAGGAAGAACAAGTTCTGTCTTCATTGTTTAATGCTACTGCACTGCAGAGTGTTGGTGATAACAAGCCCTCTTAGACTTACAGGATTGATGACCTGTTGATGAGCACAAGAGGCGTGCACGTGCAAACAAACACACAGGCACACAACGAACAAGTGTATTGTCTTTTTTTTTCTTTCTTTTTTCTTTAATTCAAAATGCTATTTAGCTGCAGTAATTTTGAGACAAGAAACCCCATCATTTCACCCTGTGTGCTCTCTGAGAATAAAGCTTTCTGGACAGGGATTTGAGCAGCTGCTGCTTAGCAGAGAACAAAATTCAGACTGCTGGAGGCGGAAGAGAAAGGGGGCAACAAACAACATTTGTTTAAAATCTGGCAGGAGCATCCTAATTAGATGAATTATTGGATACATCATCAGGACTGCTCCCCAAAGTGCCATAGGACAGGAGAGCTCTCAGAAGACATGTTGATTTAAGACTGCAGAAATGATCCCTGAGAGCACTATCACTGAATGCAGAACACTAAAGGCTCGTGTTTGTCTCAAAAATCACACTTCCCACACAGCACTGTTGCTCACTTGCCATGTATATAAAGGTTGTAACATTTAATTATTTAGACAGGGATAAATATTTATTCAGGGACTACCTTAACGTTGAATGTTATTTCCTCCATGACGTAAACTCGTTCAGGAAATGCTTTAGCCACCTCCTCCACACTGTTAAAATACTGCACTGGCTCCTTAATATCTCGGTCTTGTTCCAGCAGCTTAAACTGCCCTGAAAACAGATGATAAACAGAAGAATTGTAAGATATTTATATTGGATAACTGTTACTGTGGCAACTGCTGGCTCAATGTCTTCACCATTTTGCTCAGTCAGTTTTTCCGGTTATTAACAGCCAAACAAGAAGGATAAAGATTGCAGAGAGTCTCCTGAACCTGCCGTGAGACATCCAGTTTCACCAGGCCAGAATGAAAAGAACGTGTGGGAGTTGAAGTTAAATTAAAAAAGACCCTTTTATCACATGGTCTCTAGAAATAGTGGATAATTATGGTGGCATTTATGTTTGTGTACTTAATTTGGTGTAATAGTATATGCACAGATAGCATTTTTTGGCCCTTAATAGTAGAACTTTTACAGAAAGAAAACACACTCATTACTATAAAACCCCAAAACAATAAACACAAGAGTTTTGGTTTTGGTTTTAGCATCATCAAACAGCTATTAAAAAATGCTAGGCTAAACCCCTTCCCCCCCAGGCTTCCCTAAGACTGGAACAGCATCTAACTTTCCTTAACCATAAACTAAGCCCTTTGAGAACTTCAGCTAACTTAAGAAATTAAACAATACACATTTAAAACCCTTTGAAGGTGGTTGCCTTCAGAATAGCATTAGAAAGAATGTGCCTTGCTGACTTTACCTCCCCCCAGCATGAAAAACTTGGCTATTTTCTAAGTCTTTTAAAAGGCAAGAACTAACACGGAGGCAGCTGCCCTGGGGTAGATCTGTGCGCTATGAACACAGAGTTTAAAAGCTTTCTTGTATAAATACAGTGATAACCAAAGCTTAGACAGACACATTTGCTGTTAGTATGACAAACTGAAAATCAGTGAAGCAATCTTCCCAAATTTAAAAATATTTACTACTAAGTTAAAGGCTGGTTTCAGCAAGAAAACAGCACAGCAAGACTTGATGTAAGAACCAGTTCTAGAAAATGAGAAAAAGGCTGAGTAAAATCAATGCTTAGTGCATCTCCTGTAAATCGCATTTTAAAATTAGCAATGCACACAACCACCAGATTATTGTTCCCAAACAGTGCTCAACTTCATTAAAATACATCCAATACATCAGGATGTCAGCCACCTACAGAAATATTTTCTCATTCCTTCAGCATTTTTGTGCATAACACCCTGCTGCCCTTATACATCCCATCAGACTAGAGACTTGTGTGACATGTTCAGAGAGTTCACACACACTAAACTATTTCAGGGCACCTAGCAGCAGAGGAGGAAATGAATGCAAGCTCAGCAAATCTTGATGTCCCATGAGAAAGACCTGTCCCGCCACCCTGGCAGGTGTGCACACACACACGTACACACCTGTGTACAACAAGAGAGGTGTGAGACCAAGAGGCTCAGCTCCTCCACCCAACTCCAGCATCCTCCTGACAGAGACACACTCTTTTCATCTATATGCTCGAGTACTATGGTTGTAAGCCTAAATACCAACTTAGAAGACAGAACATTTCCTTTTATTCCCTTCCATATTTTTCATCTTTCTAAAGTGACCATAATAACTTTAGAAAGTTATAATCAGAAAGGTAACTAAAGATGCTGGTACTTCCCACCACGAGGCTGTATTTTGCAACTGTTTAATAACATTTACCACACATCAAAAATCAATTGCCTTGGAGTTTTCCTAACTTTGTGTCTTCTTCGGAACACACTATTACTTCAAGTTCATCCAAGACAATTCATGTACTTCAAAGACCAGCACTGGAATAGAAGCAATAGGACCTCTGGTGCTACTCCTGTACTATATTACAGCAATGTAGTTAACTACTGAAATTACTTAGTCAGGTCAGACCAAAGGTCTGTCTCGTGTAGAATTCTGCCTTACACAGGAGTAAATGACTGCTGTGTGAGAAGGACTTTAAATATTATTAGTGATACCATTCAGAGTCTCCTCCACACCTCTAGGAGGAACTCATGGCTCAAGGATGCCTACAGCAGGGAAGAGATTTAGCTTCAGAGGTTTTCTTACCTGAAAGTTTATTCAATTGCTTACTGAAGGTATCTAAAACCTCATTGTAGAGATACCCTCTATCTTGAAAAATTCTGGCAACCTATTCTTCCACAAACTTTACAGTAGCTCCAGAAGTAAGAGTAGAAATTTTAGGAGTGCCAAAGCTATGCCAAGTAGATGCTATGGGTACAAACAGGAAACCTGACAGTGGACAAGCATTTGGAAAACACTTCACATTCTCAATAGAAACATGGCAGCACCATAACGCTGAATTCCTCAGCCTGTCTGGTGCGTGTCCGTTTCAAGTGCAAAGCAAGAATGGCCAGGCAGCCGGCACCTCTGGCCTCAGGGAATCTGGACAATAAGCTGGAAGATCCTAAGTTGACTGAAGGTAGAAAGCATGTTGTGAGGAATGTCCAAGGTGTAGGCAGAGGGAAGTGAAGAGAGAAGAAATGTGCTTTTTAATCCCCAGTCCTCCATACAGACCATGAAAGTCCTAGTTTTAGGATTTCCTTGCCAGCTGCTGTCGAAACAAGAGGAAGATGCACTTCCCAGTTCCACATGTCCTTCCCTCTGCAGGCACCCTGCTTTCCTGCAAAGGAAATTGAGGAGTAGGGGGAAGCTGAGTGAAGTCAGACCTCCTCCTACATAGAGTCAGGACGTGCCAGAACATCATGCAAACAGCTGGGACTATGAGTTACACCAGGGAGCACCCAATAGCACGGAACAACTCTAGAGCACAAAGACAATGACTCTATTTCAAAGATAGTCACTAAGGGCGAGACAAAAAACTTTACAAAGTCATCGCACGTTGTTTGTTCCTCATGGGCTGACCTGAGACTGTTGCTCTCTCTTGCTTACTTCTGAATTGCCCCTCAGGGGACACTGTTGTCCTTCTCAACTACTGACACAACCTCCTGGATGCAAGACTAACTGATCACCCAATTCGTTCATCAGATCCAGGGGTCTGATTTGTAGGACTCCCAGGTGTGGTGGCTACTGAGGCAAGCTGTGAGTGCAGTTTATAATGGCATTTCCTTCTTTCAATTCTCCAAAGGAAAAAGAAACCAAAACCACATTAAGTTTGAGTCACCTCAGACAGATCTGCACCAGATCTAAATACTTCTGGTTTAACACTTCCCCCTTATGTACAGAATGGAATTGAAAACAATACTGTATGGAAGCTATAAAGTTTTTTTGAAACTGTGAGATATTGCAGTGGTAAAATCTTGCTAGTTCAGAAAGAAATCGAGAACTCTTCCTTCAGAGCAGCAGTTTAGCTAGGCACAGTAATAAGGCATGAATTCACATGAACAAGGAAAGAAAACAACATACTGGATAATAATATATTATATAAACAATACTCATCTAGCACTTTGAATGAGACAGTGGTTTTTAATTCTAGGTTCTCTTACTCTGCTTGGCAGCATAATAACATTATCTTACTGTGACTGTTATGTATTTAACAACAGATAGTTTAGTGGCAAGAAAAGGCCAATTATCCATTACAATCCAAACTTCCACAAAAAGTCCCGAATTCCTCAGCACAGAACAAATGCTTTAGGCTGTGAGCAACTGGGAGCAGGGTCTGCTATCTACTGTAGCCTTACACGTTTCTGGAAAAAAAAAAATCAGCTGGAGCTTTGCTTCGGTACAAAGAGATGCTCAGAACCATCTATGTTGCTATCTGTGCCATCCTCCCCTTCCTTCAGCTGAGCCGTGCAAACACAAAGCTGTCTGTGCCTCCACTGCTAATAAGCAGCAGTTCACGAGGAGGTTGACTACAGAAGAGTACACACAGATCCCAAAGCACATAATAGAAGGGCAGCATTAATCTCCCCCTGTTACGAAATCCAGAAGTATGCTGTTCATGGAAGCTGTCAGGGCTGGATGTTAAAATGCCTCCTTTTTGGAAAAGACATTTTATAACTCGAGATTTTCTATAGACAGATTTTTGAAATTTATTTTCACATTGAAAAAGGATGACTTTTTTATTGGAAGGAGAGAAAGAAGGGCTGAAGAGAGGCCTGTGATACACATTTGAGCCAGATGTCAAGTAACTAACTAATGGGGAGGAAGCAGAGAATTTCTTATTATGTTTCTCCTTGGTCTCTACTCAAGCTGCCATAAAAAAGACAGCATGGTTGAAATACAAGATAAACGGACATAAGTCTGGCTTGACTGCAAGTTAAAGTTGAATTTTATTACACTTCACAAGAGGCAAGATTTCTTTGGGAGACTTCACAAAACTGACAGCAAGCTTAAACAAAACACAGTGCAGTTTAAGTGTGTGTTAATTAGGAATTTAAGAAAAAAATAAAACCAATCTAAAGCTCCAACTGTACTTTAATAGAAGTACCCCCAGCTCTCTCTTACTAGCACAAGAAGAATAATGAAATCTTTCTCCAGTAAATCAGCACAGGTTCAGAAAGATCACAGATTTGTAACACCTACATGGTCTACTGGGCAGGTGTGGTTACTCCTTTGCAGCCAAATGCAAGGGAGTAATGAACAACTACTGCAAGCTTTATTATATCTCTTTATCTTTCAGTCTGGCCTCTGGCAGGCACAGTATTGGAACAGTTTAATTCCAGTATATATTATCTCTGCAGATTATAAATTCTTATTTCCCAGTGAAGGTACTTACAGTAAAGACAGTAAATCCACTACTACTGGAAATGAGTTCAGAAATATAAAAAGGCAGGGAAAGACCTAAACCAGGCATTATCCTCCAGTTTATGGAGCCATTTATAACAACTCAGTAGGAGCAGAAAGATCAGTCCGTCTTCCTTCTTGCCAGAAGTTGAACCTGCAACATCTGCGAGCAGAGTCATTAACCAGCCCTTTCCATCCCAGCCTTTGAGTTGCTTCTGCTGCTTCCACTGCTTTGGCTCCTTCAGGCTTACATACGTTCACAATTCCAACCCACCTCATTCACTTTATTCTGTAATACAAGGTCCACTGTTTTTCACAGCAACGTGTCCCTCACTTCCAAACAGCACAGCATTTTACAACAGCCCAGAATGTTTCCAAGACAGAAGCACTCATTTTGTAGTGTCTGTATTGTGCCTAGACCAAGGGAGTCCTTAGCTGTGGCAAGGGTTCACAGACTTAATGAACAGTCAAGTTTTCATGGATATAAAAGGATGAGAGCAAGTATATGCACACATACCAATAAGAAAAAAAGAAAACCTGTTAAAAAAAAAAGAAAAATAGCTGCATGTCATCAGTAGGAAATATGGAAGGTCACGGAAACATCTACTCAATTGCATTAGTAGTTAAATGTTTTTCCAAGGAGGCATGAGTTGTATTGTCTTTCAGCAGCTTTGATTATTTAGTTAAGTCTCACATCTCTCTATGTGAGACCGTATGCAAAGCCCAGCAATTCTCAAGAATGTGCAGACATCACAGCAGGGTAGCAAAAGTACTGCAGAGGTTTATGTTTCATATTATTTGTTGACTGCTGACTGCATTTCAGTATTTCAAATAACAGCAGAACTAACAGAAAAAGAAAAGACTCTCTATCTGCCAGAATACCACCATTTTGAAAAAAAACCACCACTATCTTTGTCTATATTTTTCAGCATTCCCATGCACCAAGCTGATGGGAAATAACTTTCTTTTCCTCCTCAAGAAGATGATCCTTCATATAAATGAGTGGAATCAAAACGCATAAACCTAAATCATAAACAGGACATAAAAAAAGAAGGGCACAGACAGGTGGCTTGCTAGATATCAGAGAAAATGCAGTTGCATGCTTTGGAAAGTACACCTCAGCACGTGTCATTCTTAGATGAACCTGTATGGTCTCCAGCTGACACTGTACACAGCTGCCCTCAATGTCTGATGCAGAATTAAATTTGTCTCTGTGGGGGATGATGGAAGGAAATCTCAGTTTATGTCCCTGCTTGTCACCCCATGAACCAGATCATACGGTAGAGCTATCTTGTCCTTATCTAATCCTCACACAAGACAACCAGTCAAGAGTGAGCATAGTAAACCTGACTGTAAAAATATCTTAAGACATAATCCTTACACTTCAGACACTTCAGCCTACGTTATTCTTTTAAAATCAGTGTTTTGTTTAATTTGACATTTGCCAAAATGTCTCTGCACAGAACCTACATGTGGCATTTTGTTGTTGCAAGATGCGTTGTCATGACAGTAGCTGTAGGAGTCTAGACCTGAAAAATGGGAGAACAAAAAAGAACCCTTCACAATCTCCAACACAGCCATTACATGACTAACTGGAACCAAAAAGTAAAGTTAACACTGCTGCTCTTTCAGGGATCTATCACTAACTAAATGTGAAAAGGTTTGGCAGACATGGATAAGTAACGGTGAGTGGAAAACTAGATGTCTTGCTTCACTTTTGTCATCTCCCAGCCTGTTGAAACTTTGCATTTGTTCAGGTTGCACAGAGGAGAGAAGAGTACCTGGATGCTCAGGTCCTTTACAGCAGCAGAGCTGTTGGGTACCCACTGCAGAGGGGACAGTGCAGGGAGGCAAAAGACTCATTGTAGAGAGAAACTGCAAGTATAAATGGAATTACAAAACACTGTTTTCAACAACAAGACTGTGCAGTAGTCTGAACGAACTAGTGCAGACAGGCTCACAGCTCTACTACCCACAGAGAGGACAGGAAAGCTCATCACCTGCTCTGTCTTCTTGGGTTGAAGGAGCCACTGACTTCACCTCAGGTTGGGACCTGACAGTAAATTTACTGGGATGCAATACTATGGTTAAGTTCATCCCCTCAGTCAAAGAAAGAGCAAAGACAACCCAAAGGGACAGATTCACTCTTATCTGCCACACTGATAGCTTCTGTGAGCTACAAGGTGTGGGGGGGCAGAGAAGGAAGTTTTTCTGAGTTATCCATAAATATTTCTTTGATTATTTTCATTTTGTAAACTGCTGAAAGCATACAAGAAACTATTATAGTGTGGAGAACGCAGCAGGAAAATACAGCAAGAGTCCAAAGGATAACAAGTGGGTCACAAACTAGAAAAGCTATGACTGACTCTTAATTATAATCACCATGAAATAGCTATTACACAGACTTTGAAATACTGCTTCTGGTTTTTAAGAGCTTCCTGTCAGTACTGTTTCTTGAGGGGAGGGAGAGGGGGGAAGAGGAGGACCGCCCGTGCCCCCATCTGTACCCAATCTTCTGAAAATGTTGGGAATGTATTAAAAAACAGATGAAACATGAACTAGAGACATATCTAAGTAAACATAATACAATTAGAATTCATGGAGTGTACTGGAGCTAAACTTATGGCACTGCAATGCAGAGGGCAAGGCACACAATGGCACATTCAGTCACTAAAGATTGTGCAACATTTCATGGGGAAGGAGCCCTTCAGAACAAATAGTTTTACTTCTCAGAAGTATTATGAAGATTTTGAAGCTTTAAATGCCTTTATCCCTCCCTGTGTTATATCTGAGGTACAAATACCAATTCAACCAAGAGAGAATGAGTCAGGTATCACAACCTGGTGAGACATGTTGAAGCACAGCATCAGCATGCTGATGCATTACCTATGCATATGCATAGACACCATTTGAGAGATCAAGGAACAGAATCCAACCATGTTTCCCACACAGTAATGCAACGCTTGCTAATCAAAATCTCTAATACTATGCTGGCAAAACGAAGGGGATGCAACCACCTAGCATTTCCTTTTATCTTATCTTACTTTTATGACTCCTAAGTGGCATAACAAAAAGCAATTTTATTCTACTGGCAGCATAACAAAGAAAAATCAGTTCAAATGGTGACTGATGATAGCTCAAAGCAGATTTAACTCACACATATTGCATGAGACAGACTTTTAGGTTGCAGATGATGTACAAAGACAGGGAAAACAAGCCTAATCTCTAACCTTTGTTTCATAAGTTATTATCATCACAAATACAAGATTACCACAATGAAATGTTCCATTTTACAGGGTCACATGTTTGAGTGTCTGGACTGTAAGTTAACTTGATTTAACTTACTCACTGAGTTATCATCAATCTAACTTGTAATTAACATCATTTATTCCTTTCCCATGTGTTACCAACAGACACCAAGAATATCCCAAAAGCGGTGTGTTAGTTCACATGCTCAAGTGACCACGCAGAGGAGTCTGATAACTACTGCTCTGTCTGACTTTCTTAATTAGTATTAACAAAAGCTGTTGCTGGTTTCATATTGAACAGTGCAAGTGTAAAGACATGCACATGAGGATGGTGTTCTCTTCTGGTGAATAACAGAGCTTATCCAGATTGCAGCACAAAAAGATAGAAAGAGAGAAAAAAAAGTCCAACTAAGCCAACCTAGAACTTGCATGAAACAGCATTAAGATGACTATGCCTAACAGCTGCTACCTGATGGCAAAAGCTTTTTTCATGTCAATACTAGCAGTATTCCTCCCAGAGTGGAGGCCCAGTCACATCTCAGTCATGAAAATGGTAAGAGTCACTAAAAGTTTATGGCTCTGACCTACTACAGTAGCATTTACAAGAATGTCTGCTGGAATTGCCTGCCACCAGAGAGGAAGATTTGATAAGAAGGTAAAACCAATTTATCCCTCACTTAACAGAAACTTCTGCCAAAACCTACTGTCCTCTATATGAACAAATGTAGAACCAAAGGTGAAAATATACGTGGCCACAGTTCTTACTGCACTTTGAACCACTTGTTTTATTAAGCAAATATATTGCTTTAACTTACGCATTAACACTGATTCAGGGCTAAAAATCCGTCCTAAGGAGATTACCTCAACTCACCACCATAGATTTCAGTAAAAATTACCAATGTGTGAGAACATCAGATTTCCTCTTTAATGCAGAAGGAGCAAAATCCCAATTTTTTTAATTAAAACAAAATTTGTGATCATTACTGTGAGGAAAACACAGTAACATAAATTTGATCTGTTTGGGCAGATGCCCCCACCAGCAGCGTTCACTTGTGGTTCATAATCTGCGTGAGTCCAGGTACCAAATGAGTACAGAAATCCAAATCCATCCTTCACCTGTTTCAGAAGATGCCTCCTTGTGTGAAATCCAGGTAGGAAGAAACCTTTCTTCCCTTTCACTCTACTCATTCAGGTTGCTAAAGAGTGCACTTCAACTTCTTGTTCAACTGAAGTGTCAATGCAAGGAACTAGAGTATTTTCTAAGGGAAGCAATATTTCAGGACCTGAGATCAGTACAGCTGTAGTTGAACAGAATTCTTCCACTTCTGGTGCCCAAATTTGTCCAAAAAGGTAAAGAGGAATTTGGCACTGATGGAAAAGTAAAGTATGTTAAACACAGACCGTACTTACAGAGAAAAGTTTAATTTATCTCCTCACTACCAGAGGCCGCAAGTAAATGACAATATTTATTTGAGGTCAAGAAAGAAAACAGACAGCATTCAAAAAAGAAATTGCATCCTCCCAAGCAACAGAGAAATCTGACACTAATAGATGAAAGATGCCTCATTCTCAGAGGAACAACTGAGTTTGGAAAAAGAGTTAATCATTTTAGGGTTCAAAAATTTGATTGCATTGAAGCAAGCAAGCTTCCACTATTTAGAAACTACCAGGTCCCAACCTCTCTATCAGGCCTTCTCTGAATTTTATTACTTCACTTTGTTGACGAAAAAAATGGAAAGATTTGCAATTATAGGAAGGAAGTGAAGATGTGCAGAAGCATATTTTTGGTCATAACACGGATTGGAGAGAATCCACCCACGAATGACTTGTGGATTTACACCAGACACAACTTTGGGGATTTGGTAGCCATCTCTTAAAAAATAAACTTGGCAGAATGAAAGTGGCTTTTCTAAACAGCTTCATACACCATCTCCTACACTTGGCAAGTCAAAGCTTTTGCTAAAATAAAGCAGCAACTGCTAAGCTTAATTGTTAGCATTGCCTTACTGAGTAACAGCTTTTATTTATTTATTTGGCAAAAGCTTCAAAGTCAACACTCACCTAAACTCAAGCTCTGTGTTTCTGCCGCAGCGCAATTGCTTTTCTTACATTTCTCCAATCGCAAGCCTACCACCCTTTATGCTTTCTGCTCTTTTGCTGACAGCTCTTTTTCTTCCTGCTACTCCCACGTGAGTATCCCCATTTTTACAGCCTACACTTTAGCATCATTCATGGCTTTCCTGCTCGCTGAGTGGCCTTTTGTGCCTTTCAGGTTCTGACCCTGTCCCATGCTCAGCGGCCCACAGTGTGAGTGTAGGACGGTGTGTAGTGAAATATTCCACCCGAGGAGGACGGTCATGTCAATAGTACTGCCTCTGGCAGGCACTTGTGCTGCAATAAACAATGCTAAAGAAAAAGAGCATTCACAGAGCAGAAATCTTGAAAATGTACATAGATCAATTCTGTATAAAAAGTGCTTTTGTCTCCTGTTCAGGAACAGGTTTTTTAATTAACTGAATGGGAGGAGTTGTGAAAACCAGGAACAATAACTGAGTCTGCAGCTCAGTCAGTTCTTCGTAGCTTACAGGGCTTTATATGAGACAGAATAAACATATTTCATTCAGAGTTAGACATTTTCATCAATGTGTAGACAGACTTCAGAGCTTAGGCTTGGTAGCCTGAAAGACCGTCTGTGGCTTATAGAGCAGCTTATTGTTTCAAAGCTCGTATCTCATTTGCTTTCTGAATACACATGTGGTTTACAGTCTCTAGCACAGTCTATATTTTTTTCCTCCTCCTCTCTCTCTCAACATAAATCTACTGAAGTATTGCCTTCATTACTGGAGGACCCGTTGCTCAAATAGTTTCCAGCATTTGCATATCAGCAATGGAAAGTGGGGGTTCCTCTTCTTGTTTATGATTAAAAAGACAACTTTCTTAGAGAAGGTACTATCATTTGTATTTGTCATTGCCCAGCGCAGACTGTAGAGCTGAGGTTATGTATTTACAAAGTGTTCAAAATTAGAATGGAATTCAACTTGTTATAGCTCTGACCACCAACATTCATGAGCAAGTTCTGAAAAACAAGTTCACTTCACTTCTGGAACAAATTAGACAATAGATTTAAAACTGAAATGAAGCCAATTTTCAAAGAAACTTCTTAATTACACAACAGATTTTTTTTTTCAGCTAAAGTCTCCTGTCAAGGAGAGTATTCAGTGTTAAGTACATTTATGCTACAGCCAAAAATATATTAAAGAGAATTTAAAACAAATAAAGAGCCAAAATAATACAAGATCTGAAAATCACTTTGCTGAAATAAACGTAGTAGTTTATGCTCCAAAAATTCTCATCCATAACATCAGAATATCTATAAAGCATGCAAAGTAACTTGCAGTGAGCAAACACTTTAGGATCAGCAGCCACATTTATACCATTGCCTCAGCCGAGAAGAAGAATACCTCACCCGAAGCCATCTCTTCACTCATTCTGTACGAACGCAACAGAGTTTCTGTCAGAATCGTTTGTCTGGTTTCCAGTACAAGAAGGACATTGATTCAGTGCTTTGCAATTTATCTATGAAGCAAGACAAAGCTCTTGATAACAACTCATGATGAATGAAGGCGACTTTTAAGAATGAGCATTTTGGCACTTGTTCGCGGCATGTGCTAAAGTGTCAGAAAAAAAAATGGAAAAAAGGAGAGGATCTGAAAAAGTGCGGGAATAGAGATGGTGGGTGAGAGCATGCTGCTTCAGCCCCGCTACTTCATTTAATTTTCATTGCTACTCTAAAAGGCAGTGAAGATGATAAATCTAAAATTCAGATCTAAGCAAGACAAGAATCTGCCTCAGTTCTCTTAAACACATTCCATCACACACATATTGTTTCACTACCTGGTTCAATAAAGTACCTTGAATAAGGTGGGTACTGTCTAAACCCCTCTCTGACAGTTCAAATTATCACATCTGAACCCAAAAGGTTTAAAGAAACAGAATACCCAGCCAATTTTTCCCTTTTGAAAGTTGCCAGTTAGCTTGCTGAGAGCCAAATTAAACCAGTTAGTAGATGTAGCCTAGCCTAAAACAGCTCAACAGAAAATAAATGCTACAGACTACACATGGGGTGGTTTAATTTCAGAAGTGTTTTTAGAAGATGACTTTGGGGATTTTGTTTTCTCCATATAAATGACAATCCATGATTTAAAGAGCAGCATTATGCCTTGCTAATGCCTTCTGAAATGCTATTGAATAGTTTATCCTGTATGTGTTTCTGGAGAAACCTTCTTGCTAATATTGGTTTAGGGCATCTCCGGCTGAAAGCCATTTTTGCACGAATTCCATTTTGTAGCCTTTCACATGAAGGGTTGTAAAGTGGTAATTATCGGAGTGGCTGGCCGCCTATTCGTCTTTGAATGCACACGGACTTCCCCAGCTGCCAGATTATCATGAGATATGTTATTACATACTGATTTCTAAGTACAAAAGCTAACATTAGCAGCTGCAAATGCTCCAGAGAAATTCTGTGCTTTAACTTTCTGCAAATGAACTTGAGTTTTAAAACCAGGTGTCCTTAAATCTACCTCTGGGATTAAGAGTTATACTATTAATATTTATGTTAAAAAAAAATTATTCCTTGAATAATGACACTAAATCAAGAGTGGGCAGTTTGTGTTAGCACACAGATTTAAGGTTCTGAAGACGTCATGGATGGAAAAAAAGGATATTAGGGTTTAGAACTGGCTGCTGTAGATATTGAGAAAGAGAGACAGATAATGCTTAGAGACCAGAAAAACTGGGACACTCCAAGCTAAGAGCAATTCAGACCCCAAAACTGTCAAAAGATCAGTGTTATCACAGAGTATTGAAGAAGTTTTCCCAACAACTTAGTGTTCCTTCAGGAAAATTATTTCAACTTAGATTTCTGAACTTACGGAGCAGAACTACAAAGACACAGTAAAAAACTCTGCCTTTCAAATGGTACATATTGAAGCAGTAATTCCCTAAAAAGCCCTTTCCTTCCTTTTTCAACTACACTACTGCATATCCAGCAGTAGCAAAACCCAACATCCTACGTGGCCTCCCACACATCGAGTCCTCCACAGAAGTGCAGTGGCACAGGCATTACCATGCTGCAGAAGATCACTTGGAGAAGAGTCACCTGCTCCAAGGAAGCACCTCAACACTCTTTTAACCCCTTCAGTCTGCCACCTTCTTCTACCATGCCAAGTTGCCTGGTTCATAGAAAGTAGCCACGGGCATGGCTTACTCTGACTAGACATATGGCACCACAGTTAATAAGCTTATTCACACAGTTTCAATACCTGCTTAACAAAACTGGTATAAAACAGGTTTAGTTAAATCACTGGAAAGACTGTGATGTAAGCCAAGCCAATCCAGATCCTGTCTAGTTCACAGCTTGTGTCATCTTATCAGCTGGGGGCTGACTGAGAGATGTCAAAGAAGGTGATTCCAGGGTCCACACCTTTCTTCCCTGCAATCACTTCACTCTGCTTGCTTTGAGCATAACATGTAGGCCTCCCCAGCCACTCTTTAGTCCGAATTGCCCAAGTGGATGGAAGCCTAAATACCTATAAAAGTTACTTAATGTCCCACCTACAGGTTACTCTTCACTATACCCCAGCATTGTACTCCTACCTGCTACAGCCTCCTCGTAGCTGACCAGGCAGCTCAGCTGCCAGCTCCAGTAAGACTCAGCCGAGCCAGCTCTCAGAAAGCTGTATGCCAACTGACCCAAGATTTTTCTTGGACAGCAGTCAGAAAACCACTCCGCAGACTTTCCATCTGATTCACCTTAAACAAGCCTTATTAAAAGCAAACACCACAAAGTGACAAATGTCTGCAATATGATAAAATGGTGGCTGTTTTTCATTTTCCACAGTAGAGAATATAAGTGTATCTAAGCAGAATGAAGATATACAAGTGCCATGTATGCTATCACTCACATCTGCTTCTTTGAACCAGCACGCACGACAGCAGTAAGGTTGATATAGTAGTGCCGGGTTTCATCCTCAGTAATGCACGATGTCTTCTTGAGACTGCTGGATGCAGACCTTGGTTGCTATCACATGCTGTTGCTTCCCTTCATTGTCAAGCAGGCAAGCCAGGACATGCTGTGACTTTACATGTCCCTTGGGCTTTGTGGGCAGCCCCTATGTGCCTCACTTCCAGGGTGCCTAGGAAAAAGGCTAAGTCCATGCCAGACAGCTGATGGGTGAAGTTGGCACACATCATTGCGTAGAGCTGAAGGCTTAGCATAGCCATTTATATTTTACTTACTGGTTTCTTGCCTGGCAAACATCAAGCATGCAAATTCTTCCCTGTTCCCCCTCTCCCTCACTCAGAATTATTTCCCTCTGAAGAAAAGGAAAAGAAAGCATACGAATATGTTAAAAATATTTTCAGTGATCCTCCCGAGAAAGTAATGTCGCTGTGAAATAGTATGACCCCAATTTCATAGTAAACTCATGAAGGGTACAGTAAACCATGCTATTCAAAAGATTTTTCTCTTCTGCCATTAAAAAAACTTTAGAGTTAGTATTAAGAAATGAAAGTTAAAAAGCACTCTCCTCAGAGTAATAATAGAGGATGAGTTCATCTATGACCATATACCATATCGCTCTAAACATCAGTGAAAAAAAAATTAATTAGTAAAAAGAATGAGCCAGATACAAATCCTTCACAACAGAAAATCTATAATATTACCAGCTTACATATACCAGAAATACAAACCCCACACACTTCAGATCTTCACTAAAGATTACAATATGAAGATATGCACTAATCCAGGAACACCAGACAATTTAATTACACTTTCTAGTGAAAAATTAAAGTATAACTATAGCTCATCAGATCAAGCTTTCTGACATGTTTCTGCTTTTGATATGCAACATCTGTCTGAAAATGAGATTTTTGTTTCCCTTATGAATTCTGATTCCACTGTCATGGCTGAACTCAACCAGCACTGATGAAGAGAAGTGAGGGAAAAAGAGCAAGTGTTGGGTCATCTGACTAAGCCTTATAGAAGAGTTCAACTTGTAAACAGTAAAAGTGTTAGAATGGGACAACTCTTTTACAGGTAAAGGCAATATGGTAGTAGAAGAATAATCAGAATTTAGTTCCCCCTGAAATACATTCTATATTTTCTTCATTTTCTTCCTTCACGTACACGATTAGAGTCTCATTCCTTTAGAAACAATTTCTCCAACACTTTAGTGCTATCTCACTAGTTTTGGCTGTCTCCTTGAAAAAACAACGTAAAAGAATTGTACGTATGCAATAGAAAGAGAAGAAGATGGCAAGACACTTCTGCTGAATCAGCTCATCTGCTGTCTGCATCTACCACCTCCTGTCACTGAGCAACACAAAGCATGGTGAGCTTTAGAAACCTAACCATCATGAGGATCAGGGCAATGCACAGGGCTCTAGTTCCTATCAGCTGAACACCATCTATAGGAGAAACACACAAGGAAAGATTTAACTCAAAGAAGGCCTATTTAAAGTTTTATTTTTACAACGTTGTTACACCAATAAAAAGTGCTTTTCTGAAGGAAGAATGCAAGCCTGTATATTCCATCTGTGGTTTACCTTATGCTAGCAATTTGCTTTCCCATTTTTTCAGCAGTCTTTTTCCAAAGGATTTTAAACCTTCTATGAAAACTTTATTTCACCAAGTGTACAGAATAGCTCTGTATTTAGAAACATGGTTAAACTTCTCTGTCCCTGGTACATAGCTGAAGTTAGTTAGCATTATTTCCTTCTTTTCTGCAGCAGAACTATTCCAAGATACATCCCCAGAGCTTTGATGTGCACAGAAGGGATGCCTGTGTGTGTGCTCACTCAGCAGCGTGAACTAGGGCTGGACAACCCTACATCTTGGTGAGTGACTTTGAGTTCACCCTACCCCTCTTCTGTTTAATTTGAGCTAGCAATCTGAAGACAGTCTCCCACAGTCCTGCTATAAAATCAATATTCCTTCCACAGTCAGAACTGTATATACATTAAAACAAAAAAAGAACTGCTCCAAATATAATCCTCGGGACAGAACAGCTGATTATAGACCTTTATAGTCAGGGAATTATGAACATAGGAAGTAAATTTCAAGCCACTGCTTGAAATCCAGCAGGACAGGAAATGCATGAGCAGAAGCATCTTGTATGTTATATGCTGAAGTTTTAAATAACCAGTTATTGTAGGGTACAATTTTCTTTCCTATTTCCATTATAGATCTGAGAAGCCTTTCAACAAAAAGACCCCAACCTTCATACTGAACTCGGTATAGTGCTTTAATAGTTTCAACAGGTCAGCATTCCCAAGAAAAAATGGTATAGCTGAAAATTAATGCTACCAACTCTAATTTCAAACCACTATGAAGAAATCATTATGAATGTGCCCTTGCAACATTCATCCACACTTCTACTAATAGCCTGTATTTGACTACAAATTTTCTAGTGATGGAAAAGCAATCGAAAGCAACAGCAAAATGTCTTGCCCACGCTGCCATTAATTTAGCAGAAAAAAAAATCAACCTGCATCACTCTGGTTCAAGAAAAATTTCATCAATACGTGTCAGACAGCAGGATTTGGAGCTGCGTATATGTTCTTTTCAAGATTTCCAAGTAATGTTTGCTTATTACAGTAATTAAAATAATAGCTCAATCCTTTCAGGGTCAACAGTTTTCTAAATTTTAAACTGCTTTATTTCAGCTTCATCCATTACCAAAAGGAGGAAATTGTTCTTGCACTAGAAGGGGGTTCCTTCTCACAGACAATTTACAAGATAATCCTAGATGTTGCAGTATTTGGAGAAGCCAGCCAGCACAAGGAGTGCATTGTTAGAAGCCCCTTTGCCTTGCAGGGGCACCCTGGCTCCCCTTAGGGCAAGGGTTCAAAAGCCTTATACAAAGCAGTGGAAGGGGCAAGCTTGCAATTCAGCCTCTGCCCTGCTTTTTCTCCTTGCCAGGGGTGCCAGAGCTGATGCCTTGGAGACAGGTTTCAAGGATCAGGTCTCCTCCGTCTTGACTTTCTGCACTCTTCTGACTTGGCGACTTGAAGGCTGGTGGCAGAGAGAGCATTGTGACTGCATTTCCTACCCTGTCAGGACTAGTCCCACAGGAGCAGAAATGCAGTTAAGCTATTACACAGAAGGGAGTTTTGTTTTCATTTGGCACCAGAACTGATACAGAGAATCAAAGGGAGGATCATCACTGAAGATTTATTTGTATATCAAGGGGAAATCCAGAAGTCATTGAAATTGGTTACAGCAGGTTGAAAGAATACTACAATAAATAAACATTGCACTGACAGACATCCAGATGGCATTTGTAGGCGAACCTCAAAGCCTTTAGCCCAGTGAAGTTTCATTAACATTTAAATATCACTTCAGGTTTTTATTTTTAACATTTAAAGGTACTAAATTATGAAAGTTTCAGAGAAACGGGAGTTGCCTTCCACCCTCTCCCTGACTTGGCTTTGTGGCTGCATTTAATTTACCTGCCAGAAGAAAAGGTTTGAGCAACTGGTGCGGATGACAAAGGGGACAATGGAGGACGAGCTGTAATGCACTGGGGAACTAAAGGATGCTGCTTGTGTGTCCACAGGGCTTTCCTGTGATAGAGTTTCACAGAATTCCTGTCAAGTTACTTGCTGCCAGGAACAGGCTACCAAAAAGTTTGGAAAAGGTAACACACACACAGTAGGAGAAGGCAGGTCCATCACCTTGTATCTAAACACTCAATTCTTCCTACCCACCCTGGCAACTTTCATTGTCATTTGAAAGCCCTGTGTCTAGGAGGATGATGGTAAACCACAATAAGGAACATTTCCCTACCAGATACAAGAGCAAGTCAAGAGAGACACGTCAAGGACTTGCAGGATCCTGCAGAGGCCACTCTCTCCTTGATGGGAATCAGGGCACAAATATTCAGACTTGTTCTAACAGGAAGAGCCAAGAAAGTTGAAAATACCCATCCACGATATGTGTGAATTAAAAATTTATCAGGCAAATCCTTCTTTCTATGGCCCCATTTTGTGATATGAAATTTGCTGTACCAATGCATTACTGGCCACACCAATGACAGCTTTGTCATGTACTGGGTATGGACAGAATAGAAGCGCTTAACATTTTTCAGTTTACCCACCTAAGCCATTAGAGATTGCTGTTGAAAGTAAGAAAGGGTGAAAAAGAGGCACTGAATCCTTCACTTCCATATAATGGCACAGAAATTTAAAACAGATTTATAAAATACTTATAAACCTTAATCTCCCTTCAAATCAAAGCGATGACTAGATTCACAAGTGATTAGAAACTCCAAGAGATTTATTTGTAAATGGCTGGCTCAGACTCTACTAAATCCTCCTTCTTGTTGTTTAGCCAGTTTGCTGACCTGGTAACTATTCAAAACATAAATTTTAATGAGAAAAGTATCCAACCACGAGCACATTAAACCTCTTTAATGGACATTAGAAAGGGGAAAAAAATAGGTGTTGGTTCACAAAACACTGGGGGGGGGGGGAGGGGAGACCTTTTCAGCAGCAGATGAATTCAGTGTTGAGAAGAGGCCTAAATCTTCCATACAGGCAACGTATTTCGTGATTCCCTGCACAACTAATCTGTTGTTACTTATTCTTTTTCCTTCAGTACAGATGGACCCTGTATAGCAGGGAACAGGGTTTTGAAGAACAGCCCTCATTTTGTTCAGTACAATACAGCCTTCTTAACTCTTTACACTGCCACTTGAACCCTCAAATCCTATAAAGGCGAGAGAAGGACAATTTTGAAATGAAGAAAACAAATAACTAAATTTATTCTCCTTTGGGTGTAATGGCACATCCCAGCTTAAGGGCTGGCAAAAACTTCTATGGAGTATTTTCCATTCTAGGTAGTTTACACAAATACCCCTCATGGGTATTTCTTGGCTTTCCAGGAAAAGAGACAGTCATTAACATACTGAACAGATTTCCTCTCAGATGTTCGGTGAAGGTTGGAGAGGAAGACATTAAGTGTCTCCTTGCACATGACTGATTAGCATCCACTGCAGACTAGTGGATAGCTGCATTTGTCTAAGGAAAAGGTTTTAGGCTTTATCAGTGACATTTTATATCACAGCCAAGGAAAGCTTGCTGATCTACCATGAGTCACACAGATTAATATTTCCTGTAACAAATTTAGTAACACAGAAATAAGTATGAAAATGCCCACAGTAACCCAGAAAAAAAAAATTCCCGGTAAAAGCCATTTTTGGTGAATGTTGATATTTTTATATTGCAACACCCAAGAAAACAATTCACATATTGTCTTCCTCTTAAATAAATTAACAGATTTTTATTCATCAAGGCTTCACGAAACACAAGCACAATTTCCAAAAGATGAAGGAATTCTCATTCTCATAGTTAGAAGTGAAAGGAGTGGGCTGGAGAGGGAAGTGATTGTAGTTAAAACTGTCAAGGAGTCTCAAGGAATGAATATGCATTGCATGACCTGAATCAATTCCAGTTTCACATGGTATGAGAACAGAACATTTGTTTCTAGCTGAAGAACAGAAAAATAAATGGGTTTTCATGGCTTTCCTGTGTAAAGCTGTACTTAAATTTGTTTTGAGATAGCACTTTTGGTAAAACAGATTGGTTAATATTAAATAGTTCAGAGTACTTCAGGCTGGTAAAGGATGAAGTAGTTAGTTTTTGGTCCACTAAAATAAAACTCCTTTCAAGTAATGTACAATAAACAAAAAACACCCTTAATTTCAAGCAAAGAAAACCAATATCAGCAGGAGATCTCTGTTCACACTCCATTAAACAGGATGGAATTTATTGCTCAATAAGAAAGTTCAAGATGTCAGATTCTTGCCATTTGCAGCAAAGCTTAATGTTGGTGTGAGAAGCAGGTGTGATGCAGTGAAGAGTTGCTCAAGCATGCTAAAGCAAGCGCGTCCTGCAAACTCCTCCAGAATGCTAAGGTTTCATTTAAGAAGTTTGTCATCTTAAAATGGTCAGTTTTAGGTTTCTGAACCCAAAGGTGCCCTATCCCAGTATCAGCACTTCATGTACTTGACTCCGAGGAGAATGTATGACTAACCCACTTTTTAAGGATACTTCTGCTGAGCTACAAGACATAGGTCAGGTCTTCAGGATCCACTCTCGTAGGAAATTCTGTACTGAGATGGATTTTATTTTATTGTTGACAAGCAATTTTTGGCAAGTGTCATTACCAGCACTGCAACAAAGAAATTGTGGGAGACAGAAAAGGGAAAGAAAAAAAAGAAGAAGAAAAAGGAAGATTGGTGATATTATGATTATACCTAGCAAAGAACTAAAATCACATAAAATTATAAAATTATGAAGCTTAGAAATCATGATCCTCTAGATACAAAAAGGAAATACTACCCTAGAAAGCACAGTGACAGTATAGTATTGTACCCAAAGGAATGGGTGTGAAAGAAAGAGAGGATTCAGAAGAAGCTATTTGGCATTTACCCCAGAGAGCCACCAAACTTCTCCTTCTATCCCTGCCTCATGCCCCAGTCCACCATATGTGAAAGAAGAGCTTCCAACACCCTGGTTTAAGGGAAATCTAGAACCCCATATACAGAAAAGGCAACAGCGAGGCTTAAGTATATCAGGGTCTGACAGCAGATGGCAAGAAAGTTTAAGTACAGAGATAACTTGGGGGAGATTATATGAAAAACAGGAAAAAAACTGCTTATTCTTAAAAAAATTAAATCCTAAAATGCAGAGTTTGGTTTCTACCCCTACCTGGCCAATGCTTGGATGTTTGACTAGCTTAGGATACAGCCTGGAGGGGTGGGGAAAAATGCCTGGAAGGAAGAAAACAATGAGGTAGAAGAAGGAAAATACTGTGTATATCAGGACAGCTGCTTAGATGAGTGTGAGTATTCCCAATTTGGATGCATAAGGGCTTAAACCACTAGTATCCAGTTTTGACGAGTTCACAGCGATGAGAAATGAGATATCCTTTCTCAAGACAAGAGAAGAGAGGGGGAGGAGAACCAGCAAGTTAGCCAAGAAAGGCCATCTGTTAAGTGAACCTCAGCTACGAACTCAAGACCTGCCCTTACTAGGTTCAAACATTAATAGAAAGGTCCAGAAAATACCAACAGCTAAGTAGAAAAATTCCTTTAAATCAACAGAAATGAAAAAAAACCAAAACAAGGTGTCTTATTTCAAAATAGTGTTACCATATGCTATAGCCAACTAGCCACAAATTAGATACAATATAAACCTTACAACAAACTCTGAAATAAGAATATTCTTAGTATTTTTGAAGGCATATTCTTGTCAAAGGAATAAGTGTATAGGTAAATTATATACATATGCCATATTTTCTCCTGGCAGTATTTGTAAAGTTTATGAAGTATTATTTTGGAGGGATACAAGCAAGAAAGGGAGAGGGAGAAACCCTCCCATACACACCCCAGCTCCAAACAGAAAGGGAGAAAAAAGTGAATCTGAACGTCAGCTCCAAATTTCCTATTGTCATTCAGAAAACAGGGAACCTTTTTCTAGAGAAACTAGATGGCTATATAACCTTTACCACTACACCTTGTGTACACCCCATAGAGCTTCCTTTCCAAAGAAGGCATTTCACCAGTGTACTGCAGGTCCTTAATTTAGTAGTGATCTCTACTGGAAGTCATGAAGTCTAATCTCCTGCTCAAAGCTAGACTAATCTCAAATGTGGATGCCAGCACCCTATTCCATCAAGATCTGAAGGTGTCTAAGGACAGACACTCCATGGCAACTCTAGGTGATCCCTTCCTGGCTTTAATGACAATCATGGTGACGAAGTTTTGCTTTACATCCAAATGCAATTTTCCTTATTGGAACTGCGTACATTGACCTCTGCGTATTGTGCACCTCTGACACGAATCTGACTTGTCCGCTCTACAAACACCCTGGCTGGTGGAACGCTGTCTCGCTTCTCCAGGCTGAACAAGCCTAACTTTCTCTGGCTTTTCTCACACCCCATGTGCTACAGCCCCCAACTCTCCCAGCAACTTTTTGCTGTTGATTGCTAATTCCAGATACACTAAAATTTACGGAGAGCTCTTCGAAAAAGTCTTGCTAGCAATCTTAATTAGGTTTGAAGTCAGCAATCTTCCCTCTTCAATATTCCCTACTTCCTTATACATATTACGCTGTTGTCATTTCCCTCAACATGAAGTATGTATAGTTTCATAATTCTTTCTATAAAGGATTAACAAAGGGTTAAACAAATGCTGGAAATGTAAGCCAAGCCTCCAAATAAATGAATGATACATTTAACATGAAATATATCCACACCACCAACTGCTTGGTTCCACTCTTTCCCCAGATTTTGCAGCGTTCAAGATCATAGAATCACAGAATCATTGAATGGTTTGGGTTGGAAAGGACCTTAATGACCACCTATTTCCAACTACCTTGCCATGGGCAGGGACACGTTCCATTATTTTCTAGTTTTTCTTTACTAACAATTAAAGAAACTTCAGTCAGTAATTATGTGACTCCAGAAAAAGTGTTTCATACCAAAGAAAACAATTATTGAAGTAAAAAAAAAAAACCAAACTTAAAATCAGGAGTTAAGAGGAGTTCCTTTCATGGTAAATGAACTGTCTCCTCCCTGCTATGGGAAGAAAAAAACTTAAAAGATGCTCCTCTGACACAAAAAAAAATAATCAATAGAAATATTAATGATCTAAACCAAACAGGCACAAACACTGAAAAAGACATGTTCAGAGAGAGATTAAAAAATGCCAGTCACAGGAAAACCCTCCTTCCATTCCTATGAGAGCTGCTAATCTCTTATTCCCCACCCCCCCATTCTGCAAAATAAATTATAAAGCCAGAAGGAGCCAATGTAATCATCTAAGCCTTATCTCCTCGATAGCACAAGGCACAGGATTGCAATGAATTATTTCTTTTGGGTTAAGGCTTATGAGTTTTCACTTTTCCCAAAGCAAAGAAAAAAAATTCCTCCATCAATCTGATTGAAATATTTCTAGGGAGGGAAGTTTTACCCTCACATTCGTATTTTTTCCTCATACTCATAGCTAACATTTTGTTTACTTTCAATTCTAGTTCTGCTTTGACTTAGTTAGGTAGTCTCTTTCAGCTTTAACATTACATAGCCTAATTTCACCGCTTTGATAAGGGAGAGTTCTTGACGATTACAGCAGAATAAAACTAACTTCCCTTCCAAACCCCTAGAGCTTGCAAGTAATATTATTTTCCAGACCATCATGTTTATGTGCCTCTTCTAGGAACCCTGCTTTTCCCCAAGTATCTTTTCCACTGTGAAAACCAGACACAAATTGTGTTCTAGCTGCCATCACATCAGTCCTAAAGAAAGGAGATTTGTACATGCCTCTTTCATATACCCGTTGGTTACACTAGGCCCTTATCACAGAAATCAGACAAAAATCTCAGCAGATAATCAAATTCTTTTCAGAAATGGTGATTCTTACAATAGTGTTTCATTATTCTGTAAGTGTAACTTACATTCCTTTTTTCCAACATGTATAATTTTTACACCTGTCTCTACTGAAATAAATACTCTCTTAATGTAGATCAATATGTAACCTGGTTTGGTTCACTACTTAGGTCTAACTTTCTCTTTCTCAGGCCTTTAATTAATTAATACTAAAACCCACACCTTTGAAAAAGAATGGATATGAACATAGCTTTAAACAACCTCAGTTCCTAAAGCACAAAAAATAAGAGCTGATGTCCAATGGTTCCCTCTTCCCTCCCTTCTCTCACTTCCAATGTGGAATTTATTGTCTCTCAACCAATTCTGGCAAACACCTTACTTGTTCTTAAAAAATTCCAACACAGGAGATTTCTCAAACTGCCAAGGCAATTCATGCCTTGAATGCAGCACCCTCATATTCAGAAAAGATTTCTGGGATATTTGGAACAACTCATTTAAATCGCCCTTGCTAGAAAAGTTTCCTTCAGAAGTTCTGGTTTTTAGTTCTGACTATTCTTGCTGCTGTAATCAAGATAAACACAGACAACTGAAAATCTAGAAGTTCAGTGCTGAAAGTGAACATGCTGCTCAGCTGATGCCTTACCAACAGACACGAGAGCAGAATCCTATCATCCTACAAACTAAAAGTTTCATCTCGGACTCTTCACCCCTCCACTTTCCTTAAGGCAACATCATGACACAGTTGACTCATCTCCAGATTTACAAACAGAAGTAAAGGATTACTAAATTTGTTTTCCATATCCAGCTGGAAATAAGGTCTTTGATGTCCGTTGCCAGCAATGTGTTTGACGCCTTCCTTTTAACCTTTTTTCATGCTCTCATTCTAAAGTACATTCCCTTTCAGCTGTCAACAGTTTTCAAACTGCAACCATCATTAGCTTGGATGGTTGATTTTAAGACATATCAGAAAGCCATTTTCTTAATAAATAAAAGCATAGCAGAGTGGAAGAAGCAGATCATAAATACTACTTGCTTGAATCTGTATAGGTGAAAGGGAATTTTCTCATTTTCGTTACTCCCAACCACCTGTCAATGTACCAACACAGCATGACAATATCTTTGCTGTTTCTTCAGGAAAAAGAAAATCTATCATCAAAAAAAAAAAAGCCCCAAACCAACAACGGAATAACAGGGAAAAAGAGCTACTGTTGGCAAAGACAGTATTTTTAAAATAAACTCAACTGTCAAATGGAACAGGAAAAGAAACATTTTTTATTTGCCCTATTATTTAAAGTCTCAGTGAGGTAGAAATCTTAGAGAACTGGACCACAATTAGGAAGAGGAGGTACCTGCAATGATCACTAAGATAAACAAGTAAAAGTGTTCAGTTGCACACAGATATTTCTGCCTTTGTAGCAATGTAGAAATAGACTACAAAAACCCAGCAATAGACCACTCAGGCTACAACCCTCTAAACCACTCCTGAGTTTAGACAGCTTCTGTATCTTACATATAAACCCAACTGTTTTCATCACACATATACTCTCCGTGTTTTAGAAACGCTTGTAAATAATATGCACTACAAAACTGTACCGAGTTTGAACATGTGACAGACTAGATGATGTTTGTATCTACTATCACTACAAGAGATTTCAAAATGGGATGCTCATATGCAAGACCAGTGACTTGCATATCAGTGTATGCAAGACAGTGATGGGAGAGAGTTGAGGAAGATTCAAAAGAATCATTTCAAGTATGTGAAGTAACGGGTAGGAGCGATATCACGCATATATAAGTACTAGTGTCTCAAGTTCCAATAGTTTCTAAGGAACAAAAGCAAATAAACGCTATGAATCAACTGTAGAAGTCTTAATTCTAATAAACAAGATTTCTTTTTTTTGCTAGATGCTGTGAAACAGACAGACTGGTAGTGAATGGAACAATCTGTTGCTTGAAGCAATTAAATCTATGTCTTTACTCATCACCTTGTAAGATATGCTTAAAAAGTTCTGACATTCTAGCTTTAAATTCCTTAAAGTAAATTAGTCCAAGAAACCAAGAAAACAAAGAAGCTTCTGTGAGTGTCCTCCTTCTGAAAGGCGTCAAGGCAAACATTTCTTTTTCCCTTTCTAAGGAAAGAAGTCAGAAGAAGCATTAAGAATACGTAAGAGTTTACAGAAATAAACAGTGAAGTAATACCATAAAAGGCAGAAATGAGCCATAAAATTAAGAACTACAAAATCTGACATCACAATGATGCCTCCCAAGTAATGATTAATATTTTCCTTGCCTCATATATCTGTAAAAGTTCTGGAAGCTGCTATATGCCAGACTAGAGTCTTCTTTCTGGAAAGAAATAAAAATCCCTGGATTTCTCTTTTTAAAGCCATAACCCAGCGTAGCATGAAGGAGTTTAAGTAAGCCAACTCCTGTACCTTGTACACTGAGTGCAGAGTCCATCCTCAAAGCAGCTAGAATCTTGAAAGTTGCTTTCAAGTATTAGAAGTTACATAGTGCTAGTCCTCTGGATTCTAGAAAGAGACATAATTTAAGGAATAGTTCTGCCTGGCTGATCTCTGAATTTCTAATTAAGGTAGATTTTACTTCATATTTCCAAGTACAGCTTTTTATAACAATATTCAAATCAGTTAGGGGAGGGAAGTACTTTTAAACTGTAGTAAAGTCCATTAAACCCCTCCGCATTCATAATGAAAGATGCTACTGTCTTACATGAAACCAAATGACATGAACTGCATTTTCTGTTAATAAACATAATTTATCCTTTCCTTCAAATATATTTCCCCACATTTTATTAACGTGTTTTGTAATACAAACATAATTATTCCAGTTTACCTGGTGTGCTGTCATTCTCAGCTGTAGGATCGAAATTACCTAACTTCAGACAAGATTTCAAAGTAATTTATGGAAGGAATGTTATTTTACTAAGTATAACAAGTTAAACACTACATAAATTTCACCAATAGTCTTGTCTGGTAACAGCAGATGAAATTGTTCTGAGTTCTAGAAATATTTCTAGATGACCAGGCAATATTTTTTTTAATCAAGTGATTACCCCCTTCATCAAGAAGAACCATGTTTAAGAACCTCTTGGCTCACTTGATTTTTCAGGATGCTGCCTAAGCTCAAATACTACTAAAACTACTATGCCCAATAAAAACTAATGAAAGAAATCCAGAAAGATCAATCACTTGCTTTTTTTACCTAGATACAATGCTGTCCTTTTCACTATATAGACATATTAAAGAACTCTATATGCCAGTAAAGCATCTTTACATACTGATCTACTACATGCCTAGTATATCATACTTGCCTTTATTGCTGCCCATCTGCTGTTTAGAGTGACTATGAATTTTAGGTCCTAAATTACATCAGAATTAAAATAGTACATAAAAAATAAAAATTTTCGTGTAACAGCTTTGAGTTCAGATCTATTAGAAAACACCAACGGGGTCTTTCGTTCAGTTACAGTATCTAAATGCATGTGTGGCCTCTTTAATCCAGATTAATCACAGATGGTGAACGCATGCAGTATAAGATCATGTACCTAGCTCACTCTCTGAACCCTTCTTCTATTGGCAGCTAGTAAATGAATGCTTTTGAGAATGACTTGCACAGCAAAAGTCCCCTTTAACCCATTCCCAATTAGGTAAATGTAAAATTATGTAATAACCAACCATCTTCAATCTTCTAAAGGAAAAATGTTTGACATTAGAGGTTAGGAAGGCACATCTAGTTAGACAGTGACATATTACAGTAGAGAGATACAGTAGTGATTCTGTGTGTTGTTTCTTTTTAAATATTATTAGAATCCATTAGAAAAAAAATCTCTGGTTTAACTGCATAAACCAAAAAACCAATGTTTTTTTCTAAGAAATCTCCACCGGATTTTCCACAACAACCACTGGATTTCAGAAGCCACAACCTCCTTCCTCACAGCTGATTTCTTAAATTTGGGACTATAGTCAGCATCTCTCTTCTATGCCTCAAAAATCAGGTGCACCTGCAACACAAGAGGTCCAGCTTTACAGTCTGCTATGCCAGGGACTGAAGTGGTGATGACTCGTGTTCTCTTGAGCATTACTGGCTACTCTGTAAGGTTTCTAACATGGTTTTTTCTCTTCCCTGTATAACAAGAAAGTTTCCTCCCCTGATTTGCTCCTTCCCACAGAAGACAAATCTCTCAGGTGTTGAAGCACCAAGAATCAGAAGGGGTCTTAGCTGATGAGCCACTCCAAAACTAATGTGGTGCCCAGAGCACTAAACCGGGCTCTTCCCACACTGCCATCCATCCACTGAGTAACAACAGTGCCCAGTCACACTGAGTGTAAAGTCTCATCCTTTAAGGCTGAGATCAGAGGCTGAGATCATTTACTGCCGTACGTCAAACTGTCTTTTGCCCTCCTACTTCAATACTCACATCCTCCATTTTTTATCTCCTGCCAAGGACTTCATGTGTCTCATCCCTCCCGTGCAGTGCAAAAATAGCTGTTCCTCCCTAAGGACCATGTACCCAAAAGTCTGCCTGCCTTTTCCAACACTATCTTGTGAAATTCCAGCTGGTCTAACGAAAATATTATGTCTCCCTATACAACTTCTTGTCGCAGAGAAGAAACACGCCTACAAACACTACAGTTACCATCCCACTCTGCCTGCAGTTTTCCTTCTTCCTCACTTTTTTCCAGAGAGAAAGAAGAAATAAGCCATTCCAGGGTATCCAGATTTCAAATTTTTAGCTCAGATTTAAAGTCAGGTCTCAGACTGCTACCTAAAAAATCATTTATTTGATTTACAGAGAAAGGACCAAAACTGCCCAGGGTGCCAGCCAAAGGCCTTCTGCCTCTGATACCTCAAACATCCACCAACATTTTGGTACCAGCAACACGTAGCATCCACAGAAACATGGGACTGCAAAGAGTTTGAGTTTTTGATTAATCATAGACTGTCACAGTAACAGCTCTGCAATCTACCAAGATTTCCAGGATAACCAACACCCACTGATCGTCTCAGTTTGGACGCAGGAACCACAGGGTTTTGCATCTGCCTCTCCATGACCAAAGGAAGACAACCCTATAGTTTATGAAAAAGATGAAGTGATTCTTCTACAAAACCATTTATTTAATCAGAAAGTGTTACCAACCTCTGTTTTCCGTGGACACAGTTGGAGTATGTGGTTTTCACACGGTCTCAGCAGGAAAGCGGCTCAGGTTTATGCACACAGAGTTTAAAAGCATAGGCCCCCATCTGTTCCCCAGCAATACTTTCACTTCCCAGAGAGCAGAGCACCTCCCTGCAGAGCCAGGCTGGCTTTGTACCTAGCCACACATTTGCTCGTCAACGCAAACCCTGTACCACCCTTGAGAAGAGGCACTAGGACATCTGTAGCTCTGAGTATGATCTCTACCACTGCTACCAGGCAAGATTCACTCCAATATGATTTTCATCCCTCATCTTTCATCTGAAAGCCTCAGCCCTGTACCTAGGACTAGAGTTTATACTGTGATCACAGAAGGTCAAAAAAGCTTCACCTCATCTGAGAAAGTAGTGGCCACCCATTAAAACCTACTTTTCTTGTTAATACACACTAAGTTAATACACATGTATTCCTCGGTTTGGCTCATCTGTGCAGCACTTCCAGCCTCAGAACATAAACTGAGGTAACAAGTAAGCCATAAGCTTCTCGATTCAATTCAGACAGAGGACAAGCAGTGAGTTTAAGCTTCTTTTGGATGCTTTAAGAAGGCTATGTTTATTCACGCACGTGATATTGTCAGGTATCTTGCTAATTCACTGCAGGACAGTCATAATGACCTACAAACCTTAGGTCCTCATACAGTTTTTAATTAAATGTATTTATAAACTGATTTATAAAATTACAGACAGCATGTGAATCTCCAGGAACACCTTTAGGAAGCATTTAACAAAGTAAGAGAATTCAAAAAGAAAAATACACCTGGAAAAAGCTAGATAAATGAATGATTTGGCAGGCCCTGAACAATTCCTTTTACTGGTAGCAATCAATATGCACCACAGACTCCACCATAGCAGATTTGTCATCTACTACTTTTAAAATCACGAGGCCAATCCATTACCCCCAAATACCACCTCAAGCAAAATCTCCATTCAAATCAAGTTTCCAGAAAAAACTGAGCTAGGAAATGTACTCTTCTTCATTCTTGTTTAGCAAAAGGTAGCACACACACACAAAAGTTTATGCTTCAGAGTAATGGCGTGACAAAATCAAGTACTTGGTAGTTATAGCTACTCTTGATTAGTCCGGATGTAATATGCAAATTAATGCACTTCAATTCAGTATAGTGTCATCTCAATCAGCTAGGCATAACTGAGTCAATATGCAATCAAGAATCCTCGTACACAAAAGTTTCATCATCTGAGTTAGACCAGCGTAGTCCTTTGCCTGATGTAAGCACACATCAGCCTGCACAGCAGCTACAGCTTTTACACACAAAATAACCTAAAGAAGACCAAACCCTGTACGTCCTACTCATTCACTAGGGAAGAATCAAACTAGCAGAGAACTGACAGCAATCAACATACTTAGTAACCAAAACCTGGTTCTGTCCTTCTACTTGCCTTGTTTCCTGTTCTCACTGTCACATGAAAGGTGTCAATATTTAGCATTGCCAGATTTGCTCCATCTTTATCGCTATTTCAACTTTAAGTTCTTACTCTGATACAGCACCTAAGTGACAATGTACCCAATGGACAACTTTGCGGAAGATTTTCAGGACTATCTAGCACGAAGCAGATAACACCTACAACCACAGAACGGGATGAAAAGTACCACACCTATGTCTTTTCATTGGATTGAGGATGGGTTGAGGACCATCATATTATTTAAAGAGAAAGTACTTGTTTCAAGCATATTTAACCAGAGAGGCATGACCCTTAATTTTTGCTTTGCATTTCATTTTCTACCAAGTGCCTTATATTTTCCCATAGGGGTTTAGGGAGGATATGTTAAGAGTATGCACAGTTCAGTCCACAAGAGTGTTTTAACAGAAAAGGAAGATTTCCAAGTTTGTTGCCTCTGCAGTAATAGCTTTTAATGGCCCACTGACTACATTTAATGCAACTGTGAAAAACAAGACTTCTTTGTTATTAGGCTTCCAGTGGTTATAGAAGTATCAGGATCCCCACTGGAAAAAATATTCAGATGGGTCAAAAACATAACACCAAAAAGGAGAACCCTGTAGAACTTTGGCAGCAGGTAAGTGGCACAACAACTCCAGTGACTGTCTCCAGCTGCACAAGTCTGTCCACCAATATAACATATTTGCGGTATTGAGAGCTTCCAGGGTAGTCCCGATTTTTTAACTTTCAGCTGCTAGGTAAATGTTGGAAACAAGGAGCATCATAGTGTCACCACTGTGCTAGTTCTCCAAAGACCAACTAGTAAGCGGTACCACAGGCTGCAACTTAAAAGCCTTCTGCTTTGGAACCAAACGTCTTTAGGAAATACTTAAGTCAGCAAGATTTGTGAAGAGTAGCAATGAATGAATGAAGTCTAAGACATTTAGTTCCACATAAGCATAATTAAAGTATCCAACTATCATGCATAAGACTGACATTATCTTGGAAAAACTCCAAGGGTCACAGGCATGATACAGGAAAGGAAGCTACAGAAGGAGCTACTGTATTTGCTTAATAAGTCTATCGCACAGACTGCTGTCAGTGGATTTTGTTCCAAGAAACTATACAAACAAAACAGTCTTTACGGACAGAAGACAGAGAAGCGGGTGGGAGAGAGGCAAGAAGTATTTGATCTCATGATCTCTAACAAAGTTGAACAGCTGAAACATTCACGGGCAATGTCTGTGGAACTCATGAATTTTCTGAATTGCTGTTACAAACTTCTATGTAACAACTTGAAGAAGATGAAGACCACTTCTTTAAGAAATCAAGAAAGTGTCACAGCTTTTTATTTAAACATGAGGCTGTAATTAAGCGGATGACTTGTTTCTTTTGAGGCATTTACATTCTTTGATAAATCTTCCATATTTTTCCAAGATGGGAGTTATTCACACATTGTGTACAACAGCTTTTCTAATAGAACAAATGGATCAAACTTTATACAATTGCCATTCCTATAAGATCATTGGAGATCTTACCGAAGTCTGATTTTTCACATTACCTTCTCAAATCACTGTAGTTTAACAAGTAGGCCTAAACTGTGCTCTCTCTGCACAGAAACGGAAATGTTAAACACAAAAAAGGTTGTCTTTATCTCAAATTCTCCTAAACCTACAACTATATGCACTGCAAATGTAAGGATGCCTTAAGATTACACAGAGATAATCTTTCCTTCAGCTTTACGAACAGGAAAAAATGCCAAAGGGTAATCAGTTGTTCTTATACCCTTCAGCTGTGTTGCCTTTCAGTTACATTTAATTAATATACCCCAAAAGACGTTACTTTCATAACAGACTGCCTGTAAAGTAATCACTGAAACAGAACATTAAGTACAATAATTATAAACAAATAGAGTAAGCATTACTGGCTCTCTCAAAGGTGTCCTGAGGAAACATTTCAGACAGGACTCTCAGACAGCTTAGTAGATGGCAAAATTCACTGTACTGCCATTTAGTAATTAAAGCTTGTTTTAGAGAATCAAGCTTACTTACAATGTCTGTTGTAACTCCAAAACTCCTTGCAGCTTGGTCTTGGTATGTGATTCTGGTGCTCATTACCTTCCAATGGGCTTAATTGTTCTGCAGAAATATTTTTTTCCTTCACTAGTTACAGTTAAGGAAGCTTGGTATTACCACCCTGTTATTCTCCTGTTCTCTGTAACAAGCATCTCACCAGCAGTATCGTACAAATCTGAATTAAAAAGACTCATTAGAAGAGGTGCCAGCAATTAGCAATCATAGTTTCATGGATATATAGATATAGATATATGTATATAGTGGGAGGTGTCTGTGCCCATGGCAGTGGGGTTGGAACTGGATGATCTTTAAAGTCCCTTCTAACCCAAACCATTCTATGATTCTATGTGTGTGTACATGTACGTGTATATATTTTTACATAAGCACATGCACACACACATAGATAATACATATATACATATAAATTTTGGAAACATGGACCTTACCTTTCAACTCCTGCAAAGAAACAAAGAAAAATCACACTTCATAAACCCTTAAAAAAATGTTTCCCCCCAATTTCCCCCTCTCCACATGCACCACAACACACTTAAAGCATCACCCTTCCCTCCTTCAACACATAACCCTGACCCACTTCACTGCAGAAAGCTAGTGAAACAGGCTCCAAATATTTCATTCTGCAGCTGGTCTTTAAGCCCTAATAACCGAGGGAGGTTGAAGTCACTCTCTAATCTCCTAATGTGTAAGAATCAACAGAGCTCCCCTTTGAGCAGCCAGCCTACGCTGGAGCACAGAACAGATTGTGTCAAGTGACAGCTGCTTTCTGGCAGAACACGCAGGCTCCCTACCAAGAAAGGGAGGCAGGAAGAACCACTCACTTGTGGAAGAGGTTGCCAGCTTAAATAAAAAAAAATAAATTAAAAAAAATCATCATACAGCCATTCAAATAAGATTCATGCAGCTCCAAGAGCCCATAATGTACTTACTTTGCTGCCACCTCCACCTCCCCTCTACTCCATTGCTTGCCTTTAGTAGGATCAAAGTCTCCTACCCCAAGGACTACTTGCCTATGTATCTAGATGGTTCTTAAGATACTACGGCTGCTCTACAAAGATAAATAATAAAGGATTGTCAAACTCTCCAACTAGTCAAATCAAGTTTGAAATGAAACGTGACAGATACTTGCTTTTCTTTAAAAAGCATTAGGAGTAAGAAAATGAGCTGTAGTCTGATTGCCACAGCTATCACTGTGTGTGTATGCACACGTACAAACATGTGGAAGCACGTTTCTCACAATCACGTCAGCCATGCACAAACTAGGCACGTAATAAAAAATAATTTCATAGTTCAATGTTCTGCCCAGCTTGTGCAAGTATTATTTTAATTTGGAAGTAGCCACTAAAACCAGCTTAAGACCAGTTGCAGTTTAATTCAAGTAAGAGGTTTCTGAACTTATATAACCACTTTTTCTGGGTGTATATAGTGTTCTGCAGCACAGGGTTAGAATTCTTTTTAAACGCTACATTTTTGAAGACAAGTTGCTGGAATTACACTTTTGTACTTCTGGGTGTATTAAGTTCCAAGATGAGGGAAAAAATATCCAGCTCAAGCACCTTTCCTACCTCTGTTAAAGAAATAGAAACAAAAAACTCCTCGAGAAAATCCTGGCATCAAATCAACAACTTATTTGTTTAAATGGCCATTTAGATATTATGGCTGCAACACTTGACAAATTTGCATTCATAACCTTTAGCTGTATGATTTAAACCCTTGTTACCCAGATTTCAGTCCTGCTTAAAACCTTTGTCAATTTGTTAGACTCAAAGCAAGCTGCAACTAACTGCTTTGTCAAATCCAGATTTTTGTGCAAGCAGTCAACATACAGACAAAATAAGAGGAAATTTACCAGTCAGCTTCAGCAGGACGAAGAAAGGACCAGAAAGGCACGTGGAATTAAGTATTTTTTAGAGGAAATGCACTATCCAGGTTGGTTGCTCTTTTGAAACGGGGAGGTTATATAAATCAGACTCAAATCAGTTCTAATACTACACGGTAAGTGGAGAATTTTAAACAGCAGAATGGAATCTTTCAAGAACTCAAAAATGGCAAAACAAATGTCATGTAAACACATCAGACATTAACAGTTCAATTTGTTGATCAAAGAGAAGTCCCAACCCCTAAGAATAAACACACCTACAAACAGATCCGGTAAAGGAAGAGTTTTGCAGTACAAGATAATACTAATAAAACAGGGTTACAAAATCCCCTCTTGTAAGTGTCCTGATTACCTCATGAATTTAAGATTATGAATTAATTTCTTTACTGCATCCTCTAGCTCTTCACATTCTGTTAACCAAACAGAAATAGCATGCAAGGAGCATGTAGCAGGTGCTTTGCTTTGCTCAGAGACAGCAGTGTCCCACATGGCCACCCCCAGCCACGTGCCAGTGGTGGGGCACCTCTGCAGAGCCAATGCTCCGTCCCACAGGATAGCTACAGAGTTGAGAAACAAGAATGGAAGTCATTCAGACTCTGGTGCTATGTAACCAAAAGCTGTTGCTGCTACTTTTGAGATGTTAGTGGTTGGACAGACATTTCCCATTGCAACTACATGATGCTCTTCTAGTTCTGCATCTGTCTTCATAAAATGCACTGCAAGTCAGTGCCAAATTACAACTGTTCTCACAAACATTTCCCTCTAGCCAGATACCATGTACTTTTAAAGCTGGTCTCTGTTTAGGATCAAGCTAGTGTAGTTACTATCCTTAATTCAGAGTCTCTCTAGCAAAAGCCCAAATGAATATTTTAGCTCAAAGTCAAGAATTCCTCCTCGTCTTCCATCACCTCAGCCTGTACCATCTGGTGCTTATCAAGGCCCAGGTTATGATTGTCTCTTACTGGGTGTCCAGCCTTGGAAACTTCAGTCTTGTCCAGTTTCCTGCTTTACCTGGGAAATTCTCATTTGCTCCTGTCTGGATATAACAGTTGAGACACATGCAGAACAAAGCCTCCCATATCATGTTTATAGTCAGGAAAGCAATTCATCTCACAAAGAACAACCAAGGATGGCCCCACTGTCTTAGCCTGCAAGACTACAACAAATAGTTTCTTACCAGAAAGCTTTGCAGAACTGAACAAACCATCAAAAACCTATTGCCAACATTTTGGACCTGAGAAAGATTTATTCTAACAAAAAACAACCTCTAAGACCATACACCAGTAACTTTTTAGAAAAATAATAATTACCTTTACCAAATAATATATGTCTTACTAATAACACAATGAAGGAGAGAAGTGTTCAGTTTTTTTTAAATGGCCTAAAACCTACTCTCACATTTAAGAGATAATAAGAAAGATAATTTAAAACTTCTGCTAGTCAGTTGCAGCATGACATTTTTTAAACTACTACTTTTCACAGTTCTCAAAATCAGAAAGCTTTTACTCAAAACCTAAACACTAAGCACAGTGGTGCTTAACAGCTCACAGAAGAACATGCATCTCTGAACGATTGCAAAACAAGAGGGAGAGAACAGTCTAAAAGTGACTTTGCTATATTTAGGAATCGCACAATCAATACAATACAAACATCAACTCCACAAATATAACTCGGGTCAGTCACCAGTGCCTGAAGCCAATACATCTGCAGGAGAAAAAAAGAAATAAAAAAATAGACAAATCAGTCTCATGGCATAGGGGAAAAAATTCCAGTGAAAAGATTTGTCAAGCACAGAAGAAATGCTTTCTTTTTTTTTTCTTTTGGGAGTATTTACTAAATCTCTATACAAGTTTAGCAATCTCTTAGCTGTTCTCCACGTTTCATTTTGTGAGTTAACATGACATCGTCGAGCAGTCAAAAATATTAATGTGATACCACACACAGGCTCAAAATGACAGCAACAAAATAGTGGCAGCCTAACCTCTAATTAAAAAATAACTCCAACTTTGCAGGAAAACGCTGCATTATAATCTGGATGCAACCAAATCTCTGGTGGGTTTGTAAATCATTGCTAAGAATAATCTGTCTGGTTGTTTACACTAGTGAAAAGAATACTGGTGTCGACACCCAAAGTCTGATTTCCATGTTGGTCTCAACCCTTGCATCTGTGACTGTTTGCAGCCAAAATTTTGTCATCTGTGCTGGTTGGGTGTTCTGGAATAGTCAAACATTGTATTTATTAGGTCTCCACAAATCATAAGTGATAACTCCCATGTAGAAAAGTTTGTAAAAGAAATTGACAAAATAAAACCTATAACTCCACCAGAACATCCACTACCAGACAAAGACTTCCATGGAAAGAGTAGTCTCGGATTGCACATTTACCATGTTACTCACTTCCGCATCATGTATGTTCTATTCACGATGAAAAATTCTATAAATGTACATGGCCATGAAAACAAGCAGGTTTGACTAACTTATGGAAAGCAAAAGTTCCAGTGTAATTTCATTTTTTCTAACTAAAAAGTTATTATATAGAAAGAATCTTTATCAGCTAATTTAATACATGCAATTGTATCCACTGTGAGGGAAGAGAAGCAACAGTTGAGAGCATCTGTTTCCAAATATTTGATTGGATATGGTTCAAACAGTCTGCAGCCCAAATCTTGCAAGAAGAGGTGCTCTTATTAAATAATACAAGTCCTTTGTATATGGTCTTGCACCTGCTCTTTTCAGCGGAAATCACATTTATACTGTTCTTCAATCCTACAATGTTTCGGAGCCACAGTAGCCTAGAGTAAAGTCGCCAGATTTGGTGCTCCAAAATGCAACACCCAGAAATTCATTGCTGTGGGTGGTTGGCAGTGACTAATTCAGTGCATTCAGTATTAATTGCACTTACGTGCTCTGAGTTTGTAAGTACACATTTCTGTTGCTGCTATTAAAACCAAACTACATTTGATACGGAATCACATTTTTGTTTTTGGTGGTGCCATTATATCTAAACTACATTTAAGATGGAATCTGCTAAACATTCGCATATCCACGTTAGCTCCATCCACCCCTGGGCATTAAACTGATTTTGCTATATTTCTATACAGATATAGACAGACATTCTTTTATAGCTTCTAGATTAAGCCTTAAAGTTTAAGGTAACATGCTTTTGATTCTTAGTTGTCTCCGACTAAGATATGAAAATCTTGGCATGTGTAGCCACTGCCTCTTCTCATGGGTGTGAGCCCCTAGATTCAGGCCATTGTGTTCAAATAACGAGAAATATTCCACAGTGCTGTTTCATATTTGTTGCTTTTTGAACCATGGTAGTTCCAGTAGAATACCAGAGAATAAATATATTTTCAAATACTCAGAAGTAAGCTCTTCTCTAGAGCCCTTATTGGTAATCTAGTTCTGCTGCAATTGAAATTAGTAAGACTTCTATTACACTTTTGGGAAAAAAAATAAATCCATGGCTCAAACATTATGTATTTCTGCAAAATTACTTAAGGACAGTACAGTTTTCCTCTGACAAGAGAGCCCAGTTAAGAAAAGTTTAATCCTTCCAAGATGCTGGGTTTTCACTTACTGTAAATGTTACCCCATGGTTCTGACATCAACCATGTGCCATAACCACTCTCCTCCAATAGCAGCAAAAGAAGAATTCTTTTCTTCCAGTGATGAATTACCAAGATGAACGACTGATGCGCTGTACAAATGAAGACTAGTCCTGGTGAAGAACTACAAAACTGATCATTCAAGACAAATTTCTGAGTTACAGCATTTGTTAATTTTAAGTATAATTGACTTGTGAAACCCATCTGGTCTGAGAAGCCATAATATGACATGCTCTAGCATGCAACAACGTGGAGTTCGAACTGCATACCACAAACAGGCTCCAAACACAAAAAAAGAACACAGTTATTTTTAAATCCATTTCAGAGAAATTGTTTGAGGATATAGGTAAGAGAGTGTTTGTATTAATTTTAATGGTTCCTCACATAAAAGGACAATTTTTTAAACAGTTTTGTTTATTTGTTTAGTGTAGAGAATTCCTGGAGGAGAGACCAGTATTTATAACACTGCCAGTCAAAGTGCTCTGTCTCTGTTCCCAGGATCATCTCTCCAACTAAGGAAAGCAAGAAACCAAGACCCTCATATGTCAAAACCAGCCCAAGTAATTTCTATTGTTGATTTCTTTTGAAGTCAATGATACTGAAGCCTAGGGCAAATGCTAATCAACCAGGTCCCACATTTTAATTTTCCAACCAGCTATCCAGACAAGGTTTTGAGCTTTACAAAACAAGGAAGTCAGCCTTTAAGAAGAGAATTTGTTTTAAATGAATCCAAATAAACTATAAACACGATCAAGTATCACTCAAGTGCCACCTTTCAACATGCAACAGGTAAATTGAGATTTTGATTAAGTCTGGGAAGAGCAAGTCTTACTGTTGCTTAAGCTGAGGCCACAGCAACATTGCATATTTTATCCTCCATTTTATTTTGTCAATGCATCTCAAGATCACTGTGACTGGACCAGTAACTAGGAACTAAGAAAAACAACCAAAACCCATCATCACCACCACACACAACAGCAAATACTAGAAATATGCACATAAAGCACACATATGGTTCCTATGACACAGGCCCTTCAAAGTGAGGATCTCTATTTATAGGCAGTACAGCTCCTATCCATCATAGCAGCTTAGGAGCATAACAGGCCTCAAGCTGAAACCTTCTTACCCTCAAGAAGTAGCTTTGTACTCAACAAGGCAGCAGATATTTCATGCTGTTGATTTGGGCAGAGCATTCCTCTCAGAAGCATTCATAGAGTGGCTATGTTTTCAAAACTTGAGGAAGAAAATTTGACTTTCATAGGCCCTAAACACTTATTAGGCTTCTTATTCTAGGACTTCTCCCCCCCCCCCCGCCCCGCCCCCGCTCCCTTTACAGCTTTTTCAAAATGCAAAGGGCTGGCTGCAACCTTCCTTTGCAGAAACTTCTTATGGAAACACCAGCTTCCTTGCACACCCACTCAGATGTACACAAGCTGTGATAATTTGTCATACAGGAAATGCACAGCATCCCAGACTTCTTTCCTCATCTTCCCCAAGCTCACTACTTAACTTTATCCTATGTTCTTAAAATTTGTGACATTAATGTATTTTAGCATTTCATTTAGCTCCAAGTGTCTGAAGCACCACAGTTTTGTTGAAAATGGATTTCTTTTCGCTGTTTTTTTTTGAGTAACCAAAGACATGGAAAAATCAAAAACTTGGTTTGGGGTTAGTTTAAATTTACTCTATATTTTTTCAGATGAATTTATGGCAATGGAAATAAACTGGATCCCTTACCAGTTTATTCCCAGATAGGAAAAGGTCCATTGCTATCAAAACCTTCTACTACTGCACAGTGATCAGGATTTACAAGTTCCTGACCGATCCTATATGATTCACCATGCTTTAAAGTTTACAATCCCTTTATACTTTACAATGAAATAACTAGATTTTAAGAAAATAATAAATTTTAAAATCCGCATACATACGTTCCAACAACAAAAAAACCAGTTTAGTTCAGCCACATTGATAATGTTCAGTGGACAATTTTGCTGCAGTGCTTTTTTAGTTACTTGCCCATCAGAGCATAAATTCCTTAAAATATACTTACATTTTTTTTCCCAAAAAAAAACGTCCAACCCAGTCACACAATGGTTTTTACTGCTCGCACCAAAGAGAAGGTATGCAGAATTAGTCTGGTTTCTAGCATACAGATACCTTGGAAATCAAATCAAAGTGAGATCTGGCATTTGGGGGTGTGTGTGTATATATATTATATATATATATATATACACACAGTGGCTATTACTCACACCTTGCTATGATAATACAACTTGGCAAATACAGAGAGTCAAACGCCTTTCCCCTCCATAGTGTACTGCTATAATTGGTCACTGGCAATCTGGCACAGAGAAGGTTTGTACGTATGCGCTCAGCTGGCATGCATCCAGAGAAGGTCTGGGGAGGAAGAACTTCTTCACAAGAGTTGCTGCTAGACATACACAGTTGGAAGAAAGCCTGTGAGACTGCAGATTAACAGTCTGCATGGCCAGACACAAGCTGGCCATGTTGGTCAGCTGAAAAGTTTGTCCTCAGATCTCAAACCGGTCTGTCAGGCACTAGACCTGGTAGTGTCTGAGACTAGTGACACAGCTCACATTTCCAGGCTGCTGAGATAACAACTGCATGGCTAACAGGATGGGAGAAGTTATTTTGAGTTGCAAGTACTAGTTTATACCTTATAAAAAGCTGGATGCACACAATCGTCGCTGCTAGTAGCTTCTCTTCCTCTTCTGAAAGTGCAACAGGAATGTTATTCAAGGCAACTAAAGACAGAACAAATAGCACCAAGTGAAGGGTTAGGTGCACTCTGCTGCAGCAGCCACCCAAGTGAACCCCAGTACTTTCCACTCTTCTTGTAGGCAGTCCAACTGAACCAAACCTCTCTTTTTTCTTGTAGGAAACCAGAGTGACAAAGAATCCAAGTAAATCATCATGCGGTAGCAGTGCTCAATGTTGAAGTCTGCACAAGCAGCCCTCTCTCTAGCTGAGGGCTGGGTAGCCCCAACTGCACACAGAGGGTGGCAAAGTACTTTGCACTTTCAAAGCAATCACTGACCTTCTGGTAAAAGTGTCAGAAATCACAGCAAGAAGGAAAAGTGACACTACTGCACATCAGACGAGGCGGAGCTTCAGAGGGGATCAGCAACAGGATGACGGAGAGCAAGATATTCCCCGTTTGCCATACACAAACTAACTTCAGTGTGAGTACAAACATCAACGTCAGATCCAGTGTTAAAAGTCATAGCTATAGCACAGAATATTCTTCAGCATGCAAGGTTAAGTGTTGAAGGACAGCCTGACCTTGCTATAAGTTCATCTGAAGTCAACAAGCTGAATGAGAAGTTGGGCCCAAGTGAATAAGTATGTTTTTACTTTCACAACTCCTTACACAGCTATACCTCAGTAATGGATTTCTCTTACATCAGTCATGCAGCTGTTGCTAACACCAGACACTGGTCATCACAAACTTTATGCTCCCATACTGGTGGCACCTACAGTTGAGGAGTAGTGATCTTGTCAATCCTCCAAATCCACTAATGGCTACCCAATCCAGTATTTTCCATCAAGAATTTAATGATATTAATTTTAAAAGCATTTTATAGACCAGCTGCAATTACTTACTGAAGCCTGAAAGTCACAATGGTCTGAAAGAAGTCAGGCATTATGTTACTTATTTTATTTATCATTAGAAAACCCCACATGCTGTAAAAAGGTACATATGGTACCCAACCACTACTGAGAGGTAAAGAACTGGGTGCTTTCCAGTTTTCTAAACCAGGTTCTGAAACATTTCCTCATAGTTTGGGTAACAAATTATTGAAGAAGCTATCGGGAAACTTTGTTTTTTCTCTAATACTTACATTATAATATATTTCATCTCTCCCTGAAAGAAAACCCACCAAAAAGTTGCAGGATTTCTTTTTTTTTTCTGGCAATAAGACGCTGCTGTAAGACTGTGCCACACACAAACTGGATGAGCAGCCAACTGCTGAGTGGGAGGCTCATTAAAAAGGGCCATTTGGTTGCCATATGTCTCTTTCTTCTAGACAGACTAATTCTAGTCAGTAGTTTTGAGCAGAAATGCAGATTACCAAACCAACTTTTTGTTAAAATGGTACCAGAAATTTTCCAAAGCATCAGAGTATTGAGAACCACTCAGTGCTCAGAGTGAGTTACCAGTTAGAAATGAAAGCCCTGATCCCAAGACAGGACTGTCAAAGCGCCTCATCCTTGCAAGGCTGGCACTTCCCAACCTCCCATAGGGAAGCCTCAGTCCCACTACCTCATCATGCTCCTGCCCTCCACTGCCACCCAGGTTGCTGCTGATATTGTCTCCTGCTCCCCCCATCCACCACCATTTCCCCCTCATTCCCTTTCCTCCCTACTACTGTTGTAACATTTCCCCTGCTCCCCCAGTAGGATGACTACAGGAGTACAAACTGACAAGATGAGGAAAGCTTGTCTGCCATTGAGAAGTCTGTACACCGTGCTCCCCAGCTTGGGAAGGCAGCACAAGCACATCTGCTCCCAAACACCTACCTAGAACAGCTCTTGCAGACCTTTGGGTCCGTGCTGAGTATCTTTTGCAGCGTACTACCACACCAGCAGACAAACACAGGTAACACATAGGCTTTCTGCAATGGGACAGTGGTCAGCCAGCAGGAACCAAATTGACAAAAAGGAAACCAACCAACCAATGAAAACCCAACTGCTTAGGATTTCAAGTGCCTCTCTCAGCCTCTTTTTTAGAATCAGATAAAGCTTTTTCAGACAGGAACATACGCATACTAGATCTTATTACAAATGTCAGTCTCTCTTCTATTTACATACTGTTTTAAGACACTACCAGTCTGAAGCCAAACACAGGTTCTCCATTAATTTTAACTAGAAATTTTGCCTAAATTCATATGTTGGGTTGCTATAGCAACTGTCTTCCTGAAGGATCTGAAAGCACTTCCCAGGAAAAAAACGATACCATGAACAGTTACAAGTAATGACCATTTTCCCCAACCAACACCCCAACAATGTCTAGAGAAGGCTAAAGCTGATTTACTATTATACTGCAACTCTCATTCCTACTCGGATTATTTCTTATCCCGCACCCCAGGAGACGCTGTAGCCCTTCCTCTATGCTGACGCTGAGGGATGCATCCTTCCCAGCAGCTGATTCTGGGTTTCCAACTCACACTTGTAAGATTCTCTCAATTTCGACTCACAGATCTTAGACACATCACTACTTCATTTTTCTTCTCATTTTTTTGGCCATGCCATTTGTGTAGCAAATACCTTAATTTCACACACACACTTTGAAGCCCAGTAATTAAATAAGCATAAATGCTGTAGTTAAGGAATTGGATTATGAAAGCCACCCTGTCCATCCACCTTACCAAGGCTTCACTTTTCCTGTCAAGCTTCACAGGAGACCCACTTGGGCTGCACAGCCTTTATTTTTTAAGTTTGGAAATGCAGGTGCCCATGCAAGCATTCTCTCAGAGGCAGCCTTCCCCAATCAGCAGTTTCTCCTGAACATTCTCTTCTCCATAGACACACATGTGACACTTGCGTATCCCTAAAAAGCTATTAATAGTAAGAAAACAAAACCAAAAAACCAAATCTATTCTTTAGGCAGAAGACAACAAATGCACTTCTCATAATTATGATGAAGGCCTTCAGAAACCTTTAGATGTGCATCCTAATCACATGTCCCTCTTCCTTTTTGATGCACAAATGTGGCCATCATGACAAAAACACGACCTTTCACATGATGAGCTGGTACACACACACAGACAGACAGACAGATCAGGTTAGCACCATCAAACAAGGCAACAACAAACAGACACAGCTGGCTTGAGTTATTTCTGCCACCCAAATGCAGCCAGCCAGCCTTGGCTGGCTATTCCCAGTCTACTGCAGTTCAGAATTCATGTGAGATGAACCGGAAAAGGTTGAACTGGTGACAAATATTTAAAGAGTATGCTGTGAAGGTGACTACCCTGAGTAACATATTCTTCTTAGCATTTAGATTTAAAAGGTCTTTCTTACTCTACATAGGCTATCGAACATCCAGGATGGCAGAATTGTAGATTTTGTGACAGGTGACTCACGAGCCAGATATTCCCAGTTTGAGGACACTCATGAAAGCCCCTGTACAGTATACACATGCACATGATATTTCCTTCTTTGTCCCTGCTCTTCCTGCCAGATGCTGTGATTCAAAAGAAGAGTTCAGTCTCACCTGCAGTAAAGGGAATGAGTGGAAGAAATGAAGCTACATGTCTATATATAAAGTTGTGAGGGAAATAAGCAGAGGTTTTATTTTCCCTCTGATGATTAGGTCTTTCAGAATGAGAAGTTAAAATACCCATGTTCCTCCTATCCAGTTAATAACGGTCACCTTTGCTATTAGCATTAATAGCTTTCACACACACACACTGAAACAAGTTAATCTCTGCCAAGTGAGAACAGAAAATCTCTGCACAATAGCTCATGACATAGAAAAAAAAGCCAGCTTTCCACTCCTTGAAGTTTCACAGAAGTGAAAAGCTCACAGAAGTGCCTTTCCCTGACACAGCAGAACTACTGTCTTGGATCACAGGCTAAATTAAACACACAAATTACATTCTCCATATAAACAGAGTTATACATGGCTTAAATAGCATGGTTTTATTTTCCTATTGGCACCAATTGGTACAGTAGTTCAGTCGAAGCTTAAGACACCCGTGACGTCAGTTGCTTTAATAGGCAGCACTGACGTGACCAGCTCTTGTTCCCAGACATGAAGTGTGCTGGTTTCCATGGGGAGGATGCTGACTGAAGAATTCCTACCACACTTTCTATCAGCTGTTTTGAGCAGCAAACACTGGCTCCAGGGGAAAAAAAAAGTCTGTTTGGGCATCCAAAAATTCACAAGATGACATCACCCTATGTGACAGATTCCTCTGCAGCTCCCTCCCCAAACACACACGACCTATCAAAACTCTTGCTCTACATTTTGCCAGCTGGGTTCTGTATTTACAGAAAGGAAAGACATTCATAAGTTTAGCCTTGCCCATTTGACATGTTAGCTCAGTTGTAGCAGTTTCCCCTCCAGCCCAAAGAAGCAAAAGGGAGTTAGTCTGAAAGAGATTTCTTAGACTAATCACAGGGAGCTCATGGCAATTTCTTCTCTCCCAAACTCCCACGTGGATTTAGATCACATAACAAGTCAGAGCATCAGCAAAGGAAAAAGAAAGGACAAACCCAAGACAAAGAGAAACCAAAAGCAGAAGAGACAGGCAAATGAAGTTAAAAAACAGCAGTATGCAGTAAACCATACCCAAATCCCCTAAGCATTAAGGATTTACTTCTCTGCAAAAGTCTTCATCTGCTACTAGCACGCACTCCAATCCAGGTGAGAGTCATGGGATGGTTGCATTGGTGACTGCATTATTCTTGTTAAAGATTTCATAGCAGAGACACGTACTTGTTTACTTCTCCAGCTGCCATGCTGTTCATATGAAAACACAACTTCATGTTCCAAAGTTAAGAGATTAACAAAAGGCATCGTCATCCATATGAACTATCATCTCAAAACATACCACTTTCCAACTCAAACAGATTTTATAAAAATTCTCCTCAAGGTTTGTACAGAAGGGAAAACATGTATTGTTTTTCTGATTAAACAGTGACCGTGGCCTAAAACTACCTTCCCTTTTTCTTTTCTCCCATCAAAGGTCAACTTCAAGGCCAGATGGGTGGCATTAAATAAATTGCTACTTTAGGCAAACAGGTGTGAAGTTCCAGACATGGAGTTACAGACTACAGGCTAACAGACCCTCTTTGAGCTTTTAAATACCCTTGAAGTTTTTTTAACTGTATGCTGTTTTATGTGTGTGAGCATCTACTCCAGGGTAGGAAAGGGTGAAGCAACTTCACACTAATTCACCTCTTGTTCAGTCCCTGGAAACATCTCATTCCTATCCCAACCGCACTGGCAGGAGCTTACCAGCTGGGTAGGTTATAGGGTTCAAGCATCTCCTCCCTCTTAAATCTTTAAGTCATACCTTGTGAAAGAGGAAATAACTTCCTCTTGGGAAATCAGGAGCCACATTCCCAGTTTCCTTGTAGCTAGTACTTTGGGCAGCCTCAAGTGATCAGAAACGTAGGACTGGACAGGAACTTTGAGTGCAGCCCTAAGCACACCTCAAATTCCCAGTGGTTATCAGCTATTTCCTCTGAGCTTCCTAGTGGTTAAGTTAGGCAGCTTTTAAGGCCCTTCTCCCAAGCACTTAAGCCTTTCCAGCATAATGCAAATGAGCCTGGTGCCCCACTGCATCAGCCAGGAGCTAAGGCAAGGTATTCAACCAGTGCCAAGCAAGTCCTGTGTGATTTAGCCCATCTCCTAGTCTTCTGGGAACCCATTTCCTGGCTGCTATTCTACCTTTCCCTCAACTGCAATCTTTCAAAAAATCATCCTCCCCAGTTAGTTTCTTTTGTACAAACCTCTGGAGTTCTTTCCTAATTGATGCAACTTTAATCAGCTCCTTTGCTGCCCACAGAGATCTCAAACAAGCAAACAAAACGGAAAAAAAATAACACCTTACAGCGAATGCTTATAAAGTCTCAGCTGAATTTCAGCAAGTTGCAAGTTTACAGACTTAGAGTAACAGCCAGGAACTGTGCAAATCTGAGAAGAACGTGTGATACTTCAAATCATCAGTTGTAAAATCTGCAAATTTTCCCTCTCTCCTCCTACTCCCTTTCCCCTCTTACAAATAAAACACAGGAAGTTCAATGCTAAGGCAACTCTTATGATTACACTCATGCTGAAGTCAATGTAAAGAGCAAGACAGTTGTATCTAAAACATACGCCACTTCCCACCTAGTGCCTCACGGAGACAGTATTGAATATGACTATCATTACAAGCTTTGGTTTCCTTTAAGGAACCAAGCAAATCCTATGAAACCGAACAACTTTTATAGCACAAACTCATGTCTACAAACCACAAACTCTTATTCCATGTTGGAAAGCAATAGAGAAATTCAGGTATTTTCTTTCCATGAACTTCTGGGACATAATCAGACTCTTCCTCCATTACTTGGAATAATTGCACCTGTGAACTAACTCTACTGTTCTCAAAACATCAAAGAGCAGCAGCCTTTGAGAGATGCAGACTCTACAGCAGTTTCAGCTGCTTCAGGTGGGCCACACAGCAAACTTGGAAGTGGTTGGGAACTAAACCAGAATTGAATGGGGCTTCGTCAGAAGGTTGCTTACAAATTTTGATATATCCAACCACCAAAAAGGAACATCAAGCAAATTCTAAAAATTCTGTGACTCCAGAAGTCCCTCATAGACATGATGTTACATATATGAAATGAGAGAAGCCGTCTCACAGACCCCTGATTTTTGTTTATGAGGATGATAATTTTAAGGAAACTAGACACATGCAAAAAACTCCGGCTGACTCCAGAGAGATGAAGTTGAGACTGAAAGATTCTCAGTAGTGCAATCTGATGAAGAATTGTGTGCTTAATTTGAACCATCTCCCCACACTGAAGTGATATTTCTCATCCATAGCTTGCATTCTGGGAAGCTGCTGGTGTACGATACTAGAAAGCAAGTACTGTATACCCTCAGAACAAACTCCTTGGGCTCAGGACAAATTGCTCAATCAAAAATTAAATAAAGAAGCAAGTAAACAAAAAAAAAAGAAAGGGGAAAGACATATGTATTCTTAAAAAGTTATAAAACAAAACGAAAAGTAGAGGAGATTCTCCAAGACAAGAGGTCAGCCAAAAGGGGAATATTTCATTAACTTTTCTAAAAAACTGCTACTTCATCAGACTGGCTAATGGGGGGATATGAAGGAACAGGAAGTACATGTGCACCACAGGTGCAAAAGAAATAATGAATTTACATCAGCAATATCAGTGCCTGTATTTTGAGCCTATGATTTGATATTCAGTAGATCGGAAGAAGCATTTGCCAAAAATTAGAAAGGCCCAGAAAAGCGGAATAACATAAAAATATGACCATGGGGCAGTTTGACAGCAACTGAACTTGTTGAAGGTTTCCGGACTACAAAGCCACGATTGCCTTGAACAGAAAACATCAGTCTCTGGTGGGGAAAAAGGAATTATCATTTAACTAAAAACAAATAGATAAATACATTTGAAAGCATAATCATTTTCCTGACACAAAAAACCTGGAATGATGCTATATGGGCAAATACAAGTGCTTCAGATGTGACTGACTTCAGAGTTACACCTGAAGAGGCACGCAATACTCACAAAAATGAGTGCCACTACTCTACAATCAGACTTTTAAATAAATACTGAGTAGACGTTCTTATGTTTGTTTATGGGGAGGAAAGGGTTGCAATTTTCAGGAAACTTCACACAGTCAGGTATTGGGAGCTATAGAAGTCATGTTTCTCTTTTAAAAGCATGATGACTATATGCTAGTGGCAATGCTTTCATTAGTAGTATCTGCGAAGAAAAGCTTTCAGATCACATAACCTTTTCCAAGCGAAAAAACCCTCAAAACTTGGGTACTGAGGGCTTAAAAGTGTGGGGAACTTTTTCTTCTGAGGACATATATTCATTAATTGTTTACCAGGCCCCAGACACATGGCAGCCTGCCTCTATTGGAAGCACTGTGGTCAGGCCAGAAACTGTATTCAGTTGTATGGCACAAGAGCCCCAGGAGAACTATGTGGTAGCTGTGTGCCAGGTTAAGTTCAAAGCAAAACACAAATCAAAATGCAAAATGCATTTCATATCAGGGAGTGGTGTACCTGTTGGCTGGAAAGGACTCACCTAAGTTCTCTACCCCAGAGCACTGTCCCTCCCTGTCTTAGATCTCATCCATCTATTTGAACTTAAAAATTACCCCATCAGAGCTGCACTGTTGCACTTCCACAGAAGAACAGGCGTAGCTCTCTGACATCACCCCAGGGAGGTAAAGCCCCGAACAAAGGGCTCTTTGTCCAACACCACCTTCTTTGACCAGCAGACACCATTAAATTGCACTTGAGGGAACAAAGAGTCTAAATTGAATGTAAGACAAGGAAGCACCTCCTCTGTCCCCAAAGTAGCACAAGTTGGCAGCAGATAGAAAAAAAGTGTCAAGCAAAAGTTGTTTGCCAGTCTAATGTTTGCTCTCCTCTCCAGGGCCATGAAGAGAGCTGTACAGCATACTTACAGAAAACCCAACATACTATAAGTACCTAAGAGCGCTCAGTATCATCAAAGTAAAAGTCTGAGCTCTTCCAAACTTTGGATGCATCAAGTTCAGGGTGGGTACTGAACAACACAGCAGCTGCTGTCACCATCTCGACAACTAGGAGATGTCTAGCTGATGCCATACTTCAGAGTTTGAGTCTAGGACAACTCTCTGTGGCCAGCTCTCCGTGGGACACCTCTACATGGCTGGCTCTCTGTGGGCAGCATTCTACCCAAGGAGCCCCGAGCGTCTGCCAGTGAGCAGTTCAGCAGATGTCACCGGTCCTCCCCCAGTTAGCACAGGCCTAGCTCCATGACACCCTTGAACATGGTCAGGGACTCTTGCCAGGTTGTCCTCACAGAGAGTCAGCAATGTGAAGGTGTCCTGTGAAGAGTTTTCCATGGAGAGTTGCCCTTTCTCATCAGTGCTGTCCTCCCTCAGTATTCAAGGTCTCACTATGCTAAAGCAGGCAGCAGTAGACCTGCTGGGACTGCAAAACTGTGTCTTGGAGGCAGGCATGATTTTGGACACGAGAGAGAAACTTCTGCAGCTGCACATTGCAAAATCTCAGGGAGCTCTCCAGCTCCACTGCTGCAAAAGCAAGTTCATTCTTGAGAAGACCTGCGTAGAGCATCTTCCTCTGAATCTTCAGGATGCAATGAAGAACCAGCCCATCAAGCACTACTCCACAATTAACAAATCAAACCAGTAGAAACAGGTTTCAGTAGGACATTTGTTGTATACCAGTTCTAACACCAGAGAAGGGACTTCTGACTCATTCCCACCCAGCACCCCACCTGGAGAAGGTTCACACGACAAGGTTTTACATTTCCTCATTTAAAAGACATTAAGAAAGCTATCAGCACACTTAGGCAAGCAACCGGAAAGGGCACCAGCAATTACTACTTATTAGCAATTGCAAACCTTCACTATGTGGTGGGGAGGTGTGAGTTCACAGGAGGAGTATTTCCAACAGGCTGGATGTGTTACAGTGAGGCACACCCTGGAATAGGGTGTTACTTTCTAACGTCTTCATAGAAGTATTTTCTTTATTAGTTGCCTCCTATGAGCACACAGATGACAGCACTGACACAAGTGGTGTTCCCTCCAAACCCTGGGCAAAGCTGAGTAGAAGTTTAAAGAAAAAGAAAAAGCAGGGGTATGGATTTTTTTTTTCAAACATCATCTTGATGGAACAGCTTTGCTCTCAGAAGGAAAAAAACCCTCAAACTGACAGGAAAGCCAATGAAACATCATTCGCAACAACAGAGATAAGGCCCTGAAAACAACAGTAGAGGTCCTGTTATGATCTGATTAAATGTGGGAGTGAGTATTTGGGGCGAAATAACCTAGACGCTGCCAGCCCATCCCAAAGTACTTTTTCTTTCATTGCCTACACTCACCAATACTAGCTCAGACTTTGAAAGAAAAAAAACCACCATGCAGTGTAGGTGAGGGTATGCACGCACATGTGGGTCATTCCACAGCCCTCTGTGCTGCTTTTCCTGTATAGCGAGTTTTAAGCAACCACATCCAACTCCATCAACTTTCAAATCAGTAATCTGCATGCATAAGGAATTGTGGTCACATAGCACAAGCATTTACAGCAGACTGAACCAGGGACATTTAGAGGCAGAGCAGTAGACCTCTGTGACTTGAGCTGATAAATCCTCAGCTTTTGATAGTTTAGAGCTACATAGCCCTGAAAGATAACACAAGAAGGGTCAGACACCACTTGAGGGTCAGTGTTCAGCCCCCCAGGACAATGTATTCTATGATAACTGAAAGGAGTTGAAGGCATTTGACACATAGTCATCAGCAGCCCTGGGACGGACACATTTTCCCATGCAACTACCTCTACAGAGGAATGAGAGCCATTCCTCTCGATGACCAGCAGCACAGTGAGAAAAGACTACTGTATCAGCCTGTATCTTTGAAATTTAGATCATAAACCAGTATTTTCCAGAGGCTACTAAGGGAGACAATTACCAAGGTAAAGATTACAGTGCTGCCTAAGCCAAAACTAGCAGTAATATTTGACATCAGCTGAAGGGCATGGACGATACACACTCACTTTTGGAGTAGAAATTTAGTATAAAGGATATTATAGGAACAACATAAAACTGGTTCAGACAGAAAGCTGTTAAGACCTTCATGTAAGTATGAAGTGTGTATTGTGTACCTGAGGAAAGAAAAGGATACTCAAAGCAATGTCCATCTGTTGTGAGGTTTTGCCCTGGAATCTTGAAGTCCACTCTCTCATACCAAGACAGGGCACTATCAGGACAGTGATTTTGATCTGCTCTCCATTCTGTAGGCACATGAAGGCCTCTTTTGTTTTAGGAGCCAGAAAAACATTAGCCATTTGGTTTTAATTACATAAAAAATGAATCTGATGCTACATTAACTTTAACTTTAACTTGTGCTCTGAAGAGAAGCAGACTGGGAAGAGTATTCAAGAGGGAATGGTTAGACTAACAGCTGCCATATATGACTGCTCTTTGACAGCAAAAGCAAAAGTTAACAATGTCAGCCTTTCCTAACAAAAACAACCTGGGTAGCAGTTTCCCAGTAGCGAAAGGACCATCAGTAGGACTGAAGAACTCGGGTTCTGTTAATGAGATTTCACTTAAATGTAAAATACAGCATTTTCCTTCTTTAATAAGGCTTTATTGTATTTTGGTTTAAAAGCATATCAAAATCTGATTTAGCAAGTAGTGAAATAAGATTTACTTTATACTCATAAATGCGAGTGATGAGTTTGTGGTACTTAAGCCCATAATCTCAGGAGATCAGTTTCAACTTCCCTTCCTGCTCAACTACTGCAACCCAAATCAGGCTGAGATTTGCTACATTAAAATTTTACTAGAGGTTAAAAAAGTTATTCCATTAAAGCCAAAACAAATGTAGAAAGTCATTATAATTAACTCTTATGTTCCATCTCTAAGGGTCATTCTGGTAGGCAATACATCTTACTTGACAAAAGTTTAAAGTTAAAGCATGCAAGAAGTCAGTCCTATAATCCAAAATGTATACAGCAATACAGCTTACAAACATTTCCCTATAAGGACATAAAATCCGTACCCTAAACCCAAAAACTAATGGCTAAGTCCCACATAAACATTCTGCCAACTGTTCTAGTTGTACTTGCTGCAAAGATGGAAAGCTCCTGCATGCAAACAGAGGGCCGTGCCAGGCAGCTCACACAGCAGACACCACCTGACAGCACTACCTTTCGATAGCAGCACATCCTCTTCAGAAAGGTAATGATTCTGGAGTGCTCCCACCTCCCAGCCTTCCCAGAGCCCAGTGCAGAGCAGATGCTCCAGCTAACTCCAGAGCTAACAGTGTAATTGTGTCAGGTCAGTATCCAGCCTAGTAAGTCTTTTCAGGCAGCTACATTAGACTTTGCCTCTTTACTGAGGAGTTCTGGATCCCAGAAGTATTAAATGTGAAGCACTGCACAACGCAGCATTGAAACCAAACTCAGTGTTGGCTAACACTGATCTCTGTACAGTACTCCACAGCAGCATAAATTAATCTTTAGGGTATGGAAGACATCTCTAAATGTATTTAGATGTTAGCACCCAAGCAGCAGATCGCAGTGCTTTGCTAACTAAACCTTCACATGCTTAGACACACCTCTTCTTCCTCGTAGACAAACCCATCAGACACGCTCTGATACTACAAAGTTAGCACAGACCATTTTTGCAAAGTCCCTTTGGCAGCATTGGATCCCATCACATATTCAGTAAGTGCCTTCCCTACATGGCAGTTTCTGAACTTTTATGTATTGTCATCTCATTAATGAGGGCTTTATTGCAGGGAACTTTCTGGAGATTGTTTGACAGCAAAACATATTCTGCCAACTAAACACACACTCTTTTCCTGCATTAACACAAGCCAGAGAGAAAAGTACATTGATAATTTTGCAGTATCTTAGGGGACAGATTTTGACTTTTCTGATAACTATGTAAATTTAAGCTACGAACGCATGGATGGATGGATGGATGGATGAATGGATGGATGGATGGATGGATGGAGAGTCATGAAACCTTGCTTAGCAAATCTTTGTTAATTTCTTTAAAAATTAAGAACCAAGCATTAGTAAACCCCTACCATTCTCCTTTCATGCCAATAACTATTTTTTTTCCTGTTTTCATTCTTCCAGGAATCACAGTGAGGAGTTTAAAATGCAGCATTCAGTTTGAAGGAAGCGAAGTGTTTATCTGGCCACAACACTGAAGTTTATGCAGCCAGCAGGTGTAAAAAAAAAATCAGTGTCACCAAGCAGAAGCACTAGAAAGTTTATAGTAAGAAAGTCAAATTTAGCGAGTGTTAAAGCCACATATTTTGTGACACTATTGCCACCAGAACAAAGCTTTCAGAAGTGTCTTAAAATTAACCTTTCAAAAGTGAACTCCAAGGAGAAACAGTACGTAAGAAGACAACTGGTGTAAGTTTCATCACTGAAATAGGGTGCATCACTGCAGTTGCAGCACTGATGTGATAGAAATAAAATATTTCAGTCTTCTCCGTTACAACTCAACACGCCCGCATTGCATCAACATTTTAAAGGAGACTCTAAGAGAGCTGAGTAAATTACTCAGTTGACAAATGGCTATACAGAAGACCAAGCAAAACACTAAGCCCACATCTCTGCTTCATAGCCATGGTTCTTCCAGTTCACACTTTCCATCTTTTTAAATTTTTTTTATCTACTGCAGTAAGACAGGCACTTGCCTCTCAGATGGTATTGTTCTATTCAGCTTGTGAATATGGACATAAAGCAGCAGGAAACAGCATTAACAATAATTCTGTAGGAAAGTAAAAACAATTTCAAATCATAAAATAAATATGGATTAGTTGCATCATATTTACTTGGAACAACAGAATTGCTGTATCATCCAAACAGGCAGACAATGACAAGGAACTGCTGAGGAGGATTAGTGTAAAACTGAATTATTATTATTATGAGGATTCCCTATTTTTTAACACGGAAATATTTAAAAATCCCCTCCAGCTCGAGTATGCAATGAATCGTGAAACCCATTCCACATTTAACCGAATGTTTTCAAACTTTCACAATTTTGTCAGCACATTCAAAGCATTGGCAATTCATTATACAAAACTGAAACCAGTTCTATGTAGCTTTGTGTTCAGTCGATGTGCTGCCCAATGAAATACATCTACTCAGTAGCCTCAGGATTAAGTCAGTATCTCTTGCACTTTGTAAAAGTTAAGTCACAGACACCATCATGATACACTTAGCTTCGTTCTGTCAAATAAAGTGATCAGTGTAAATGGTTCAATTCTCTTTGAATTTGTATTTCAGGTCAACAATAGCTTTACCTGCATAATGTACAGGGATTTCTATCTTTGGCCCTATGACGTAGTGACCCTCCTCCAGACTGTGAGCTGTAATTGTTGTCCACTGACGACATGAATGAATCAGAAGGTAATCGCTCTCTCGAAGGCCTTCTATACTTTCTCCTGCAAAAGAGATGTAGGTTTTCAAAAAATCACATTTATTGCATGAAAAATTATTACTGTTTATTTTTTGCTATTTAAAAATCCAATTAAGCAAATTTCAATTCTACTCAGTATTCATTTTGTAATATAAACATTTTACCTGACAGAAAAAAACACAAAGCAAAACAACTCAGTGCATGAATACAATACCATAGAGATGTAATCCAGATCACCCAGCAGTGGCTCTGGGTCTCCTTTTTCAGCTTTCTGCATAAATTGACTTTTCATATCTTTATGACTGCTTACCTCAATAGTAAATATTTGAGAGCTCTTCTAATTTTTTGAAAAAGGGAAAAAAGTACATTTTCATATGTTGAAGAATCAGCATCACACTACCCTACAGCTACCTGAAGACAAATCTTGTTCGTGACTATGAAGTAATTGGGTATCACGCTTGCGGATACAGAGATTTCAGCTTTGTCACTCTATCTCTTTGCAAGTCACTGCTTAATTAGCTATTCCTAGGTTTGTAAATTTAATCCTTACACTTAGTGAGAAGAAAAAAACCCTAATTAACACGCAAGAAATAAATTCAGCCAGAAGCTCTTCCCTCCCAGTAATGCCCAGATCATCTTTGTAATGCCCTCTCTTGTAGTCTTGTACTCTGGTGTCCGTCAAATCCATCCCAGACCGAGACGGCGATCCAGGTCTCCATTACTCCCCTGTCCCTACCAAATGCTCTGCATTTCAGCTGAGTGCTCTCCTCTCCTCCTCTAGCTGCAGTGCTTGATCAGGACCAGAGTGCTTTGCTTGGCTTTCCAGCAATCGCAAAAGCCACATCAGACAGACTCCTCAAAGTGCCAGCTATATATCTCAACCATGACACACGAAAAAAATTTCATAGGGCAGAACGTATCGTGGCAAGACTTGCTCTTCTGTACCTGCAGTCCTGCTTGGCACTCTTCTGCATTGAACACACAGAAAACAGCCCGTCTCAAGGTGTTTTTAAAGCAGCCACATGAACTTTCAGGAGCACTTAGTAGACACCAAACATGGGCCAAGAATAATGAAGCTTTGAATTTCATTTTCCTTCTCTCCCACCAGCCCTCTGCAGATACAGCCAAAAATAAAGCAAGAAGTTTAAGCCCTGGAATCAAGTTTGGACAAAGTCTATCCCCATCAGCTGCTAAAACAAACTGCACTTTCTCTTCACTGTCCTTTGATATTCTTAAACGTCAGTGGAAGAATGAGACTTTCGCTCAGGCTGTGGCAGCAGGCATCTCCCCTGTTCAGTCTCTGTAGAAGAGATACTTCCCATTGAGCTTTTATTTGCCCACACCAGGCAATCTTTTTCACCGTAGGCAATGTCTACTTCACACCCCATTCCTGCCTGATTTCATGCTCCCATTCTATCAGAAAGCACCCTCCTACACAATTCAAAATGCAGCAACTGGTGTGTGTGAGAATTGTTAGATTGGAAATTAGAAGTGACCATTAGGAACATCTGCTCTGACACTCCAGCCACAGAATTCTTCTTGTTTCCTCCAGAAACTGGGATTTGGCTAAAGAAGGGAGAGATCCACCCTGACCCACAGAGTCTGAGGTGGAATTCCCTAGGTCTGCAGTCCCATGACCTGTTACACCTTAAAAAAAGCTCCCATTTCATACATTTGGGGCTTTAACTTACAACTGTGGATAAACAGCTGTTTTGGGGCTATAGAGGAGGAATAACAACAACAACAAAGTCAAAACGTACACAGAGCGCTCTAGCACTAGTTATTCTTGCTCCTATGAAGGTACCATTTCCCAGGTTTCCTTCTTTTTCACAGCACAGAAAGTAGCTTCCAAGTAAGTAGGACATTTCAAGAACTAGTTTCCAAGGGCTCCTTGAACCACATCGCTTGGCAACCCAGGCAGGCAGACAGGCTGCTTTACACCAGTTCCTGCTCCCTAAGAAGTATCATCCTTCCACCCACAGTATGCTGGGAGAAGAGACTTCAAAAAGCCTAGGGAAGAATGACAAAACTGCCATGAAACAACAGAGAACTCTTTGGTCCCTTGCATATCCGAATTTTGTTCACATATATTTGCTAGAGGAGTCATGCACCTGCTAAATTTCAACAAATCTGAGAATCTCCTATTTTCTGCTCACAGGGCAACTCCTAATACGTATAAAAATTATCTTCAGCTTTCTGCAACAGAGGTTTACAATTTTGGGGGAAAACATACTACTACTGCTACTACTACTTTCTATTCAGAGAGTTACGCTCAAGCTTTCTATAATCCATGGCAACAAGTAATCATTCCATCCCACAACAAAATAAAACTAATGACACCTGAGGGAAGAACTAGTATTTTACCAGTTTCACTGACAGTGATAAACAAATTTCGAAGAAAACACAAAACCTCTCTGGGATAGAATCATAGAAACAGAATTACCACATTTCTCAAAGCCCCATCCAACCTGGCCTCAAACACCTCCAGGGAAGGCACTTCCATGACTTCCCATGACAGTGTCTTACCACCCTCACAGTAAAAAAATTCTTCCTAATATCTGATCTAAATCTCCCCTCTTTCATCTTAAAACTGTTAGCCCTCCTCCTATCACTGCACTCCCTGACAAAGAGCCCCTCCCCAGCTTTCCTGTAGCCCCCTTTAAATATTAAAAGGCTGCTATAAGATCTCCACACAGCCTTCTCTTTTCCAGGTTGAACAATCCCAACTCTCTCAGCCTGTACTCATAGGGGAGGTGGTCCAGCCCTCTGATCACCTTTCTGCCCCTTTGTGGATGATTGTCTCTGCATTAAAATCTGTAGGTGTAATTTCAGAATGATATCTAAAGGAAGGCTAGATTCTACATCCACGACTGCAGAGAAATAATTACAGTATGGGTCACCCTCGAAGAGTCTGAGAAAGATATTCTCGGGAAAATAAAGACAACCATTATGAAAAGGTCCTTCCCATCATGGCTTACATGCCATGGTCTAAGTGGTTACTGGGATAGGTGACTGTAAAATAAGATTACTAAAGTAGGCTCAGGACTGACTGTGAAATTAAGTCTGCAGCTGGAAATAGCTGTGTTTTTTACACGGAAGCTTAGAAACCACAGTTCTTATTCCATCAATTATGCGCTCCAACTGATTAAATCAGAAGTGAATTTTATGCTTTGCCAAGAAGTTTCAGACAAGGAGAGGACATAAGTGGATGCAATGGGGAGATCATGATCTCTCCAGCTCCCCAAAACAGGCAGGTCTATCCCTACCAAATGCTGATCTTTCCTAACTATGGGCAAACTGGATTCCTGAGGTTGCTTTATAGGCTCCCTGTCAACATGGCCATACATACTCTCTTCTTTCTTCCATGTTCTTCTAGTCTATCTCCTCCTGTAAGACTTGCTCTCTGTCTCCTGGAGAGGAAGACCTTTCAAGGCAGGAGACACTTCTGACTCCAGCTACAGACTCAGCTCTCTGCCGGAGCACAGTCCAGACTTAACCCTTTACACTTTTCTCAGCCAACTGTACGTTGCAAAACAGCCACACGTATCCAATCTGATTTCCTCCCTTGTCTCAGAAACACAAGTTATGCAAGCCTTTCATTAATCATGTTTTAACAATGTGGGAGAGGACTCGGCAGTCCTCACATCCACAAACTATGCAACTCAGTTCTCACCTATTCAACATCCTCCTACACTGCTGCTTACAAAAAAAGTCAGACGCCATGAGAAAACAGAGAACATACGCCACTCATCTTTAGTAATAGTTAGTCTGCTATGATCAAATATGGATTAGCTCTATCTTCTCGCCTTCTCCTCCCCGCCCCACATGCCTGCAATATAATTAAACCACTACAAAGAATCTACAGGCAAATACTTGCCTTGTTTTTTCCCCCAAATAAAAGTCAGAGAAGCAGAGAACCATCACATGCACTTCCCCACCCTTCCCCAAGCTGCCTACCACTTTCCAAAATATAAGTCAAGTTTATTCATAATAATGCCTGAGACTAAGAAACCAATCAGTCACTAACAGTGCCCAAGCCCTAAATAAAGCATTAACACCCATCCTCGCCTGACAATAAAAGTGTCACACCTCTGAACTGAAAAGCAAGCTACATAAGCTGCCCTCCTATAAGCACTCTGACCACAACCAGTACTTGGGCTACTACATCATGCATCACCAAAGCAGCACTGCAACAGCTATTCTTATGTTAGTTGCAAATAAGATGCACTCCCATTTTTCAATTATGTGATCCATTTCCATACAATTCCTTAAAACTACAAATATTTCAAAGCCGCTGCTGTTCAAGGGTAACTGCAAAGGGAACACTGATGCCAAAAGAAAAATTGTTCACATGTTGATACACTTAAAAAAAAAGGTAATTGCTTAATCAAGATTCCCATGCTTATTAAATACCACCTACATTAAATGCCAATACCTCCTTTATAATTCTTTCCAGTTCCAAAACTGGATCACTCACATTGGCCAAATCTTTGCTCTGTCATTGTAAACACTCTAATCCCAAATTAACAGTTAAAAACTGCAGCAAGACTGGGAGCAGGATACCTCAATCTACAAGTTTGGAGATGAATTTCTGTCCTCATGTGCAGCTTTTCAGAACCAGATGAGAAAACAGTAGCTGGCTGTGCACAGGGATTGAGTTTATATATAGCAATGCTGCAGCACAGAAGGAAGCTCGTTTCTGTTGCAGTAAGCATTGACCTCCCAGCAGTTTGCTGCCACAACTTAATTTCTGAAGACACACATTTTTATTTAGTTTACCATTTCACAATTTCCAAATGCCCAGAGTAAAGCCTCAGGAGTAGAACTGAAGACCACTCCACTTTTGAAGCACTCTCATCTCCTTCTGGATCAACAATTAAAGCTTGGCCTGTTACAGTCCATAAATAAAATTCACACAGGTTCCACATATTCTGGTTTGCCAAAGTGAGCAATGACTTTTTGACACAAACCAGTAAAGAAAAATGATGATATATACAAAAAAACACCCAAACCCAAACCTCACTTCTAAGATTCTCCCCCTGGCATTGAGAAACATTCAAGTCAAAATGTGCAGACCAACATGACTCATTCACTCACAGAAACTGCACTGCTAAAAATAAGCAGCAATCTACAGGAATATAAACATTTTATAATGCTACACAGTTTGGCATCTTGGCTAAGAGATTGCATCACTGCCTTAAAGCATAAGCTTTGCGTCTGGAGATATTAAAATAGTAGATAATGAGCAATTCAGAGAAAGAGAAGAAATCACATGCAAGGTTCCAGCAACGTAACAGATACCATTTACACACGCCAGATGAACTAGATACCATGTCCTGCTGCCAGGAAGATGGTTATGGAGACATGCCTCTCATCTCATTCATCACAGAAGACTGTAAAGTGAGTTTAATGTTGTCCCCTGCACACCAGTTCAAGCATGCAGAATTTGCTCTTCCTGGAAAAAAAGGCTTACAGAAAAGAGCTAGGAGCTCACAAGAAAATTAAGAAGGCTTCTGTGAAATAGCTGGTGAAGAAGATGTCTGCAAAACCCCAGGGAAAAGTCATCAAGTCTTTGGGCCATGAGTTTTCATTAAGCCTGAACACCATCTGCATGCAGGTACCAGATGCCGTACAATTAAGTGCATCACCCAGCCTGCCTTGGTCAGTTAGGTAGATGCTCAGTTTAATTATTCCATCTAATGTTCCACAATCACATAACATAGGATTACACAGGAAAATCCCAGAAACATTAAAATTCATTTCAATGGGTCCTCAGCCAGGTACCTACAAACCACGCAAACTAATAACTTCAACTTCATCCCCACTCGAGTTTGCATTAACATTCAGTTGGAATGAAGGTTTAATTTGTAGAACAGCAAAAAAGAAGTGGCTGCCTGGTCAGGTGAGCAAGTCTGCTGTGAAGTAACTATGAAGGACTGTCAGCACGTGGCGAATGTTACAAGGGAAGACTAGCAACCTAATTTGCAAAAACTAGAAGCTGAGAGAAAGCAGAATAATTAGAAGCCAGGAAAAAAAATATTCACCATGCTATCATTGCACTAACGAGCCTTACTTACACAGTATCTGCCTTACTGGACATGCAGCTTCACTGGACTTTTTTTGGCTGAGGACGAAGCAAGCCATGCATTAACATACACCTTAGTGTTTTCCTGCAGCATGACGAAAACCAAAACACAGACTCAGCCAGTACAAAATTATAATCTATTGATAAAAAAAAGGCCATAGTATTATGGACTTCATGGCTCTGTGCAAAGATATGTTTCAGGTCAGAGGGAGGCCACACTGCCAGCACAAATATAAATGCTAGCACTGCTTTTGCACTCCGAAAGAAGGAATCTACAACACTGTACATCAGTGAAGTCATAAAAGCTGCCTGGTTTTTAGAAAGGCCAACCTGTGTTTCTGCAAACATCCTCTAGTCACATAGCTTCCACAGGGGTAACACCTTAAGATGAATTCAGCTTCAACTTATTGGGAGATTCACAGCAGGTAAAAGCCGAAGCCAAGGTGTCCTCTCAGCACAAAAGCTGAGGGTTCCTCATCTGAAAATGGGGAGCCCAGGATCTAGCATTGACGAGAGAGCAGACCTGAAAAGACCGCACACAGGTCAGAAATACCCAGCTGTGCACCGTGAACACCTATTAACTGTTGGAATTGCATGCACTGACTCCAGCCTCCTTGGCAACGAGGGTCTGTGAGCATCACAGGTACCTGCAGCCTTTCCAAGGTAGGCTTTGTGGTATCGTCAGGTGTTAAAACAAGGCTGGGTACCACAGCATGCTTTGGCCTTTAAAAAAGAAATTGAAATCAATTATAACTCAGGATCGTTCTCATCTGGTGGGAATCTGTGTTTCCTTTCAGTGGTGGGCTCATCCTTTATACAATCTTCAAACAGCTCCTAACACCTTGGTTATTCTTCAGTCTGTTGGTTGTTTGAGCTTAAGATCTCTTGAAATACAAGACAACAAAAAACAAGGCATAACCATCCACAAAAACAAGCAGACAGCAACTCCTTGTTCCATACAGAACAAGTAAGAAAAAAAAAAAAATCAAGGTCTACATCAGGCTGCATCACAAAGATTTTTCACTGTTAACTTGAATTTGGTCTCATTTGACACAGAGACACATGGAAGCACTGCTCGTGCTTAAGAAGCACTGCACTGAATATGCCACTTTTATGTAAGTAAACATACAAGTTCTTTGAAAGACATACATAATAAATCCCAAACTTTTAGCATGGTCAATAGGCTACTGGAAGAGAACTACAAGTAGTCAATTTTCTAATATCTTTGAGGCCTAGCGTCCATTTTTATTGGAGTCTGAATTCAAAAGCAGTATGAGTTCTTTCACTTAGGGGACAAGACTGGGCTCCTAAACAAACTTCTCTAGTTTTGATATATTCAGTGGAGGATAAAGAAAATAAATGAGTATGTGACAACTCAGTAGAAGATGAACCTGGTGTAGTCTATTTATTAATTAAATACCTGCAGTGCTGTCATACATGACTATTTCATGAAAGTTGTTATCAAGGGGAGAAAAGAAACAAGTGGGCAAATGCCCTTTTTCCTTTAGAATCACGGACTTCAGATGAAGTCATCTAATGGTCTTGCTTTTGCAGGCAGACAGACACTGCAACAGTGCACACAGGTCAGCTTCCATCCAACTGTCCCTCTACCACAATGCTACCAACATACGATCCTTTACCTCCAGCACTCAGTCATGTTACCACAGCAACAACTTGCTGGCAGAACAGGTCCCTCTTATTCTACTGACCATTTCACTAATACTTAAAGCTTTCTTCTTTTACAATGCTGAGCTTGGAATTTATGTTATGGGGGAAGATGCAAAGTTCTTTTTAAGTCTCAACACTCATATTAGGAAAACTATTTTGTTTTATTTTATTTTTAAACAGGTCACACTACCTGCTTACCAGCTTACTCCTCATGACAAATAACTTTTATCTGAACTCTGAAGGAGGGCAAAGGAAGGAAATCAGCCCTTTTGTTTTCTGCATGCTGCTTCACAGTTCAGAATATGTTGGGTGTCTGTTGGGTATATAACTATGGAAACATAACTCAATGCATGTCAAAGACTAATAAATATTAAATTAGGGTGGTTTGTTTGCTTAAGCTTTGGCACCGTACTTGGTTACTGAGTCAAATATCAGTGAGCTGTTCGGCCTGCCAGTGCTATTTCTTCCGCTAAAATAAAACTTGCAATGGTCTATGATGTAGGTCAGAAGACAAAGTTCATTAGGAGGAGAATAACAACTCAATTTTCCAGTCTGAAGTAGCAATGAGAATTTGGATGTAAAAAGAAAAAAAAAAAATCACATTTGTTACATGAAGAATTCCGCTTGTAGCAACATTAATGAACATTGTATCTACAAGGATTGAAAATTGTATAGGTTTTTTCGTCACCAAGCCTGAACAGATGCCTGTTCTCTTGGATAACATGCCTAATGGGAGGGAAGTAAAAAAGCATTTAATTGTAGAAAACACTACTACTACTACTACTAAAAATAATCCGCTTTGATAACCTCTCCACATTGTCAGTCTCACTTCGTCATTCCATAGAGACAAAAAAAAAAAAAGGATAAAAAAATTATCTAGTAGTATCTAGTAGATCAGAAAACATCTTTGTTTAAAGAAAAGCAAACCAACTTGCATGGGACTGCATCACTCAAAGTCTAAATACAGACTGCCAGTCAGTTAAAAGCGTAAATATTGTCATTTCTAGGAGCACTAGGAGCAAGATGGAAAAAGAAAACCAACCCACGTTAAAATTTAAACATCTCAGGGTTACAAAATGTCATGTGCTAAATTTTTAATTTAAAGTGGGCAGATTCAGTAGGAAAGCCTGTCAGTGGTCTCATCTGACTGTGTCTGAACATAGTGGAAAAGATGAAAGCAGAGTGCTCTGTCCCCAGCTACACAATCTTTTGAGCTTGCAACACAAAGATCTGGAATAAAATTCACAGTTATATCTAGGACTGTTGATAATCAACTTCACTTTTCAGTTTGCCTTCTTCCTTCTTAAACAATTTCCCAAGTGGTTTTAAGCATGTGCTTCCATTTGATTGCTCCATCCCTGCAGCACACTCATGTGTGCTGGTTCCTATCACCTGGATCAACCAGTATTTCTCTCATGAGTCAAACTGCAACCAAACATCCTTCTCTCCAAAGAAATACAAAGTAATATTGACTTGACCTTCCATCAGCTGCATAGACTCCACACCTTTCCATGGATGAAAGGCTTCTCCTGACATAACAATTCATGCTCATTTCAATTTTAAGGCAACTCATATTCTTCCTTCCTTTGCCAAAAGTAAGAAATAGGAAAGTGGTAATGAAAGCAAGGTAGATCAGGGAAAATTAGCCAAAAAATCTTGTGTGCTGACTCTCAAACTAAAATTCAATCAGTTGGTCTTCAAAGTTGCTTTTACATTACAAAAGGAGGTTTGTTTTTTATTAAAAAGTGTTTTCTTTTTTAAAAAAAATATTTGAGCCACAGGAGAGCTCAGGCATGGAAATCAGCTCAGGTTGTGCCTAACAAACTCACTAAGAGTCTAGGACTGCCTCTTCACTGCTTTGCTGTAGAGACTGTATAGGAAACACCCAGGAGAAACATCTAAACCTGTCCAGCCCAGACTGAGACACTCAGCTGCCCGAAACTGCTCATCTGCAGCAAGGTCTATCACCAGCAGTTACACTTTTCTCAGCCATGGATAATGGAGGAAGAGACACTAAATCTTCTCACAGCTTTAGCAAGACCGAGGTACCCGAGAAATAGATTGTTCAAGATTAAGCTTCTCCCCACTGCACACACTTTTCCTTGGATGAAACAGCTGTTGTTGGTTACAGCTGGCCATGCTGTAACAATTTTCAGCTATGTTTGAAGAAAAAGGAATCCAGTTTGCTTCACTGACCCTGCCTGCTTAGTGAGGAAGTGGAAAAGACAGCATCACCCTCAGACTGCCCAGCATCACTACTTGTAGTACTTTGTGCACTGATGTAGCCCTTCAGCCTCACAGTACTGTGACCAAGCTTTGTTCTGGTTGACCGTTAAATATTTCACAATCAAGAGAAAGTAGATAAGGCTTTACTTCTGCCATTTACAATCCCTCTGCAAAAGCCAGACACAACCAAACTGCTTCAATCCAACTGATGGTGAACTCAAGCTCTCACTCACTAATACCTAAGAAGAGAACAGAGAATTCCATCCCCCTATTCTTTTTATGCCTGCAAGCAAGACGACAGATTTATTTCTTTAGGATTAGCATTTTGCTATTGGAATAACTGGATATATCAGTACTGCTGCAACAAATCAGCATAAACCATGATCTTGTTACAAGGCTATGGGACAGATTAATCCACTGAAAAATCCAGTTTGTTCAAGACAAGCTCCTCTCTAGCTGCAAATACATAGAGACAGCATCTCAGAGAGTTTTCAAAAAAACTGTTTGACCTACTGCAGGGAAGAGAAGCACAAATATTTAAACAAAACACTAAGTGAAATTCTAGTGCCACTGCCACCGTTGGTAAATGCTCTATTGACTTTAGCAATCTCACAGCTTGAACCTTGGCATCTTGCTTTCTTTGTATTCACAAGAAAACTAGTGGGGGTAAGAAAAAAAAAAAGAGTAACAACACAGATTTCATTGCGCTCTGTTTGTGTTTGTTTCAAACCTTCAGAACAAACATCCCAGAATGAGAAACCTTACTTTTTATGAACTCAAGCCAAACAAGCCAAAACACGTCTTTCAACACAGATTGCTCTCCACTCCCACACAGGGGAAAAAAAAACCACTGTCCAACAACATCTTAACACTTGCATTCCAAAACACAGTATCTTTCTGCTGCTACCATAATTACTGTTCTTAATAATACTGAGCTGTATCCTCACAATAGCTGTTGATCCAGATTTATCCAACATAACAATCAATCGTCACGATTACTTACAAACCATCCTAGAAAGTTTCAACAATCCTTTAAACTACTCCAATACCCTGCAACATGTTGAATAGTACCAACTATTTATTGTGGTACCTTACATTTGAAGGAAAAAAAAATTTAAAAAACTTAGAAACACTCAGTTAATTGAAAACCAAGATCCTTATGGAAGAAAGTTTTCTGGTTTTGAAGTCACTTAAAATCACAAATCTGAAACATTAAGAATAAGAGCAAAGAACACCAAGCTTAATTACATTTAAAATGACCACAGGTTAGAAATATTGAGAAGGTAAATAATTCCTCATTGCACGCCACAGATGTTCCAGTCTAGCTTAGCTTTATCATAGAGAGATAGAAGAAAGAACTTCTATGTTGATCTCGTGCTTAGTTTACTTTACAGTTTGAATTGCAATTGCCAAAGTCAGAGGAAAAAAGGATTATTTATTTGTCCTTTGCAAACAAAGCACCAAGTTTGGAAAGGAGGAATACAAAGAGAAGCTTTCATAAGCAGTCTGATAGGTATGGACAAAGAGAGAGACAGTGCTACCTGACCAAAGGAAAAACACAGCAGAAATGAGGCTTCTGAGCAGCCTTCTGCCATCCAAATCAGCTCCTTTAAATGCTTCATTAAGAGAGTTGAGGTTTTCTTTCATTAAAGGCAAGCACTCCTCATGCTAGAAAGCTTGTGCTCAGATACATCTATAAATATTGTGAGGTCCACTGAAGGATACACTTCCAAGCGCCCCTTTAGCACCACGTGCCTAGTTGCCGAAGTTTAATGCTTAGAGATGGGAGGTCAGCTTTTAGCATTGCACTACATGCTTTTACTGGCTTTCTATTTAATTCCTAGCACAGCTACAGAACAGTTGCTTTAATTGATACAACTAAAGGCTGCTGCGCACCTTAACTTCTGCAGAAGACATCTCCCCCCTCTATGCATCAGTTGGCAGCCTGTTCAGGGAAGGCTCACTAAAGCTTCCCAGATTCAGGATGCCAATGAAGAAAATTTTAACCCTATCAGCCTCGTGTATTTAAGACCTAACACTGGATTCCAGTTTTCCCTGGCAGACAGAAAAGCAGCTTATTCATTTAGACTTTCCCTGGGCACAGCACTAGAGCTCAGGAGCTCTCATTGTCAGTTCTTTATAATTAGATGATATCTTAAAATAGCATCCAAGTAAATATGTTCAGTCCTCTCATTATATATCCCAAGTCCTAAAGAGAGACTATGCTGCTTTGTGCTGCGCAGCAGTGATCCCTGTTCAAACTTGGGCATCTTGGACAAGTTCCCAATTAAAAATAAAGTAGCCATAATGTAGGAGTTGCTCAAGCATAGTTTTCTTTGGCTTTGAAAAAAATCATCATTGCACTTTAATTTGTCTCTGATTTTATTTTATTTCTTTTTGCAGCCTGGGATAAGGATGGAATACAAACAGCTGAAAGCGAGCAAAAGTTCAGCTCTGCTCTGAAGTCGGGCTGCCACCTGGCTGCTTGCCCAGTGGCCTGGCCCATCTCCCTGTGCCCTTGGAGACCGCGCCGGCACTAATTGATTGTGCACACACAGCACCCGTTTGTTGGGGCTGCTGTTGCCTTTGCAGTTTAGCTATGTCCATCCTGCCCCTTCTTCTCAACCTGGAAAAACCCAAATACCACTAATAAGAGGGTAATGTCTCTTCAAACATGTGCTGACCACATACGTGCACAGAAATTTCGGATGTCAAACTTTTAACGCAGCACCTGTTTTGCTTGGTTACATCCTGGTACGGCAAGAGTATCCGAGCAATATGGGAATTCTAACAAGAGGAAAGCTGCATCTGATTTTCTATCAAGAACAGTCCTAATCCTGAATGCAATTTATTTCCATTATTTCAGAGAAATCTACACTTAAACTGTAAGGTATAAAAGGGATGCCTTTGTTTTTAATAAAATATAAAGAATAAGCAAATAACATCCCTTTGATAATATTTTTATTATCTGAAGAAGGCAGAAAAATAAAAAATAAAACCTCTCCTGTGAAGAGGAAAGCTTCTACTTTTGGTGAGCAGCCTGCAAAACAAAGAGTGAAGAGGAGCCCATCATGCCTCACTTTCCTCTTGAGGGTACATGTATCTTTGCTCAGAGGCCATGTGTTCTTAAGATATTCTGTTATATATTGACAGGAACCCAAATGATATCTGACAATGCAACCCATAAAATATGCAACAAAAATGATTTCTTCCTCCAGCTTGCCCTACATTCAGCTACAGTGGTGTTCCAGCTTTGCTGTTTGTCTACAGCCACATCCTGAGTTCAGTGACTGCAATAACACGTGTATGTAACTATTCACATTTTCCGTTTTCATATGGAACCCCATCACCTCTCCAGAATGTTTTCTATATATTCCTGCTATAACTACAATGTAGCTTCATAGCTGGAGACTAAGACAGAAAAAAATCTGACCATAATGAAATTACATAAATGCAATGCAGATGAGATCTTAGTTATGACCCTATGTATGTGGTGATGGCCCCCTTCAAAGAGGAAAAGTGGCATTTGGCCTTTTAATTAACAGAAGCCTAAACAAAGCTGTTCAGAAAAAAGCAAGAATAATTTAATGTTTTGGAAACCAGTCTTCCAATAAGTATAAACAGGTGAGATTCTCCTTCTGGCTAGTCACATCATGTAACAAATGGGAAAGGGTTACTGTTACTCTTACAAATACACACTATCTCCACTCACTTTCTGTAAGTCAAGCAAGCAGCCAGTGCTGGCTGACAAGAGGAAGCATTACACAGAAAGCCTACCAATTTGTGTTTGAATCCTGTCAGCGAAACTCCCTTTACGGAAGTTAAATCAAACAGCATGTCAAAGTGTAAGGATCCACAGAGGGAGATTCCGCGTTACCTGCACTGATATAAACCACCTCTCTGCAGCAAAGCTTGAAACACCTCTCTCCTTCCAACAGCAACAAGTTGCAGTTCTGATTTCTAGTCTCAGTAACCAGAAACTTTAAAGTCTCTCGAAGTGTCTGAAATTACTTTCCCTGCTTGCTTTCTCACATCTGGTTGTTCATACACAGTTACCACTCCTGGTACACGCACAGCCAAACACCATGCTGACGTCTGGTCCAAGAAAAAATTTCCATTTCCTCCAAGTTGAGGGAAAAGAAGAGGGCATGGAGAGATGGAGGGAGATTCAGAGTAAGAAACTGGAGGACAGCACAAGAACACAACACCAACACGCCAGTAAGGCTGGAACAGGTGACAGGAAGGACTATCCTATCAGAAGGCAAGAAAGGATAACAGAAAAAAAAGAAGGAGCTCCTTGCACTCCTCCATTCTACTACTGCTAGACATTACTGGCTATTCTACCTTACAGCAACCTTGGAAATGACTGCAGATAACTTGCAACACCTACTGGAAGCCCACAAGTGCAGAACAGGAGCCTGAGGGATGGACTGAACAGGACAGACTGGAGCCAAGGGCTCCTTGAATCTAACTGTGCCCGGAAGGAATGCACCAAAAGAGGCAACAGGAAAGCTGGACAAGAAGAAAAGGTCTGTGCACATGTGCCTTTTTATTCCCCCTCTTAAACAAAAAGTCTCCTTCATCTTCCCCCGCCAATCTTCTCTCTTTCATCTCCAAAATGGCAAGGTGCCAGGAAGTAACAGGAATAGTCAGTGCTTGCTTTTAGTAGGGCAAATAAATAAAATTGTCAGTTGGAGCAACTAAAAAAAAAAACCAACTGTAAACAGAAAAACAAACACAAGGGAGAGGGCATCCAAGCATTTGTGGATAACATTGAAATAGTTTCTGGATGTAATTTAGTAACTGAGTATTAAGACTGTATGAGTCTTACAAACTCAGCTGCAAGGCGAGTGTTCTCTATTTCAGTCAGGTGGCCCAGTTTGCTTCTAGCCCACATCCTGCAGAGGGGACCACAAAGGTGCAGAGACAGCAAGCAGAGCAGGCTGTGATGTACACTGGACTGTCAAAGGGGGATTTTTGTGCCTTACTCAGCTTTTCTTCCCACTCCCCCAGCTCTGACTGTAAGGAGAAACCGCCCAATTTCCTTGCTGTCACCACTTTACCAGTAAGGTTTCCTCTGCTCATTTCATACATATTATTGCAGCATATTGCGTTTTATGTAATATTTACATTTGAGTCACTAGGGTTTAGTCCTGGCATGAGGAAATTCCAGTATCAACTTAATCTTTAAGTTAAGCTCTCAGGCATCTCCCATCCTCCGAGACCGTATTTAAATCTTTAACCTTGGTTCTTCTCAGGAGCCCAACAACAACCTCACTGGCCAAGAAGTCCAAGTTCTCCATTATGACAACTTGCACCAGTTATAACATAGGGAAACAAAAAGCAAACAAACAAAAAAAGTTAATATCAAACAATTTTACATTTTCTGAAGGTTTGCAAACCCAGAAAGGTCCAAGTGACCCTACACTAGCATCAGGGTATCTTCCCTACCATTCTTCCTGGTAAAATCACCATCTACTCCTCTGCTAAGTGTGCACCAGCTCTTATCTGGGCATGTGTATGCTGCAGACCATCGCATGGGGTTCCACAGACCCCCTGAACCCACAGCTCCATCAGCTCTCACGGGTCACTTTGAGTCTGCATCACATCTGGTGTGTGTTTTGCAGGCTCAGAAGCATCTCCTTACGTATAACAGACTTTGCCTGCAAATGTTTGTAGGATTTGGCAGTTCTTGTTCCCCATCTGCAGTGTCTATGACAGGGTGTCAAACCCACAGCTCCCGCTGCTCTCCTGCTCCTGCAGCGTGACGTGTGTCACTCACTGCACACGTGACCAGCGCGGGCAGGAGCATAGGGGCAAGGAGCTTGGTGCTGCTGCTGGGTAGAATCAAGGTGGTGCGAGTTTGACACCCCTGCCCTATAACATCTCTGTGCTTGCTTATAGCCAGCCACTGCAGCAGCTGTTGGTGTTAATGCCTTGTACAGGATAAATTCTGTTAACTCCTTCCCACCCGACAGTCGCTCCCCTTGACCTCTTACTGAAGGCCAAGTTTCTGATCACTCCTTTGCACAAACTGAAAACCAAAGCAATCTATGGGATGAAGAGACCGGACTGTAAACCCTCCTCACCCCTCCAGAAGATATTTCAACCGCCCAGCAGGCAGCAACAAGCCCAATGGGGTGATACACTGTGCAGCAGCACTACAGGAGCAGCTCTTCTTGCTGATGCAATGCCTTAGCCAAGAGTGCAGGTGTTCTGGCAAAGCTGCAATATTAGCAGTTTTATGCTGATGCGCACACTGACACAGAGACTGCAAAGCAGACGTGGACCTGATCCTCAGCAAAGACAAACTCTTCAATCTGCTTATGCACCAGAAATTTTGCATTTCTGCGCTAGGTCTTCAGATCAGCAGTTTTGGCTTACAGGTGAAGATGCCGTGGAATTAGATCTGCAAGCTTTTTATACTATAAAAGTTATGAAAATCACAGACCACAAAGGCTACGGAAAACTTGTTCCAAAGGGAAGCATCATTAGAAGCAAAAATTTCAGACTTGAAATATTGGCTCACTGAGTTTTATGAAGGTTGGTTTTGAGTCATACACAATCCACATTAAGATGATGAATATTTTCCTATAGGGGAGAGACTTAAGCTTCCCTAATCCGACCAACTTGTTACTCCTAATGCCAAAAGGAAATACAGCAACACCCATGCCCTTCACTGCTGACAAACCACCACTGGAATGACTGGAACATGCTGTAGCATTTCCCACAACTTCCATCAAATCCTGGAACACCACACAACATTGTCCAATATCCTCCAGCACTTTGTCTTGGCATACTCCCTGGAGTTGCCTTTGCTGGGCTGTTACAGGGAGTGCCAATTCACGTAATCACCGAAGACAGGAACACCTAGTGCCAGAACAGCACTTACAGACAAAGCATAACCCCCCCCCCCTTCTTATCCAGGCTAGATTTGTACCATTCCTTACCTACCATATCTTGCAACAGCAGCATAAGATTCATCACACCACGTTTGTTTTAAGAGTTTTACTAACAGTTCAAGACACTTTAATTCCTTTGATTTTATGTATATCCTGTGCCTTATCTGAAAGATACAAGTAATTTAAATGGAGAAAAAAAAAACAGAACCAAAAGAAAGAAAAAAAGCCAAGGCGCTAAGCTTCCTCTGGGTCTTTATCCATGGATTTGAAGTTACAGAATTTGAATTCCAGTTAAGTAATTACTAATGATGTTTTACCTTCCAATACTTGAACTACAGAACTATCCACAAAAAGTTTGTTCAGATATGTTCACCTAACAGTGTCGAAAGTTTAGAAACTGAAACAAAGAACTAGAATTTTCACACCTTGTATGGCCAAAAAGAATATGAATATTTATAAATGCCCCAAAAGAATACGAGCATTTACTAAGTTTGTAAGAAACAAGAGCCAGCCACCCATTCTGTATCTTTGCAGCCCTACTACACTACCAAGGCTCCAGCATAGTGCAAATGGCATACTGGTTAAAAAACATGCAGTATACACTATTGTACATTAAATCATTGCCAAACATGAAAGTAGCTCAAAGAAATGATGGATTCTGAGGTCTAAACCAGGTATGTTGCTGAACTCTATCTGCCTCATTGGAAACCTGTGTTACTCCTGGGAATAGGTGTTGCCAAGTTACTGGCCTCCATCTTCAGCAGGGCACTATAATCTCCACAGACACCATTCAAGTAGCTGCAGATTTTAAATGAATTAAAAGCTTTTTCCCTGAAATGTTTCTGGAACACATCTCTGGCAGCAGGGAAAAAGAAAAAAAACCCCAACCAAAACAAAACCCCAGGAGCAGTGGTTAGTGGCAACCTGTCAATTGTTTTTTCATTCAATTGTCTTGATGGAAACAGTAGACCACAAGGTAAAGGAGGAAAGAAGAGGACAAAAGAGAGAGATGCTCAGAGATTATACTTTAATAGGAGAACACACAATATAAGCAGCTGGAGTTTCAAAGCTGCTTAGCATGTAAGGAAGAAACCAAGCTATGTGGATACAGTGTATCTTGAGGATTTTTCCCTTTGAATCAGAGACACCTATCTGTCTGCACAGCATACGAGAACCGTAACTTAGCACCACAGTACACAACAGACTGCCACACCTAGAGTGGGAAATCAGATTGCAGCCATTGCCCAGGGTCTGAGCCCATCTGAAGCCTCTTTCTTGGTCCACTCAAAAGCTCTACCCTACCTCCCACAGGATTCCTTTTATTTATTCAATAGTAGAGGACTGAGACACCTTGCACTAGCTTCTCAAAAGAAGGTGGTCATTCAAGACAATTAAAGCACAGATAGTAGCACTCAGGCCTTAAAAGGATAAGTCTCTCTAGTTTCAAATTATTGTTCATCTGCACACACAACCCACATTTGTAGAGTGACACAATAAGAAATTTTCATTATGTACACAGCCACGCTGTTCTATTGAGTGCGATGGTCTTTGATAAGCTGTGAGGGTGCTCAGTTTCCTGATATTCGGAACTGGAATAAGCCCTACAGTAATCTGTGGCAGGGAAAAACAGTTCCCACAACGTGACTAGGGTAGATGGATGTTACCATGAAAAGTTTTGGACTTGAATACCTGCTGTAAACAAAATATCTCTATCCCCAGGAGCAACAGTAACACAAATTTACTATTCACCCAGTGCTGATATTCACCAGAGAGTTCACTGAGGGGTAAGAAAAAAAAAACCATCTTTTAAGAAAAATATATTTGTTACCGATTTTATAGATTCTTTCTTTCTTCATAGCCACTAATTAAGTCATTTCATCTTACAGCAACCATACATTTACAATGCACATTTCCTTTGAAGTCTCAGTGGTTCACTGTGATCCATGGTCTTCCTTCCAGAGAAGTTCAGCACACTCTCCCCATCATGAACAGTAGAGAATCCCTTCTCTATGAGTTGAGGACAAGTGCCTCTATGTTTGATCCCAAGAGCATCAGTTTCTATAACATTTTTTGGATCTTTTTTTAAGAATATGTATAAATATATTTATTCCTTGTAAATAAATAAAATCAGACGACCATATGCCCTCTTAATCCCAGAAACTTCAGCCTTTACATACAAGCTGTGAATTTCTGGAAGTCTTCCAGTTCATACCCAATCTGGGGATGAAAACTACCTACCAGCAAAGGCTGCTCACTACTTGCGGAAACAGCAACAGCGGCTGGAGGAAAGGGAGTTCAGCTAAGAAAAAGAATGACAGACTCTTGGAGCCTGAAGGGAGCAGTGAGCTTACAAAAAGAAAAAAAAAAAAAGCTTGGCCTGAAGGTCAACTCTATGAAAAGCAACATTTTCTAGATCTTAACCTTGATAGCATTTCTCTTTTCCCCTCCAAAACCACCCCTAGAAAAATAACTACCAGAAATTTAAAGCCCGAAGATAATTATGAACATCATTTCATCATCAGCAGCAAGACAGAGTCACAGCTTCACAGCCAGCCTTTTCTACTGATGATGCAAAGACAGCTAACCCAAGCCTCACATGCATCCGTGACTTCTCAGAGACCAGCGACCCTCACCTTTTGCCCTGCTGTAACAACCACACTTCGATAAGATTTCTTTCTGTTGCCAGTTCCCAGAGCACAATCTTTTCCCCACTGCACTCACCCACAAGTTTCTCAGTGTCACTGGGGTGGGGACTTAGCTGTGACAATGCCCATCAGGATGACAAGATGAGGTAGGGGGGTGGGGACGACAAAAAGGGCAGGAAAAATACTGCACAAAGCTCACCCCTCTCCCTCTCTCTTCAAGTCTTGCCTTTTCTCATCTGAAACAGCCTACTCAATGAATTCCACAGCACAAGATAAGTCTATTAATTTTCTTTGGCATAGTGGTTTTAGCAGTTTTGTATTGGAGTTATCCTCTAGAAATATCTAAGCCTTTATATATGTGGGGAAAAACACCAGAAAAAACATTTGCCTCAAAAGTGACAACTTTTTTATTGAAGTCTATTTGTTCAATTAATATAACAATATTCACCAGCAAAATATTAAAACACATGAACAGATGAAAACAAACAAAACTTGACTTATGACTTAACAGCACCCAAAAGCATAACCTAGACACAACGTAACAGTCTTAAAATTTCATCTGAAAAAAGAGAAGTCAACATGTTTATCATTTGTGGATGAATAAGGTAGGCACTGTTGCCTAACTGCTTCCAACCGTATATTGATGTAATGACAGATTACTTCCTCCCGTTCCTCCTTTATCCCATACCATCAAGGAATCCCCTCCCTTCTTAGCAGAGGACCAAATATAGCATGCATAAATATTTCATAACTTCATCTTGTCAAGAAATCAGACTCAACTACTCGAGGGCAATCTTCCAGGAGCTGCACATCCAAACTCGAAGAATAAAACTACATTCATTGTACCTATTCTTCCCCTTCAAACTGAAAGTTCTGAAGGTGAAACAACGATGAAAAACTGGAGATGATCTGTAGATATCATCTAAGAATATTATCTGCTGAATGCTAAACTCCATTAACAAATGCAGAATCTACACAGTAAGGCTGACATCTTCTGAAGAAAATACATCTCCAGCTTTTCAATCCTCTTCTGCATCCAAAAGAAATGAATTCTGGCTTTCAGAAAACCTCACAACGACTGAAACAACCAGCCTAGAAACAAGCCACTGCTACAGACAGAGAAGTCAACCACGAAATCAAAAGGTGACTGAAGACAGACATCTACAGGTGGCTTGATTTCCAACAGCATGAAACACACACAGCTTCCACTGATCTGGAGAGGAACTCAGCACCTAAAGATGACATGAGGCTATTTCTGTGCAATAGAACCCTCCCCTGTCCATAAGTATCTGCAATGTTTTTGAGGAGACAAGAGCTGTATATCCTTCCAACTGGCACAAGATGCTACTTCATTAACAAAGGTAGCCTTAAACTTCTTGAGCACTGGATGACACACATTTGAATTAGAATTTATATTTATTTTCTTCATTTTTGCATCACAAAAGTCTCTAACAGAGCTCTGCTTATCAGCTTTGCAAGACAAGGACAGAGGTGCAGAGCAACCACCCCAGGACAGCAGGTGCTCCAGTCATTTCCACAAAAATTGCACGTTCCCAACTTTCCTCCTTCAGGAGCCTATGCATCAATCATGGTTGCTTTTTCTTACTGCAAGCCAGCCTCCTTTGGAACTAGAAAGAGGGCTCTCTTTGTACCACCGAGACCATGGCGTCTGTGTTCATAAAATATTGATCCGTCTGCCATCTGTCCCAGAAGTTAAAAGGTACATTCATACAAGTAGGTAAAAGCAGACCCAAAAGTCTCTGCCTGCACCCTGAACTGGCCAGACCTTACCCAGCTCCGGCCCAAAGCCCTCAGCATAATGTTGTACCTGGAGCTGTACCTGCTGTACCCCCTAGCAGGGTTTACTGGCAGGTTGAACCATTACTTGCAGGACATCTCCATCAACAGATGCCTCACGTCTGGCCACCTCAGGGCACAGCCATAGAGCTCAGGTCTGTTTACATCTGCCTGTGCATATGCCTTAAGTGTGACACATGGGACAAAAAAGCCTTTGCAAAAATCCATATCATCTTTGTCTCCCGAATAATCAAGGGATATTCCCATCCCCCCAGTCTGACACAAGACCAAAAAACATTACTTGCCTCAAAAGCCATACACATTCTCTACCCACAAAGCTCTTTTTGGTCCCTTCCAATGAAGTAAGACAAGGGGAGACTGGGAAGTATAACACACAGAGAGGGAAATCAGTAACTCATCAATACATATATCCTGTTAAAGTCTGAATCACTGCCAGGAATCTAAGGTAAATTGACAGCCTTAAGTGCAGTGATTGGAGGCCATCTTAGCTGTTTCTAGTGACAGAAGGTATTGTCATGAGGAACTCCTTAACATAGCAGCACTGCCATTCTTACAGGACAATATTTGACAGTATGAAAACCAGTCAGCTGCAGTTAAAAAGCTTCTTTAACCTGCTCTTGAGCACCAGCTCTAAGGAAGCACTCCAAGGGATGAGAAAAGTACTGCATAATCAAGGGACAAAGTCAAAAAAGCCCTGGCTTGAATCATCACTGGATTAAGGGAATTGCAGTAAAGTAATAAAACAATCCCAGTCTTGACCTGCACACTGGCGAGTAAGAGAGGATGATTCCTGTTCTCATTTTTAACTTTTCAAACCCATGCAGAACTTCATAGGAGATCTGTTCCATTACATTGTGTAAGTACAAGGTGACTTCAGAGGCTGATGAATAAAAATCATAAAATCAAAAAGGACATTCTCCTGATCTGTGAGTTATCTTCCGCATTCCCTTAGAGATGAGAGGGTTGGACAGATTTCTTGGAGCTACCACGCAACACACATACAGAGTGTTATAAAGCAGCTGCCTAAGCCTTTGTAAAACTCCCTATTTCTCTGTGCTGACACATAATTTCCTAAGACACGTATCTAGGAAAGGTGAAACGCTGCTGTCAGAGCTGTTCTGTCAGAGCTGTTCTGTCAGACTCACTTATTTCCTGGAGTAAACAGAAAGCTTGGAAACTGCAGCTGAGCACCCAAGTGAAGAGTAATAAAAAGTTATCTGGAGACCGCAAAGGCTTCTCACATTACTCCTATTTTCACAGGTCCGTGGCGTTTTTTTAGTAAAGTGTAACATTTGGGATTTAGCCCACCTGGCCATTTAATATCCCTCCTTACTTCGGCCTTGGTGTAGCATCACTTCATCACAATATTGGCTCTCCCATACTGAAGACTGCCCTTCTACGGGTTTAATTCCCAGAGGCAGGCAGGTGACAGCAAACAGTGCTCCCTGGACTCACGCTGTAAGGAAAAGGGGGGTGGGAATGGGGTATCACCCAGGTATTTGGATGCAAAGCAACGTACGGACCCCGGCGCCAGTCGAAGCCTCGCACCGACACCCGGTGACGGCGGATGCCGGTGCAAGGACGGTACGGAAAGTCCTCAGGGGAGCCGCGGGAGGAGAGGGGAGTGCACCCGGGGCTCTGACAGCCCCGCGTTCGGAAGCCCCCGCGTCCCGGTGCCCGCCCCGCATCCCGCCCCACGCACCGCTGTCCAGCCGGGCGATCTGAGGCAGCCGGTAGGTGCTGACGAGCAGGTCCAAGGGGACGGCCACCGCACTCCACTTCACGTCCTTGAGGCTGCAGCCCAGCGGCGGCCCGGGGTCCATCTTTCCCGACCCAGGGAGGGAGGGAAGGAGAGGAGCCAGACAGGCAGCGCCGGCGGGGCTGCAGCCAGCGGGGAGGGGGACGGAGGGAGGGGCGGAGGGAGGGAGAGAAGGAGTGAAGGACGGATAGAGGGAGGAAGAGAAGGAGGGAAGGAGGGAGAGAAGGAGGGAAGGAGGGAGAGAAGGAGGGAAGGAGGGAGAGAAGGAGGGAAGGAGGGAGGGAAGGAGGGAGAGAAGGAGGGAGAGAAGGAGGGAGCCTGCCTCGCTCAGCGCTGGCTGCCGCGGGACACGCCAGGCTAGAAAGAACGGGAAGCCAGTTGGGCGGCTGCTGCTGTTGCTGTTGTAGCTGCTGCTGCTGCTGCTGCTGCTGCTGCTGCTGCTGCTCCCGCCGCCCCCCGGGACCGGCTGGGGCCGCCCGCCGCTGCCTCTGCCGCCGCTCCTGGCCCAGGAAGCGCCATCCCAACACTGAGTAATCAACAGGGTGCGAGCAACGCCTGCGCAGCTGCCGCTCCTCCCCGCGCCGAAAAGGAAAGTGCCGGGCTCCCTGCCCGCCCGCCCGGGAGCGTCGCCGCCGCCGCCAAGCTTGTCCCTCTCACTCCACCCTCCGACCGCTCGCTGCTATGCAGGGACCCGCAGGTGTCCCCTCACCCCAGTCCCTGGGGGTGTCCCCCAGCCGGGAACCGCCGCGGCTGGGAATTATAGAACCATAGAATGTCCTGATTTGAAAGGCAGCGCAGCCGGTGCGGCAGGGAGCGCGGTTTAGTGGCCCCTTAGGGCACTCGGTCGGTGCGCGGGTTGGAGTTCGGCATCTCTCTGAGCACGTACATTTACATGTGCTGCTTCCCGGCAAAAGAGGTCCGTCTGCATGCGCGTTTACATTTATAGCTGGTAGATAAAGTGTCTCACTTCGTTTATTAAAGCGATTTTGAGCAAGCAGGTTGCACTGCGTCTTCTCACTATATAGTTTAGCATGGGAACGTCGTGAAATTCATTCTACATTAAAAAAAATCCAATTAAATCATAACTTTGGTTACATATCTATTATTTTAGTTTTCAACTGTGAGGCATGGATGAGTATTTAAAGTACAATGAGCAGTGCATACAAGTTAGAGAATGATCTTTGCCTTATTTCTACCACGGTTACTGCACATGCAAGTATTACCCATAGTGTGTATTCAAGGGTCTTCAGACCACGAGAAAATTTAAAATCAACTCCTAGTTCTCTATTCGAAGTGGCTTATGTGATGAAGCCTTACATGATCTTGATAAGGTATTTTATTTAACATTATCCTTCTTTATGCATTTCCATCTCCAGCTGCTAGACTGCAAGAAACTCTGGGAAATGAAACCAGGAAAACTCACTCCTGGGTGGTTGTACTGTGCTTAAGTTTATTTTGTTCACTTTGTGTCAAAACTGTTTATTTTACTGCAGTAAACTTGGTTACATTTAAGACTGTACTGTTGACTATAAAAATAAAAGTGCCTTTCAGTGATTTGTAAAATGACTGAAACCATCCACAGCTAACATCTCTCTCCAGGCTCCATCTTCCGTGGTATGTATCTTGGAGACTGTTGGGGATGGCCAAGCTTAGAAAAAAGCTGTACGAAGGGCTCTCCTGCCTCTTGCCTGGTGAAGGGCCAACCACTGCTGCGTGCCTTTGTAACTGCTGGTGCCAGCAGCACCACAAGCACAAGGAGGGCCGAGACAGACGCGCTCTTGTTCTGCTGCAAATAGAGACTGGGACTTTATCCATGCTCTACAAGATGAAACAAAGACCGTGGAAGCCAGTCAGCACAGAGGATTACAGAAAACCCAAATTATCTTGCTTTAAATGGATATGGGTTGGTTTGAACCTTATCCTGGTGTGGGTCCATGCTTTTGCTATACAGTTTAGCACTGGGATTTAATCAGCAGTATGAAAAACCTTTGTTCTCTACACTCAGTCATGCTGCTGTTAGATCCAACCTACCAGAATAGTTAGCTTTAAAATATGACACTGCATTTTCTTTCAAAGTAGCTTCCCTTTTACAAAGTTCACCAAATGCTTTGAACAACTTAAGTGAATTAAGCTATTGAAGTGTGAAGTAATATAATAGCTAAGAGCATTATTGTTGAAATATGGAAAGCAAAAGCATAGTTTTAACTCATTCCGGTTATTTGGTGTAGTGTACAAGGCAAAGTGGATCACATCTAACTGGGATTCACCAGGGCTTGGGTTTAAACACGATCTTAGCTAGCAATAATTCTAGGATAGGCACCATCTCACAGAATATGCTTCTCTCAAGACATCAGGCACTTCTGCTGTCTAGGAAGAAATGCATCTTTCACACAGAAATAGTTACTGCAATTTTTTTCTTTAACTATTTTCTCATTCTTCAGACAGTTTTAGCTGTTCTACAACTTCTAAATTTGTCTTCATATAACCAAGTTTGCGTTCTCTCCAACCAGTGGAAACTCAACCTGCTCTTCCCTGTCCTACTGGTAAAAGATGCATGTTTAAAAAATTTAACATCTAAACTATCTAAATTTCATTCAGATATTTTCAGGCAAAGCGACATCATAAAGCTCACCAGTACTTAAATGTCTCGCTGGAGTGACTTTGTTTTGTGTCCTAGCTGTACTATAGCTCAACCTCCTTGAAATATATTCTAACATTACATACACAGTATTCAAACCACCAGCACACATGAATCTCAGAAGATTTCTTGTTTTAACAGCACCTTATGTATAATTAACACTTTAGACAGAATCATTTCTCTGATGTCTAGCAGTGCCTTAATCAGTTATTGTGATCTCTTACCAGAGTCTTCTACTGATGGAAAATGCTAACGAAGCCTTCAGATGTCAAGCGGAATCCCTGTGAGCAGATCCACCTCAGGACCAGGGTCTCAGTTACACATCATCTTAGTTGTTGTATATGTGCCTTTCAGGTGGCATTCAGAGACAGTCTTTATGTATCAACAGCAAACTGCCACCATAAAATCATAAGCAGTGTCAGGTGGACTCATTCTGAATAATTCCTGAAATTATTCTTAAATGCATTTTGAATTGACTGACTTTCATGCTGATTTCACAACACATTTATGCAGCAGGCTGTAAAATCTCTAGTATCTATTTATTTCATTGCCAATAAAATGTTTTTTTAAAGCATTCCAGATCATCATCATTTCAAATCTATGCTAACATTTGAAATGGAGCTGATCACAACAAACTGATTTTAGTTTGAAACTGGTAACATGCTTTTTACACTGTAGTATATATTCACCAAACAAAAGTCTAAGCCTAACAGAGCAAGGTTCATGTGAAGCCATCATAGTCAGCATTTCTTTAAAAAAACCCATGAATTTGCATTCCATCTTCCTACATGTGACTTACCTTTATATCGAAGACCTGATTTTCATAATATTTACAAGTTCAATGGGAAACAAGAGGAGATGCACTGATTATTTCAGAATCAGATCCTAAATTCCTACCTTTCTCTGAGGTGAGGAGGAAAGGGGAAAGAGAACAATACATCGTATACAGTTGATGTCTTTGCATCTCATGTTTTGAAAGAGGATACTATTCCTGTCTTACTGGCAAAACTCAAGCCATCTTTGTTCAAGTAAGGTATTCTAAAAAGAACTGAGAGTCTGGTGTGAACATTCAGCTTTTATCTTCTATTTCCTCCTTTTTCCAGTCAAATCTCTTATTTAACTTTTATTTATTCTAAAAATTCCATCTGATGGAATTTGTGCAACACTCATCCAGCCAGCTATGGGAGGAACTATAATAAGAAGGCAGATGTGATTTCACTACTAGCACCACTGACAAAAGTCTAAGAGCTTAGACTAGAAAAATGAAGAAATAGACTGAAAAGTACTTAGATTAAATTAAAGATTTTTGGATAGGCTGGACCTGATGAAACTCCCTTAGGGTTCAAGCAACATTAGAAACTGCCACTGATTATCTCCAAAAATCAACAGAGAATAAGTGAGGTTCCAGAAGACTTGAAAAGGATTGCATCTCTCTCAGAGGGTGGAAGGAAAGAGCTCTATAAACTGGTTCTCTACTCAAAAAAAAAAACAAAGAAAAAAAACATTTCATCAGGCAATCCAATCATTTGCAAGAATCTAGAAAGTAAAAAATCTGAGAAGTAACAGTATGAGATTTTCCCGATCAATCCAGTCTCCTTCTATCAGATGGTAACAGGCTTTGTGGGCAGCGCAGAAAGAGTAAGGATCATAGGGTTTCATATAATGTGCTCTTAACTGAGAAAAAAATACAGTCTAGACAAGTATATAAAATGAGTTCAAAATTATTTGGAAATAATTAGTGCTCCCAAGCTGAAAGGACACATTGAATGGGATTTCACTGAGAACTGTCTTGGATCCAGAACTATCCAGTACTTTCATCAACATCTTTGATGACTGAACAGAGTACACTTATTCACATTTGGAGACTGTATCTACAGGAAGAGGCTCTAACTATGCTGGAGCACAGCATTACGATTCAGAAGCACTTTGGCAGATGGGAGAAACTGAAATGCCACCGAATAAGGAGAAAGAGAAGGTTTTACACATACAAAGGAATAATCAACTGCACAAGTATGTACCAGGATAAAAAAGTAGTTCTTCAGAAAAGAGATTACAGATCACGAGCAGTGCTAGGCTATCTTGCATTATGCTGAAGCAGGAATGCATAAATACAAGTATCATGAATACGATAATGAAAACATTTTGATCTATCTAGCCGTTATTACTTAAACTGGAAGAGACTGCTAAGTTTTCAGGTCTACACCCTAGGATAGCTGGGAACCAACTCAAAAATATTGAGAGGAGAGAAACAAAAGGCAAAGTATTCTGAAAACCCAAACAACAAGGAAAGGCAGAAGGGACAGGAGTTCTCCGGCCTAAAGAGAAAATAGAGGGTAGGCAGAGGTGTTCACCTATACTAAGAGGAAAGGGAGAATCTGTTTTCCATGTGGAGCAGTTAGGTTAGGTATTAGGAGACTTCCTGCTTGCCAAACCAGTTAAGAGAGGACTGCCACTCAGCGAGCCCATGAAACCTCCATCACTGTAGGTCCATAAACACCTTCCTGCAGTAAGTACAGCAGGGACTGTTGATCTCAAACTGAGAGAAGACAAGGACCTAGACAGCCTCCCAAAATCCCTTCCAGCACTATTTTCTTCCTCTGCTATAACTGTAACTAAGGCAGGGATTATGTTTTGCTCCGTGTTTTCAGACTTTTCTCTGAACGCTAGCTTAAGTGACTGCCCATGAAGAGTAGTCAGAAACAGCTGTAAATATGTAGCACTTCCCATCCTTTCAACACCCCTTCTGCAAGCACAGTAAATGGGCCGGTGGCACAGTGATCTGGCAGCGTGCTCAGGCACATTAGGTCCCATGTGCTTCAGAAAGCATTTCCTAGTTGTGTTTGCTATCTCAATAACAAATTTAATAACAACTTGATGTTATGACAATCTGAAAACAGCCCTCAAAAAAGAAGCAGGCATACTTCAGGAGGGCACTGACATTCCAAAAGAGTGGAGTTAGTTATTCTGGGTGTGCAGGTATAGCTCACAACACAATTTTGCACAGTAGTATTATTCAGTCACAAATGGTGATAAAACAATTAAATTCAGTAATCAGCAAGAACGACATCTCCCAAGTAAAAAAAAAAAAAGGACAATATAATCACAGCTCCTCATATTTCCCAACTTGTGTTTGCTTTGTGCATGTCCTGCAGGTTTGATGTGTGTTCTCTTGGCTTTTCATTAAAGAAAAGGAAACTGGCATCTCGATTCTGCCCTCATTTAAATTTAAATAAAATCTGATATTCTCCACTGAAATTAAAGATATTAAATACCAGTATAAAACAGATCTAAATGAGCAGAATTGGATACCTGATGTATTTACACTTTAAGAAAATAACTTAAATATCACACAATATCAAACAAGCACTGCACACCCTTTTAATATTGTGATCATTTATGACAAAAGGAACATTTGAAAATGCAGGTATGCTGCTAACACCTGGGTGAATTATTTTATAGGACGGTAAATGTTTATATTAGCAAGATAATTATTAGTGGATGCATTCTGTTGTTCCATGTTTTCTGCCTTCTAAGGGAGGTTCACCAGCATACTTGTACATGGTTTATTCTTTTCTCTCAGTCCTCACATTTGCAGCCTCCCTGTTCAAGGGTATTGATGTAACAGATCTGTTTCTGAAACGGATATAGAAGAAATAGAGCCAAAAGTTCTCAGAAAATTATCTTATGGGATGAAGTAAATATCGGCTATTCAAAAAGATGTTATCTGGGGGTAGCATAACTGAATTCATACATCAGAAGGTTGCCTATGTGATGATGTCAATGTTCATTACATTACAAATCTGGTATAAATAACAAAGAAAAAAGTCAAGGTAATTTTTTTTTTATAAAATGAATGCACTTAGATTTCATGTCTGCAAACATTTGTATGCACAGGCAGTCAACCTGTGATGCATCGAGTAATTCCAAAGTAAGAAATTGTTTTAACTCCACTTTAAAAATATGAAAATATAATATAAACATATAAAAACATTTGGCAACAAAGTTTGTGTAATACAAAGGATGCCTAAATGCTGTGTTTGGGATTATAGCCTCACTTTTAAAATCTTGTATATTCCTTTGCAACTGTTCGTATTTTCTCTAGAGAAAATGGAATAGGAAATGACTTCAGAATGCACAGCAGGTTCTCTTCTTAATTTCATTTAGAGCCACAACATCTAAGTCATGTAATGCACAGGATTTCTGTAAAACAAAAAAAGCAAACACTTAAGATAAGTAGAACACAACAGTTGAAAAGCTTGAATTTTCACATATTTTAATATGTAAAAGATTTGGTAGGGTCACTGGACATATTTTTCCTTTGAATATTTAATTAAAAGATTGCAGTTTTCTAATAAGTTAGATGCAGGCTGATGCCCATGCAAGTCCCAGCTTGGTATATTTACATTCTTTACCTGCCTCAAACATCTCTCCTAACTCCAAAGGTGACAGATGATAGAAAGTGTCTTTTGAGAAGAAACTACAAACCCTATAAACCAATCCTGTAAATCTTTACTCACATGAATTGTTCTAGATGTATAGATTTTTCTGTTGACTACATCAATTTGCACTAGTTTGCAGTTAAGCACACTAATCTTTTAAGTATTGAGTGTGGGGTGCAAAAATCCATTGAAAAGAACAGGGAAACAGAGAACATCAGTACCCATTACAAAAAGGCACAAGCTACTAATGGTTATAAAGGAGGTTAACTTGTTTTGTGAAATTCACTAAAATTCTCTATTTACTTGCCTTTTATTTAATAACCAGAAATAGCCCCCAATAGAAACAACTCAGTCTTTATCAACATAAACTGTCAAAATAATATTCTGCCCTTGTAAAACATTCATTGCAAAAGCAGATTTAAAAAAAAAATCAGTAAACCTAGGACTTTTCCTTTCAGCAATAAACTAGACTCAATAATTAGCGCTGCCCAGAGAAACAGTCAAACCCAGTTGAGCCATACAGTACCAATACATGCTGCAATCTTGTATTCTAAAACTATGAACACTGAACCCTGAACTCAGGCACAAAGACACAAACATAGAGAATATTGTCCCAGGCCTAGGAAAAATAAAAGGCCTAACTTCTCTACTTGTCATTCTCTGCTTCTTGGTAGGTTTACCAAGTATGTAATGATACACAGAGAAGTAAGCGCAGCCACTGGATTCACCACATTCCTCTCTTAACCCAAACCCAACACCCATAAACAACCATTTCTGACAATACAGAGAAGATTCCAGGGAGGACAGCTACCTAACCTGAAATTCATGAAACTTAAAGCACAGGACAAAAAAGGGAGAGGGGGAAAAAGGCATCATGTAGTACAATCATTCAGCACTGAGAACTTACACCCACAGTGTCACAGGATAGTTGAACTTTGACTACATCCAGAAAGGTTCACCTAAAATTATTCTGCTGAATCAAAACAAGAGGAAAATAGAAGTTTTCCCACATTACAAAAAACTTAGGGCTCTTTAGCTAAGAATGTTTAACTCCACCTAAAATTTTGGAGAAGACATGAAATTTGTTTCTTCTTTCCCTTCTGTAGCCATATTTTTAGCCCTTCCAGCATGCTGTCTGCCCCGTGCCAGGGCCATTCCAACAAAGAGACTGGCTGAGCCCGTTCCTCCCTGGGGCTGCAGGGACCCAAGGAGGCTTCCTCATTGCTTGCTGCTGGAGGAGAAGATGAAACACCTGGGAAGAGATCGGAAAACGATGGATAGAGGCAGGAACAGAGGGCAGGAAAGGTATTGTGGTGTCTAAACCTCAGGGTGGATGACAAAGCTTTAATCAATTAAATTATTAACACTTAACGTTCTGACTCTAGGCTACCGGAAGACTGTGACTTAATGATTTTAAGAATTACTGCTCATTAGTCACAAATAAATCATGTAGGAAGAAATACAGCATGTGCACTTTTACTTGTTTTCTTGTTGGGAGTGACAAGTATCGACAGATGTAACGTTTTTATTACCCCTGAGAGTTTCCACAAATTCCAACATGCAGCTTTATAACTTTGAATTTGTTTAATTTTTTTACACAGTTGTGCAAGGTGCTTGAGCACAGGCATTAGTCATTATCATTTGTGTTAGGTGGAGACAGTATTTGATAACCTTCAAGCATAGACAGTAAATGTAATGTATGAAGATCTTTTTTAAAGAGGGAGCAAGACAGAATCAAAAGTACACATCCATAACGTTGTCATCTCAAGGAACAAGACAACACTTTGGTTTAGAGACAAGAGTCTGATGGGGTGCTTTGGAAGATAATGGTACAATGAGAAATTTAAAATCATTCTACTCAGACTAAGAAATACCACTGAGCATTGACTATTGTGGACATAAACTAAGCAGGTTTTGTTTTATCCATGCTTTTTTCTTAAGAAGAAATAAATTCAGTTTAAGTAGCAAAAGAGCTCTAGAAAATTCCATGTTTGAACAATTTCAGAATCCAGGTTTCACTTGGTTAACTTTAGAGGAAACAGGTAATTTGAAAGTGTTGCAGGTTATATCTAACTTCATGCTTTCAGTTAAAGGGGAGAACCTTGCACATTCCTTTAACACTGAAGATGTTTATTTGCAAATATTTTACTACTTCATAGTACTTTTGGGTAGTATGCAAGCTGTTCATGTATCCTTAGCAAGGATCCTCAGTACTATAAGTGATTAAGATGGTGAAACACACCTGACAATGAAACAGTCCATATAATCTGTAAAATCATTATCTGATAGTAGTTCATCAACAAATTAGCCAGGACAGAAAGACAAGAACCACCTCTCCACAAATAAAGAAGAGATAATGGCTTGTTCTAAGAGCCATTTAAAAGTTGAGAACTTTAAGAATCACTATTCTACACAAGATCTTCATCAAGCAAATAAGAGCCTGGGATTAATTTAAACAAAAGTGCCATACACACATTTTAGAAGTGCACATTCATAACCTGAAGAGATACAAGTCCTGCATAAAGCACTGAAGCAATGATCAGATAATCCCACACAGCAGTCAACCTCAGCCAGCCCTGGAGGAGGTGGGGCAAACTCTTCTCCTGAAATTACAGCAGGGAGGTATGCAAATCTCTTTAACCTTCAAGAACAAGGCAGGCAGCATTCCTTCTTCAGGGCTCCCTGAACACTAACACTTCCAGCTCACATTTCAGCTCAGCCTGTTGGAACTCACTCCCTGACGAGTCAGCCAACAAACAGCAGAAAACTGTGAAAAGGTGAGAAGAAACAAAAAGGTACCGAGAAGCTCAGATTTCAACTTCAGCATCTTGGGTAAAGTGGGGTTTTGAAAATACTACCACAGGCATCGATGTTGCTCTACCCTGCAGTGATTTTAGCAAGACATTGAAACCCCCTGATCTCAAATACTAGTTTTTCCTGCTAAATAATGCAGCAGACATGTCTCACCTAACAGGCAGGCATCTGTTTAAGCTGGTTTTAAGCTCTCTGCTGAATCAGTGGAGAAAATCAGTCAGGATGAACTCCTTTCCACAGCTGGCTGCCTCTCCTCCCCAGCTTTAAGCAGTTTGTGTCACTGGTGTGAATTAGATACCTAAATTCTAGACACAGGAATTATGATGAGATCCTAAAAGTTTTTTGCCCTTTTTTTTTCTAATCATGAAAAGAAAGTAAGCTACTACAGAAGGGGAAATATCATTTCTAATAATCGTTTCTAATAAAGTAAATATATAAATCTTAGTTAAGATCAGCTGTCTTTCCTTGCTGGAAAACCACTCAGATTAGCAGTGTGATACCAAGATGGATTCACTTACTCTGGCACCACTTTCTGGAATTTTGATACTGGTTTAGTTACACTGGAGGTGGGGTTCAGTATGGGTTTGGATGCATCTACCGTACACATTTCAATGCCCTCAAGAAAGGCAGACTAAGCGTCTCTATGGGCTTTAGAGAAACAAGCAGAAGGCACTATAACTTGGTTTTTTGAACTCCTTGAATTCCAGGGATTTTTATTCTCTCTAATCACAAACGATCATACTTTAATATAAACAAAATTATTGAAGTCATTAACAGAGTCAGTTGACAAAGACTGTCAAGCACTGCAGAGAACCTATGCAACCCAGTTTATATGACTTCTGTGTCTGAACTGCCGTAAGAGAGAGCTTGGTTATTAAGATCAGTCCTGCCATTTTCTTGATGTGTATTTTCCCTTTACTCTGTAATTCAAATTACTTGTTCAAAATACAACAGTCCTCTTGCAACAGGAAAGGGAGAGACAGGGCAAAAGCAGTATCAAGCAAGAACTAGGGATCCATTAGCAGGGAAAGCAATAACTAGGGGGACAGGGACAGGAGCAGCAGAGGATATGGGGTCAGGCACAGCAGGATCTAACTGTTGCAGAACACCTTTCTCAAGAAATGGGGCTGAAGTCCTTGCTCCCAAAGCTGGCTATTCCACAATGTCTAAAACATCTAACCCACTGGCAAGTGTGGGTCTCTATCTCCCTCTTCTGTTAATACCATGTAGACTATAATAACATTGTACTGCAATTAGTTATTTCACAAACCTGGGAGACAGCTGTCCTGTTACTCTAAGGTTCCTCAACTCTTCAAATTATCTTTATGAGGACTAATACAGTTGCACCTCAAAAATCCTATCCAAGGGGGCAATCCAGATTCAAAGTCATGATCTTGCAGAAGCAGCAAATGCCAGAAGTAAGTCAACTCAGTACCATTCCTTTGGTCTCCTAGAATATATATTTATTTAATTATAATTATATGAAACCATATTGGCTGAGATATGGAGTCTCTATACTACCAACGGAGAAAGAAAGGCATTTCCAGAACACAAATTATCCTAAAAAGATGCATCTCTTTTCATTGAATAGAGATTATTCCAGACAACTGCACCAGACCAGTCACATAAATTTTAGTTGGCTAAGACTGCATGCTAAGATAAATCATCCCCTATACTCAGATGTTACGATTAAGTTTTGATTTACATGACCTAATTATATGCTACTTTTTCCAGAGGAATATTTGGATCGTTCAATGTTCAGAATAGATTTTTTTTTTAATTAAACAAGATAGTGAAATAAAATTATGCCCTACACTGCACCAGCACTAAGTGAGTTGGCACCATTTGTCCTCTTCACTTTAATCTTTGTGCCTTTGCTCCCATGTACGCAATGCTGAACACACCACATAATGTTACTAAGAAGGTTATGGAGAAAAAAATCTAAACCAGACTTAAAATACAGCATTAGAAATATTATGAAAAACTTCATGAAGACACGTTCTGTGGTCAGAAGATAAATAAAGGGCAAATAAAGCCTGGGGTTCCATCCGTGACTGAGGATAATAACGAAACACTGAATGTGCACTGCTGGAGACACAGGGATCTTTTGGACAAACTAACTATTCCCCAAACCTTGGCAATAATATTACCTGATTTCCTATGGATTTGGGTCTTGTAGTGAATTAAATTGGATATCCACAATGCAAGCTTCACCTGGAGTGGCTGGTCAAAGCATTTTTCAGTCTGTGTAAGTCACCTCTCTCTAATACTGTATGAACTAACGCTGGAGGCTTTCCTTCTGCAGAGCACACTGCGTCTCCTCTGTCAAGCACTCTATTTTCAAGGAACTCCTTGGGAGCTTAATTATCTTTAGTTTGACCAGTGAAATTTATTTAAAATCAGCTAGCAAGTTCCAAAGGTATTTTAGGAGCAAAGGAATTTGGAACACAGTATAATCTCAAAAATCTTTTTGGCATAGGAAAGGAAGGTAAAGAGATAAAGGAAGGACAGGACTGAGGCCTGCTACTTCTGAATGTTTATCTCAAATGACATCCAGCTGTTAAACATTAAATGTTTCTCTCAGCAGCACAGGGAAAGTTCTCAAATGGATTTTGCCTGTTCTCTGCTCAGCAGATATATGTTTATTTAATATTATGTTAAAACAATCTTAGTAGTCAATCACTCTTGGGAGGCAGGCAGAACACAAGTTTTGGTTAGTTAGCAGTCTTGAGAAAAGGGCAAAAACTTAATTTCTTTTTTTCTTTTTGTGGAATACAGTTTCTCTCCTTCTGCTCCTAGTTTAGAAGAATATAAACCACCACACCCACGAAGACAGAAATTCAAAAGCTTGTAACATTTTTTCAAGAAACCAGTTGAGAATAGTACTACTTGTCGGCCATGAAACCAAACAACATCAAAGTGTAAATACTGACTGCATTCTGGGTGGCATTTTTGGGTTTGGCTGTTTTTTTGAGGACTGACTCACAAGTACAAATAGTTAACTGGCAACCAGAAACAATGTTAAGGAACAGCTGCCGTCTATTAATGAACAGGTTTAGGCATATCTGAGACTTAAAAGAATTGTGAATAAATAAAGTACTATTGTTATTTGTCATCATATCTAAGCAAACTTCTGGAATAAGCTGTGTCATTAACATCCACTTTAACTGCAGCCTTTCAAATACAATCCAATAAGTTAATAGTAGTTGATTGGTTTGAAAATCATGAGTTCTCAAAAATATGGCCTCACTCTTTAGCTGTTACCAATGTGAGCTGTCAAATGGCATCTGATTGTTTTAATGAGACTACCCATGTAAATTAGAGCTGCAGGACTGAGACCCAGCACAGAATGGCAGAGATGATAAACATCTGAAAGGTTAAACAGCACTTTAACTATCTGAATCACTGGGATACAGAAGTCCTCTCTCCTTTAAGCCTGCTACAAGTCAAACCACAAAAGAAGGGATGGAAAAATGCAGCACAAAAAAATGACAATACAAACTTTCCTTTTTTGTTGTTTTTTTGGGTTTTTTTTTTAAATGTCTGACACATTTTAATGTGGGGCTTTTTTTTCCCCAATCCTCCCCTGAACCACAACTTATTCTAAATTTCAAAAGAATCAAGCTCATTACTTCTATATGAAATCCAAAACTCCGGATACTGATCTACCTCACCTACAGGACTGCTCTCTATAGATTTAGTTAATAAAGAAATGCCCATACTAGGTGGTAAACAGCGCATATAAAAAATCCTAGATATCCTCAAGTTAATACAGCCTACTGCAATGCATCTGAAAATGGCCTACTGCCTGCCACCTTGGCCTGCCTATGAGTCTTACTCCTGAATGACCTCCACATACTTCCAAAAGCATGGCCATAATAAACTTTTCCAGGGAGTTTCTAAATGAGTTTTCTCATGACATGCTTCCACTGAAGCATCTCATTGCAGAAGTCCTATTGCAGAAGTAAGGGAAGCCAGATATTCTGCTACCTCAGAAATAGGTGTCTTGGGCCGAAACACTGTGCAAAGCTGTATCTCAGTTTTACAATCAGCAAGTACATATTTTACCACTACAAAATGGCTGTACAACTGAAGTGATCTCAGACTGGCATCTATCATGTCATTTATCGCAGCTTCTAGTCACACTTCCTACTACATTTTCCCTTCTCCAAAATTTCATCAGTTAGAGGAAGTTAAAATTCAAGCACTACATTCAGATTTCACAGCTTTGTGAACAAGCAAATTATTTTGTCGAACCTGAAAACCATGATGAAACTGTATGGTAGATTTATTTTTTTACTATGACCTCTTTCTTATCAGGCCAGTGGCAAAAGCAATTGGGCTAAAGCAGTCCTTGTTTAAATCAACAAATGCATTTCACTAAAAATGGCAAATTAAACACCAAAGTAATCGTACGTGATGACCCATCAGGGATTGCAAACATTTCTAGATAAGGCGAAATGTTACTACAGACAAACCTGACAAATTCTCATGGATGTATTTTCCAAACACACATAAATGCACGCCGACTGTACAACTGCATTCTCAAGCAATTCTAATTAAAGCCATGCAGTGTACTACATTTTCAACAGAGTCTGAATCTGTCTGCATGTCCACACTACAAAACCCATGAATTTTCATGAAGATGAGCGGGAATGCTGAATTTCCACTTAGAAGTAAAATAAGTGCAGGAAATCTTAATTTGAGAAATATCCAAACATCATTTCTGCATGCTGTAGAGAGCTCTCTCAGATCTTACCCAAACACACTGTGCAGAAATTCTCATTTCACACATATTTGTCTTTGCAGCAGTTATGATCATAACTATTGTTTTGTAGTTTTCATGCTTCATACTAAAAAATAATTCTCTATTTACAGTAGATAGTCTTTTCTATTTACAAGAAAATCAGAGTTATCTTATCTGAGATTTTCTGCCAGCTGTTCAAGGACCTGCTATTATCCTCCCGTTCTAAATGATATTTGACTGTTGTGTTTCTGAGCTTCATTTTCATTTCATTGCTAAAGGAATCAAAAGCTGTTTTTCTTTTTTTTTTCCCTCTCCCCCAAAATAACCAGCTATAGCTTGTGTTATTGTATAACACAACAGGACCTTGATTTAGAAGCAGTCCAACCCTGAGCTATTATTCTGACCATCCCCTATGGCTACTTAATCAAAACACTGCAACTTGTGACTTTCTCAGTAATTTTGCTCATTTATCTTTATTATGATTTCAAGAGTATTCGGAATGGAAGGTTAGTTTTGTATAACTAATATTGGTGATGAATGGCAATGATAATGCATTGCATGAAGAACATCCATTAATGTCTAAAATAATATTCTACTGTCTAAAAATAAATTGCAATGCAAAACATTTTCAGAGCTAATTAACAATAATTCAGTTTTACTAAAGTATTGCAACTCTGAAGAGTAAGGACATTTAAGCCAACACGCTTGAGGCAGAGATACTGATTCTGACAGCTACAATATTGGTTCTGCCACTAATTAACTCAAATCCTTAGGTTCTAATAACTTCAAAAGTACTAGCGTAAATTATCCAAACAAACAGGTATGAACTTTAGATAAAAGATTTGATTGCTAAACATAAATGGTTTGTTCATTCCATCAGCATGCAGCATTCTTGCAGTGTGTATATTCTGCAGAAACCCACTGGAAAAAAGGAATCTTCCTGGCACAGAAGTGGAATTACTCTAGAGCTGTTCATCTCCTGCTTGAGGAAAAGCATGAAAAGGAAAGCCACAAATGCAGTTTTCCTGAATTTTCACCTTCTCTCTGAACTGTATTTTACCTGCTCCCCAATTCACTTGTTCTCTTCTGCCACAATTCTTCTCTTTGACGTTCCTCTTCTGTAGCTCTATGGCTACAGGATGCCCCATTATGCAAAACCAGCACTGGCTGTGCTTTGCTGAACTGCTTCTGTATTTCCAACTTTGTTTACCCAATCTGCCAAGAAAAATCTCCCATTTTCCTTCTATTCAGAAAAGGAGCCTACCTTTTCCAGTATTTCCTTAGTCAAGACTGAGAATGCATCCTCAATGTTCACATTATCCTTAGCACTGGTTTCAAAAAAGGGTATTCCATGTTCCCAAGCAAGCTGAAAAACAAATATAAATAATGGAATGAATAGTCTTTAGGAAAAAAAACCCTTCCTAATACTAATAGCAAGAGATATGGAGGTTTTCTGACAGCTTCTAACATGCTGTATAAACACCGATTAAGTAAATGTCAGCTCAGTAAAGTAGTCTACATTCATCCTCAGTTTAAAATTTCAGGTAACTCTTAAAACATCCTTCTTAAATTTTTGCATTTTCAAAACAGCTGTTTAACCTGCCTTTACTTGTAAATAAGGAGAATAAACTCTAGTGGATCTGTTGTCAATGTTTCAATTTATTTGGAAAACAAACTGTCTCCTAGGCAATTATTTAGAGTAAAGTAATGGAGTGGCTGCAGCAAAGTACAGATAAATATGTGACAAAAACTGAAGAAAAAGAAGCATAATGAAATATAAAAAAGAGTTGTAGCTTTTTACCAGTGAGAGAGAGAAGCACAGAGGTAATAGGCAAGCAAAGAACAGATATGTATGCATACATATGTTATGGTAATAGCAGGAGAAAGAAAACACTTATAAGAAAAGGGCAGCACAGATTTTAAATTGGCTGATTTTGTTCAATTTACTCCTGTTCTTTCAATTCCAGTGTATTTCACTTACAGACAGCTTGGAGAAACATTGGTATGAGGGAAAAAAAACCACAACAAAATTCAAAGCTTTTTAAGCTCCTAAATTTTGTCTAATTTCTACAGTTAAATACATGGAGAAAGAAAAACAGTTGTTATCCTTGCCTCTTCGGGGAGTGGGACAAGATGGGAATAATACCTGCCAGATAAACATAGTAGGAGAGTCTATTTATTCCCTTTGCAATGGATCCCTTCTGGGTATACACCTGGAGAAGAGTATCCTAGGCAAAGAACATACCCGACTGCTTATAATGTATACAAAATTTGGGTCCAGTCCTGTTTAATATCTTTATTGATGATCTGGATGAGGGGATTGAGTCCATCATCAGCAAGTTTGCAGACGATACCAAGCTGGGAGGAAGGGTTGATCTGTTAGAGGGTAGGATGGCCCTACAGAGGGACCTGGACAGACTGGAGAGATGGGCCGATTCCAATGGGATGATGTTTAATAAGTCCAAATGTTGGGTACTTCATTTTGGACACAACAATCCCATGCATAGCTATAGACTGGGGACAGAGTGGCTGGAGAGTAGTCAGGCAGAAAGGGACCTGGGAGCGCTGGTTGACAGGAAGCTCAACATGAGCCAGCAGTGTGCCCAGGTGGCCAAGAAGGCCAATGTCATTCTGGCCTGCATCAGGAATAGTGTGGCGAGCAGAACCAGAGAAGTTATCGTCCCCCTGTACTCGGCACTGGTCAGGCCTCACCTTGAATACTGTGTACAGTTCTGGGCCACTCAGTTTGGGAAAGATGTCAGGATGCTGGAGTGTGTCCAGAGGAGGGCAATGAAGATGCTGAAGGGGCTGGAGCACAAGCCCGAGGAGGAGTGACTGAGGGAGCTGGGGTATGTTTAGTCTGAAGAAGAGGAGGCTCAGGAAAGACCTAATTGCTCTCTACAACTACCTAAAAGGAGGTTGTAGTCAGGCAGGGGTTGGTCTCTTCTCTCAGGTGACCAGTGACAGAACTAGAGGGCATGGACTCAAGCTTCGTCAGGGGAGGTTTAGGCTTGATCTTAGGAAAAAGTTCTTCACTGAAAGGGTGATTGGCCATTGGAATGCGCTGCCCAGGGAGGTGGTGGAGTCGCCAGCCCTGGAGGTGTTTAAGGGGAGACTGGATGAGGCACTGAGTGTCATGGTTTAGATGATGGGTTGGTGTTGTGTTGGGTTATAGGTTGGACGTGATGATCTCAGAGGTCCTTTCCAACCTTGTGATACTGTGAAACTGTGAAAATCCTATAATTACTGACCACTTAATGATCTACTTGGAAGGCTTTCCATTAGGATGGAGTCTAATGTTGGCATCTATGTTTGCTTTCAACGAGCTCTAAGAAGTAACAAATCCAAAACCACACATGGAGGTACAAGAATTGGACTTAAAAGTTTTACTCAAAATACAATAAAGATTATATTAAAGGTACAAAAAAAGTAAGGAAAACAGCTTCTTTTCCAAAATCCTGTAAGAAAACTAATTTTGAAAATGAAGGTGAGACCTGAAGTGTTTTTTAAGACAGACTGCTTCATAAGGAATTCTAAAACTCCAGCTGACCGCTATGAACTGTTTTCAGTACTGCAGCAACTTGTTACGGAAAGTTAAGATCATTTGACTATTGGGAAGTGGTTAACGCAAAACAATGACACATAATGATTCATAATGAACAATACAGGCAATAAAAAATACTGGGCTAATAAAGTGGAGAATACTGGTTCACAGCTTACAAAGTACACAGGATCTACTACTAAATATTCTTTTTTTCTTTCTTGTGTCATGTACCAGATTCCTAGAGGTAACTTATGTACAAACTTTGATGAACACAAACAATTTTTTATCATGGAATCACAGAAATCATTTGGAAAGATAAGGTCCCTTGAAATACAACTATTGCTCATACGATTTGAGGTCAGCCATGGCTTTGCCTTCCCAAGTCTTGAAATCTGCCAATGATGGAGACCCTATAATCTTTATGGGTCTACATCACTCTTTTAGTGCAACTAGTCCTCCTTATCTCCAACCTGAACCTCCCAAGCCACAACTTCTGTCTACTACCCCTTGCTTTATTGTTTGTCTCTACTGAGAAGAGTCTATTTCTGCTATTCCTCTAACAACACTTCAGTTGCTGTATACCAATAACTGCTCCTTAGCCTCCTCTTTAGCCAGCTCCCTCAGTTCCCCTCATGGATTACTGGGACTAGACCCCAGTCACCTTTGTAGCTGCCTGCTGGACCATCTGTAGTTTCTCAACACCCTTCTTGAAATGGAAGAGCCAAAGCTGGACACAGTGTTCCATGTGGCCTTGACAGCATTAAGTAGGGGGGTTAATAATCTCCCCAGATCTACCATCCACTGTCCTTCTAATGTAGCCCAGCACACTGTTAAACAATTTTTCAAAAATAAGACTTTTTTTTGGGGGGGGGAAATGGAGGAGCCCAAGAAGAGTGAGTTCAAACACTTCACAAAATGCATAAAAAGCTATTGATACAAGAACATACTTCATAGTGTTAAACATACACATTTCTGACAGCTCAAAACTATATAATTACAAAAGAAAAAATAAATATAAATTCTCAGCATTAAATTAGTTTATCAAGTGGCATACAATGACCACTTAGTTACAACTGATTGTCACAGAAATGCCAACATAGATTATAAGATTCCCAGGGAAACTAAGGGTCTTCCCTGATTTCAAGACTCCGAACAGAGCAATACTTACAGCTCATACTCACAGGGTAACAAGAAATACATGAGTATGAATTATTACGTTGTAGAGTTATTATCAAACTATTTTCCCCTCTTAATAAGGATATTGTCTTCTTTGGAGTGAGAGGACCATTATTAGCTCTCTCTGCTAATGGAATCTTTCTCCAGCTGGTTCAGTCAGATTCTTCAGTGTTTGTAAATCATGTTAAAAGCAGAAAAAGTATAACAAGCGTTGCATTGCCTCAAAACACAGAAGAAATCTAGAAAGCAGACTCATTGTTGAGGAGGTAATAATTTTTTCTGAAAAAAATACATCATTAAGAAAAATTTTGATTGCATGGTTAAGTGCATGGTTAAGTACACAGAAGTCAGAAATTGTCATGGTTAATACCATATGCAAAACCTTACTACTGCCCTCTTGTGCACATGCATCCAGTGACTCCTCAGATTTCAGAGACAGCATTTGATTGAGCGTATACACATATTTTTCAGCAACCTTATTTTTTGTACTATATTAACATTGAGAGTGTCTTGCACACAAGCAATGGACTTTCAAACATTTCTATCTGTAATGCTGTTGAAAAGGTGATGCTATTTTTTAAAAGTTCCCTAATCTGGGATTGTGTAAATGGCAAAAAATTATTGGTGTTCTTTTCTTCAAATGCAAGACACCCTGACTCACCATGCCTGAAGCGTAATAGAAAGGATCATTCCAAATTCCAGACAACAGATATATATATAGTCTGCAATTGTAAAATTTACTGGTACATTTGACACAGTCTCCTGTGACATTGACATTTAGTCATTATCAAAATTTCCTCTGCCAGAGGAAATGGTTCCTGAATGGCTCCTGAATCTTCTCACTGGTTCTCAGCGAGAGTAATTTGCCATCGCCTCTAAGACAGCACTCCCCACTTAACACCAGTTCTTTCTTTACACATGGTCAGCAGGTATAACCTACACCATAGTCTCACCCGTATGACACACACACAGAGTTAGATCTAGGGGAGTTGGATGTTTCATACATCTGTCCAGCATTATTTAGGGCTAATCATAGACAACGCGGATCACTGTGCACAGGCTGCCAGAATAGTTCTTTATAGTTAGGTTGTAGAAAAAAACCCATTGATGGATGTTGTAAGAAAAATTATGCAGAACATATTACGCATTTCATTTTAGTATTCCACATTAAAAGAGTACTGTGAAAATGCAGACTTTAAAATTTTTTAGTTTTTTATTCAAAATACAAGATTTCTAGGATAACACCAGAAACTTTTAAAGAACATTTTTAAACTTTAAAATAAAAATCAGTATTCAAAAGAGATCAGCTAAGGTTACTTAATGTATTTCTGCCCATATTTTAAAAGAACCCCAACACTCCAGAACTCCACAACTGTTCTTCTGAAGCAATTCGTAATAGCATTTTTGGAATTCAGGAGCTTTTTATCATTTTTACTGCAACAGATCAACAGTCACATACTAAGATACTTGGGAGAACCCAAAGAAAGTACCAGTGATACCTTTTCTCCTTTCTGTTTTGGAACTACACGCTCTGACTCTTTATCACACTTGTTGCCCAACAGTATTAAGTCCACTTCATCACCTGCTTTCTAAAAGAGAACCAGTATTAATAAGTGTCAAGTAAGAAAACAGTAAGCAACAAAAGCTCTTCGTCTTCAGTTCACACTAACCTTCAATACTTCATTTCCTTGAAAGTAAAGGCTAAGTTCTGTCCAGAACTTTTCATAGGTGGAAATACTTCCCAGTTACTAGGGCTTGGAGGAAAACAGTAAGATTGTAAAAAGGAGAAAAAAGCCACTTCCAAGTGCAGGGCATAATTTTCAATCCCTTTCATATGGTATGAAGTATATGGTGCATAGGCACCATCTTCTGATGAATGCTCCATCTTGAGGCTTTAAAGTGGCTGGAAATGCCCTGAATTCACAGACATTGACCTCCGTAAAGTAATGGGTTCATGGATTAGCATATGAGCCAGGTCTATATCCAGCACTCACAAGCAAAAAGGAAGGAATTTGCTGCACCTGAAAGAGCACCTCTCTGTGCTTCACTTTTGCACACAGACAGTAAAATTATATTCAAAGTGTTCAAACTCAACATAAAAGTTTGATTATACCAAGACGCTCAGAAGAAGGCAATAGATTTTTAATGAAGTAACATTTAAAAACCTCATTGATTTCAAACGGAAGAAAAATCTAGCTTTTTGACCTTGTCTCCATCCTTTGTTCCACTAATCCAGTTACGTACATGAAGCCTGTGAAATATACTGGGTGCTTTACATCATTGTTATTTTAAGATAAGCTGTTTTAACTGTACATGACTGGAATAATGACAAGGAAAGGGAACCACTCTGCAACAGCATGTGGAATTTGCAAACTGACTTTTGTCATGAAAAACATATTTAAAATCACTTTTGGTACTTAATTGGAGGAAGCTGAGGGTTTCAATCTTGAGACAATTAAAGCTAACATGGTCTGATTCCATGGCTTATATTCCAAGAGTAGATGCTCATACAACTTCTGTGACAACCCAAAAAGCCTGGTCTCAGGCTGCAGATCTCTCTATAAGAACAACAATGAAATCTCTGATCTCTGTCAAAGTCTGAATTTTTATAACTTTGCCATAAGACAAATCAGGCACAATCCTCTTCCTCAGAGTCCACACACATGCACAAGGACACGTCTCTCCCTTCAGAGAAAGGCAAAGAAAAACCTCTATTCATGAAAGGATGAGAAAATCCTTATTTTTAGTCTATTTGCACTTTTACAACAAAGTTGCCTTATTTGAGGGGTACAGAAGTAAGCACAATTTATTATTAAGGAACACTATTTCTTTTTTTTTTAATCCACTCTCATTTTAGAGTCAGCTAATCTTATACCCACAGTTGATGTTCAAGATAATGTAGTATTAAAATGAAGTAAGCTCTACATAATAGTACAAAGTACAGGCCTAAAATAATGAATCAATCATCTAACCTGGATTAATAGACCAAAATGCTGGCTGTTTCAGAATGCATTGGAGCTTACTCATTAAGGACAATGACTCTCAGAGATAAAATCACATATATCAGTCCATAAAATATGGTAAATAGACAATTTAATCTCATCATGCAATCAACTTTTTCTGGAAGAAGACTGTATGTAGCTGAAAGTTTTACAGGTGACATTTGACTCCATTCTGAAGTAAAAGGTCAAAGGGAAATATGTGCTTATGGTATGTACAAAACCATGAAATTCATCCTACACATTTATTTCTGTATGAAACTCACATTTTTTGTAGTAGAAATGTTTCTTCAAATTATAAAATTTAAAGGTGAGAGGTACCAGGCTTTTCAGTAAGTATTTATCAGTGTTACCAATCACTAAGTATTTATTTCAGCAAATAACTTCTATATCAATATAAGGTAATAATGTATTTTCCCTTCGACTGGATTCTCCACCAAAGCACTGAAACTACTCCTTTTTAAAGATGTTGTCTTGCAGTCTCTTGCTTTTCAAAAACTAAAGACTATATACCAAAACGATGTCCATTAAAATTCTGAAAACTGATTATGTACTTGAACTCTTTAAAAATTAAGTCAATATGACTAGGCAGAAGTCTGACCATGTGCTTAGCTGGCATAAAAACTGCAGAGGTACACTGATTTGAATTGGCCAAAAATATGGCTCTTCAGTGCTTCCAAAAGCTCATTGTGTATTTTCATCCTCTTTTATTTATAGCTCAGAAATAAGCTTTCCAAATGCAAAATCTATAGCTAAACAGAGGATGGTTATTTTACAGTTGTTAAGATGCTATTATGCAAGTCAGCACTGACAAAGCTAATAGACTCAGGAAACATTTTTTTTCCCATGCCATGGAAAAATACTATTAAAAATTTCATCAATTTCATCAAGACAAAAATAATACTTTTTTTAGAATTTAAAAAAAAGAAGTGTTTTGCTTTGGTGTCTCAAACATACATTCAGATTTTTGGTTCACTCTCTTCAGTTTTTCTTCTGGTTTTACATTTCAAAGTTCACATTCTACTGAAACTGAAACTAAAAATAATCTGACTTTAGAGAAAACCCGACCTATTTTTTTGAATGTCCAAAAAGGAAATACCTGCATTATATTTCTCTCAAAAACTCAGAGCCAAGAGATTTACTGAGACTGGTCAAGTCTTCTGAAAGGTTTGGCAGAGCCTGGAGTCATCAGATTTTGGCAAAAAGTTTTTTCTTTTTCCCCAGCTGGATTCTCTGACAGGTGGATCCAGTGGCCAGAGCCAGGCTGCTGTGACCGGTGGCCACATGAGGGAGCAGTACCAAAGCCAAAACCTCAGCGGTGACAGGCACTGGACTAGGAACTCTGGGACCCTCACAGCACAGCACCATGGTGCACTTCAGCAGCCTACTCGGACACAAGTCACCCATCCACTCCCTTCACTAATTATTGTACTGCTCATCCAGCCTGTGCACCCAACCATGCAAATACCCACCTCACTACTTGACCATGTGGCTATTAACAGAAATCAAAAATGCAAAAGGAAAAATATCTTGCTCATCCCTTTTGTATGTTTTGGGGTTTTTTCCAGATGTTAGGTCTTTTTGTGTGCAGTTCTTCTCATTTTGCAGGGAAATTATTTCACAAAAGTGCTGTGAATTTAAGAGAGTATCAAAACCAGCACAGACATCTTTATTGAAAGAAAACTGCCACATCTGTATTTACAGATTGTTGGAAGAAACTAATACTTCGCTTTTTAAATGGTGAGCACAGATCCGACCACGAATGGCTGGCCTCAACCTCCCCTGCAGCAAACTGACTGTGACTACCAGTTCATTCAGACTCCTTGTTGCATAAAGCCAGCTATCCAGTGACAGATCTTACAGGATCATCACCTTGTCCCTCCATCACAGATCCAAGGCACAGTTGTGCAGGGCCACGTGATTACTCATTGATTACAGTTTGAAAAGGGAACAGAAGTTTGTTTGTGGGTCCAAACAGTGAAATTGAGAACCCATACCCGATAAACGCACTATGGTAATAATTAGCTCGTATTTGAGGAAGAAATGTAGCACTAATATAATTGTTCTGATCTGAAGAAGATACACGTGGTCATGGAATAAGATGAAGGCAGAGCTGGGGAAGGCTGCAAAGCTGGGAGGTTTCTTCTTCCTACTCACTAGACAATGACACTAGAAATTTATCCTTTGAAGACTAATTTGTTAGGAATACACTGTCCTCACAGTCTCTCTGACAGCATCACAGGGCAGTGTTTATATTACGATTCCCATATATGACTCTTCCGTATATTACTCTAAGTGCCATCTCATGACCTCAGCTCCAAATCTGTAGTTTCCAGGACTTCAGTGGAATTAAACAAATGATGTAATTTGTTTTTCTATTAGCAAACTTAGACACAACTAGATATAATCCTCAAACCAATCTGGTATTAGAGATAAAACAATTTAGTAAAGTGACAAGAACAAGAATTTTCAGTTCTAATCAGAGTCCTAACAACAAAAACTTATCTATCAACCAGAACAATTCGCTCCTTTGGGCATCAAGCTTTCTCACCTGAGGAAGAAAAACTCAGAAGAGTTTGAAGTCAAACTAATTTACATCTGTAAATCAGTTTGCTGTGCCGTTTTTATGAGCATGATGCAGAATCACTGAAAGACAGTCCAGTATCCCAACTCCCAGATACATCAAATGATCAGAACTGGAAAAGAGCACTCTGCAAAAATAGCAGTAACCCAACACACCCATACATTTCATACCCTGGTTGGTGAGTGATTTCTTCAGATAGAACAAACAGAAAGCTAATATATTCAAAGAATGCTAAATTACATCACCAAGACTTGCTACTGCAAAAGAAAATGAATTTATCTTCCACATTGAGAAAATTCTATGCTAGCAGAATTGTTAGGAACTGGTAACGTCACCTTCATAGCCACACCAGGAGCCTAGTACAGTGAAAACCAGTTCAATGAATTTAAAAGAATACTAGGACCTACCATCTATGTGAAAAGTTTTTGGAGACCCAGCTGTCATGCATGAATCATGGAATGATTTAGGTTGGCAAGGACTTCTAGAAGTCATCTTGGTCTACCCCTTTGCTCGAAGACAGGCCAGCTTCATAGTGAGGTCAAGGCTGCTCACAGCCTGGTTGAATGGATGTTTAAGTATCTCCAGATCCTCTTTGGGCACCTGTTTGAGCACTTGACCATTCTATTGTGGAATTTTTTGCCAATAAGTTGTCCAAAATCTTGTTCAAAATATCCTGGAAAGAACTGTTTTCTGCAAATGGATTTGGCACCTGGTTACTTGTATTTAATTTTTAAATTAGCCTTTCAGAACAGCTGCATACAACAGCTCAAAGCCATGTCAGCAGACAAGAGGAACACCTTGATAAATTGGACATGACCCACAATCCTACACATAAAGAACGCTTTCAGATTCTATAAGTAATTTTCTTGCAATTATCATGCTCCTAATGAGTGCATTACAAATCCATTATATCTGTATCAAATTCGCTAATGACGTCCTAAGATATTAATCTGTGAGTATATTTTTCTTCTTAAGTAGAGTCATGTCACTTAGTTTCCTCTAGTTCTGAATACAAATTTTACAACAATACAAATACTGCAACATGTTCGTGTCTTGAACTTCCTTGAACAGTAATTCATTTCTAATAGGAAAGTTGCTGTACTCCACACTTAAAGGAATTGAAATACAATGAGAACATTAGTGGTAATCTGATTGTAATAGCGCTGACTAACCAGTTTTTATAAAATCAATGGCATTTTTAGGAATGCTAAATTGCTTGGATTGTTCTTTTCAACTGTTGTAAAAATGGCTTAGCATACTGAGCAGATTTTTTAAAAACTTTGTGTTTAAAATCTCTATGTAAAAAGAATTAAAAAAATCAGAGCATAATGTAATAATTGAATTGTCTCAAAAACTCCTGTTTGATTTATTCAGGTGCAAGCTTTATATTACCTATTAGTCTGTCGTTTAATGAAACCTATATCTGTTTCCCTTTTAAAATTTTATTTAATTCTTCTACGCTCCCATATTTTAAAGAGTTCTGTAGCAACAGCCACTTTGACACTGGGCATTTGCAGGGAATTAAATAGAGGTTTGCATTCACAGACCAAAGCAAATGCATGGAATGTCACCAACCTCCAGTAAGTAATTAATTTTCATTAAATTTCCAGTGTTTAAACAGTTATCGCTTAAAAACACTTCTTTTGCAATGAATAGCCCCACATTATTTTCTCCAAGACACTTCTGAAATTGATATCCCACTAGGACTAAATTAAATTTTTTATTATTATCTAGCTCTATTACAACACTAAACACCAGTTTTGAGATTGCTACAATCAATCACACAGTTTACAATCCCAGAAATTGTTTTAAATTGAGTATTTTTCCATTTTTAAATTTTAAACTAACGAAGTACCTTCAGGGGTTAAGATTAAACAATCTAAATATTAATAGCTTGAGTAAGTATACACAAAATCTTCTAAGTGTCACAAATAGAAAGCAGGCTTCTGTCTCAGCAGTGTCGTTTTCTGACTGACTTAAGCAGATCTAAGCCTGCACGGTGGCTACAGGAGCTAGTCCCATCCTTCTCTCCTTCCTAACCACAGGGTCATGATCCTTTCTTTGGGTTTACGGTTGTGCACTGTAGCCCACTGAATCAATCATCCTGTTAATCTAATTAAAAATGACAGGACAAAATGATCCCTTTGGAGACTGTACAAAACAGATCAGTATTTCATATACAAATTTATACACATAGATGGACATATGGACATATATATAAAAATGGGCATATATGGATAATCTACATTTTCAGCTTTAGTTAACCGTGTGCTGAATTAAATCTTAACTGCACAACCAGTGGCATACCTAGCTGTGACTTTTGTTGGTTTGCCTAACAGGAGAAGGGCACACACTCTTCTTAACAAAGAAATAAAACACATCTGTTAGTTCAAAGTGTGTACGGACAAGCCAGTAAGAATAATGTATGATCAACAAGTTCAGCCTGGAGGAGAGACAGCTCCAGGGTGGAATCTCATAGTGTCCCTCCTGTACATGAAGGGACCTACAAGAAAGTTGGTGAAGGACTTTTTACAAGGGCTCGTAGTGGGGGGAACCACTTTAAACTAAAAGGGGGAAGACTTAGATTAGACATCAGGAATAAATTCTTCACAGTGAGGGTGGTGAGGCACTGGCACAGGTTGCCCAGGGCAGTTGTGCATGTTCCCTCCCTGGAAGTGTTCAAGGCCAGGTTGGATGGCGTCTTGAGCAGCCTGGTCTGGTGGGAAGTGCCCCTGTCCATGGCAGGGGAGTTGGAACTGGATGGGCTTTAAAGTCCCTTCCAACCCAAACCATTCTATGATTCTATGAATCTCCTTTGTAATACATTACTGAAGTTAGGCTCTGTTGCCACTAAGACTTTTAAGATGGCTCTAAGGTCAAGGATAATGACATACCAGGTCACCATACTAATGTTCTTAATACTGAGGTAATGTAAATGCAATGTTTTACCAAGAGTGTAAGATACCCTATGTACGCATTATTGGACATATCACCATGTTAATTTATAGAATCATAGAATCATCTGGTTGGAAAATACCTCTGAGATCATTAAGTCCAACCTTACCTGTCCCCTTCCTAAACCATGTCCATGAGAAACTCATCTACCTGCCTTTTAAACACCTCCAGGGATGGTGACTCAACCACCTCCCTGGGAAGCTGTTCCAATGCCTAACCACCCTTCCAGTGAAGAAATTTTTCCTGATGTCTAATACAAACCTCCCCTGGCGCAACTTGCAGCCATTTCCTCTCGTCCTACCACTTGTCACTTGGGAGAAGAGACCAGCACTCACCTCGCCACAACCTCCTTTCAGGTAGTTGTAGATAGTGATGAAGTCTCCCCTCAGCCTCCTCTTCTCTAGGCTAAACAACCCCAGTTCGCTCAGCCGATCCTCACAGGACTTGTTCTCCAGCCCCTTCGCCAGCCTTGTGGCTCTTTTCTGGACACTCGCCAGCACCTCAGTGCCTTTCTTGTAGTGAGAGGCCCAAAACTGAACACAGTACTCGAGGTGTGCCCTCACCAGTGCTGAGTACAGGGGCACAATCACTGCCCTGGTCTGCTGTTTCTGATACAGGCCACACTGCTGGTTCATATTCAGCCGGCTGTCAATCAACACCCCCAGGTCCTTCTCTGACAGGCAGCTTTGTAGCCATTCTTCCCCAAGCCTCTAATGCTGCATGGGGTTGTTTGTCTCAAGTGCAGGACTCTGCACTTGGTCTTGTTGAACCTTAGCCATATACTGAAGCTGTGAAGACAGACAACATATTTGATGGTTTTATTTTGAGGCCACTTTCCCAAGTCATATTCCTACCAATTTCGAGAGTATTACAAAACTGCCTGAATGTTTCTTTGATTTTAATTCACAAAGAGCATTAGCTTCCTAGAGAGGTGTTTGATGTCCCAAGCTTGTCAGTGTTTAACAAACGTTTAGTCAATGCCCTTAATAACATGCTTCAACTTTTAGTCAGCTGTGTAGTGTTCAGGCAGTTGGACTTGATGTCATTGGATGTCCCTTCCAACCGAAATAATCTATTCTAAAACTGGTCTGCCTCTACCTAACAGAGGACACATCAAGAGAGACCTAGCAATAAAGACCCAGGGCACAGGGTTACAGGCAGATTAATGATCTGATGTCTAAGGGCTTGCCCACTCCTCCATTCCTGGTTTCCTCCTCACATTTTTCCCACACATTCTTCTGCTGGTCTTCTTACTGCTACTTGTTTACCCTGTGTAAACTTCAGTAACTGTCAGACCTTTTATGAACCTCTTAAATTCACTGCTGGAGTGGAAAACCATCCAACTGCTTTTGCTGTTTTAGTTTTCTACCATATTAGAAAGTCAGAGTGAGCCTCAGAAGGCTCTGACAAGCTCCAGAAGAAGCACAGTGGGAGCCATCATTCAGGAGCAGAAAGGGAGGTGGTAACACACTCCCCATCTGGCAACCATGTGTTGTTGAATCACTTCCTATATCACATGAAAGCATGTGGTTTTGGCTACAGTACCATAAACAGCTGAGCTGGCCAAACATCTTGTTGCCACTAAAAGAGGGATTCTCCTTTTCATCCCCCAGTTCTTCCCTCTTAAATCTATCCTCTCAAAGGGATTATCGGGCAAGGATGAAAAGAATGTTGCATTTAATTTGTTTCATTTGATTCTTGGGATGACGTAACTACACTACAGTAAGGAAATTAAGAAAGGGAAATAATTGGTTGTGACATACATTTTTGACATGGAAGCCAATTACAATCCTGAGATGAGCTCATGGAGACTGGCTTGTGCGTAGTCACATCGGTTACAGAAGCACCACAACTAAGTACGTGCAGAACCAGATGAGAAGCTGTATTTTGAATGTACTTCAGAAAACACTCTGGTATCACCAAGGGGTTGTTCTGGATAGTCTACACTGTCTTTCAGTTTCAGGCAACAGTAATCCTACTGTAACACTGTGTGCTGAGTTAAATGTAAGAAATTGTGGTTAGAAACATAGAGCTCAAGGAACAAGAATAAATTTAATGCAGTCATCTAAAGCATTAACTGCAGTAACTCATTAACTACCTTCATTAAGAGATCAACCACTGTTAGATATACTTACCTCATGTATATCTTTCATCCAGCTTGTTACACCTTGAAAACTGTCCAGATTTGTGATGTCATATACAAGAACAAAGCCTTGTGCGCCATGAAAATAGCTAGTACTAAGTGTATGGAATCGTTCCTGGCCAGCAGTATCCCTGAAAGAAATTGTAAGACATCAACAACAACAATATAAATTCAAGATGAACAAACTGCAAAGCCCTCCTCCCAAGAAAATTACTTTATTTTAAGGAGTATTGTCCAAATTTTGAATGGCGTACTCTAACATGAAAGGAACAAGATAAGATCAGGATAGGAGAAAATCTGTGTGCCAGACACCGTGGTGAAAGAAATATACCAAAATGTATTTTGAGTAATGCACCTTACTAGGAAAGATAAACTAGTGGTTGAAGTCTCTGAGTGTAACTCCAAGCCCATCATTGCTTCTTTAAATGCAGTTAATCAGCAAGATCAGTACAATCCAAGTGATGAAAGAAATGCTGGAGTACAAGCACAGCAGGAATCAGATGAAAGTCTACAAGCCCCTTGTAAAATGCCAGTCAGTTGGTTAAGATTGCAAATCTTAGGATTTGGAAAAAAAGCCATAAAATACAGGGATGCAGAGATTGCTACATATAATTATGCCTTGAGAGCTGCAAACAGGCCTCCAAGACTTTTGTATTAAAACCTGAGATGGAGTAACTGCAGATCCAATACTGGTCAGATAATTAATATCAAGAGTTACTCATTGAGAAGATAAATACTGGTAAATGTAGATAACCTTCACTACTGGATGCCTGGAGAGATGGCTGACAGTTACCCCATATAGCCTTTAGAAAAACTTCCAAAAATAAAGTGTAGGCTCCCAAAGATTCATGTTACCGGCTTTCTCTTGGTGGCCTTTTTGAACATGCATCTATTGGGTAACAAATGTAGAATTGCCTTGCTTTGTCACTTCCCTCAGTGTTATGATACAGCTGACTATATTTAGTATGAATCATAGGTCTGCATTGCTTGCATGCTGCAACAGCAAAGGTTTATCTTTAAAGCAACCTAGTGAAAACCCTCTCTAACTTATATTAGTTGCTGCAAAAAATATGCTCCCCTAGGCCAAATTCAAATTTTAAAATGACCTAATCATAGAATCATTTAGGTTGGAAAAGACATTTAAGATCATCAAGTCCAACCATAAACTTAATACTGCCAAGTCCATGATTAAACCACATCCCTAAGCATCAAATCTCTATGTCTTTTAAATACCTCCAGGGATGGAGATTTCACTTCTTCCCTGGGCAGCCTGTTTCAGTGCTTGACAACCCTTTCAGTGAAGAATTTTTTCCTAATAACTATTCGAAACCTCCTCTGGTATAACCTGAGGTAATTTCTTCTCATCCTGTCACTTGTTACTTGGGAGAAGAGACCAACATCAATCTCACTATAATCTCACTTCAGATAGTTGTAGAGAGCAGTAACGTTTCACCCAGTCTTCTCTTCTCCAGGCTAAATAACCCCAGTTCCCTCGGCCTTTCCTCATAAGTCTTGTGTCCTCTAGACCCTTCACCAGCTTTGTTGCTCTTCTGTGGACACATTCCAGCACCTCAACATCCTTCTTGTAGTGAGGGGCCCAAAACTGAACACAGTACTCAAGGTGTGGTCTCACAAGCACTGAGTACAGGGGGACAACCACTTCCGTAGTCCTACTGGCAACACCATTTCTGATACAAGCCAGGATGCACTTCAATAAGACATATAATTAAAAGATGATATTTTTCATGTTATAATGTAATTTAGTTGACTCACATTTGTGACATAAATAAAAACTCACCATATTTGAAGTTTCACTCTTGTACCATTAAATGTTACTGGCTTTACTTTAAAATCAATGCCTAGAAAAAAAAAGAAAATCTGTAACATTTCTTATAATAACATGGATTCCCTTTGAAGTTTATTTCACAGCTCTAATTATCAAGCAATTTTTAACAGAAAGTGAAAACTATTTTTTTCAAAGAAAGAATAACTAGCCAACCATATACATTCAAAATGGAAGCTGTAAAAGGGAATTATTCAACAGTGAACACAACTATGCGCCAATACATTAAACAAAGACAATACAAAGCAATGCCAATACAAAGCAATGGAGGGGCAGGTCAAAGCAAAGGTGCAGATAACCTGAAACTACATGTACTTATTTCCAGGACAGCAATTTCATGGCCTATGCACAACAACACTTGACAAATATATTGGTTATTTCAATTGTTTCCAGTTCCATCACAACAGCATGGCAGCTATGATGGGGAGGCAGAAATGCTTACAAAACTCTTGCATGTGCAACACCATTTTCCCATCCTTACTTGCAATCCCTGAAAAAAAATATCTAGGGTTACATGAACAGGAAGAGAAATAAGCTGTACAAGTTAAATGCAAAGACAAGCATACACTGTATTTCATTCAAAATGAGGAGGTCTCTACAGCCTTAATATCTGTGTATCCCAGACCCAGAGGGCTCATGCTAAAATCAGGCATTAACACTTGAAATCAATACAAAATGTTATCTCTACACACATTACAGATTTTTCCTTAAAGATACTTTCCTTATAATCTATAATTGTTTCCTGTATTATATTATCAAATCAGTACTCTAAATGTAGTAGATGATACCTGGATTCATGGCTTGTTGAAGCTTCAAACTTATTATTAGAATCCGTCAGCTATCTGCTTCTATCTTAGAGTAACACATTTCCTCACAGTCAATTGCTGAAATTTGAAATATCCCTGCCTCCCCCCCCTTTTTTTTGCACTGAAAAACAATAAAGCTATATTTGTCAATTATTAAGTGAAGTTAAGGTGATATTGTGATAACTGACCATACTGCATGGTCAATATGCCATAAGGTCAAAATACGGCTACATAACATGACTCCAGAGTGGTTTTCACCTGCAGTAACGTGATTTGAAAGAACTAAGGAGATAGAAAAAGCAAAAAAAAAATTAATACCACTGCTCTGATTTCTGTAAAAACCTGTCTGTCAGATTACTTCAGCGCAGGAAAACATCCATTGTAGTAAATGAAAAATGCAGCGGAATAAATGCTCCCTTCCTTTTTACTTCTGGATGCAATGTGTACAAAACTTTGACGAGTACACCTCACATGCGAGATTCCAATGCTATTAACATTTGTGTGCGTGGTAATAGAGTTTAGGTGGATTTTAAAAATTATTATGATAATCATGTCCTTCACTTGATGAATTTTTATTGAAGCTCCAACGGAAAGGAAAGACGAAATAATATAATTGGTATCTGTAACTAATATTACACAAAGCTTCCTTCATAGAATTAATAATGTCAGATGGAAATGTAATTTAAGCTAAATTTGCTCATGTAAGGTGAAATTCCAACGTGATGGAAAACATTTGCTCCTGAAATTCACATGGCTTTGCTTAATTATCTGTATCACTTTCTACAATTGATGTTAGACCAGTAGAGAGGGACTGAGTATGCACCAGGAGGCTGGAATGCCACTTTCAAATGGTGCATTGGGAATACAACAAAAAATTATAACCCAGCCAGGGATTCCCAGACCTATAGGAAACAGTTCTTAGTTGACATACATTTTAATAATAAATTGCTATAAGCTTTTTTTTTTTACTATTTATAAAAGGGAAGTAGAGTGCTGAATCAGACTAAAACTTAATCTAAATTAAAATAAGGCTTATTGACTTCTTAAGTCAACTTCAAAATTTATTGACCTAAAAGGTCAATGAATGTTAGTGAAAACCAGAAGTCAATATGTTCTGCATGCATGAATTGTTCATGTCTTTATATGAAATTTCCAGCAAACTTAGCAAATTGCAAAGACAGAAAAGAAAAATGAGAAATACAATGCCAAAGACAGCTCACAGATTTCAGATGCTTTTAAGCCCATATATTATACAACATAACAAAGTGAGCATTGATTACCTCTCTTGAAATAAATGTTACTTGAATGCAACACCTTGTACTTACTTCTTTCAAGCTGTCAACTAAAATCAAGAAGGGGTACATTAGGTACAAGTTCAAATTCTAGTTGTTATTTCCAAGTTTTATAGCCATGAAATTAATTTCTTTTTTCTATAGTCCAAGTAATAAACACACCCATATTAGGACTGAGGCACCTTAAAGACAACTGGGTATAAAGAGCATCAAAATCATCAGCCACACAGGAATTCAGCTGTGAGTTGCCCACCTCTTCCCTCAGTATCTATAAAATAGTCTTCAGCCATCCGCAAAAGTCCTCTTCAAAGAGGTCTTTTGCAGCTGGCCTAGAAAATTACAACACACTTTTCATTCCAATACACCAGGAAAACTCCTGACATTAAAGGCTCAAAAAAATACTTCTATCCAGCGCAAACAGAAGTTTCACCAGCTTAGCAGGATGCAACAATGATGGCACAGAGAGTAGAGCATGCCTGTATGCAGGTTCTGCGTAGCCCACTTATTGTCACGCAGCATTTTCAACTCTGGAAACAGGGAGGCAGCCGGTGGCAACTCCTGTGCCCAAGCTGGACAAGTGCCCAGCGCGATGTCATGGGCTGAATTCCCATCATGTTGCTCCTAACCATACCCTTACCACTCACTGGTGCATTACTTGAATCAGGCTCTTTTCCTGTACATGTCAACCAATACCTGATGCAGAGTGGTATCTGAGAGATCACAAGTATTGATAATTACTGTTTTGATAAGAAAAGCAACTCATGAGATAAAATGGTTTGTCAGGAAAGTAAGAGTGACAAAAAATCCAGCCTTGTAAAGAAAATAAAAATAATTACGATGTGGATTACCACTAACGTTGTTATCACAGTCTTCACCTTCAATATGTCCAACATTATTGATTAACTCTACTTTATTTCCTTCTAAAGTGAGTTATCGGGGAATCCACACAGACTTCAGAGCTGGTGCTGTTACTCATTGTACATTAGAAACAAAAGTGTAAATCACCTGAATTTGCAATTTCACTCTTTTTTTTAAAAAGGCATTAAAAAGCAAAAGTTTACTTTTGAGGGAAAAGTAAAAATAAGTTGTTTTTTTTTAATCCTAAAATGAGAGTTGCACCACTTTCAAATATGACAGATCTGGAGAGACTGTCACCCTTACAGAAATGTTTCTTACAGAAAACATGTGCGGCCAGATGACAGCCAACACAAGACAGCAAAATAACAACCTCATAGCCTGCGAGATCACAATCGTGTCCACTTGTATACAAAGGGTGTTTCTGTTCATAAACTTTTCTATGACTTTATATGCACTGCCATTGTTTAAACAAAAACATTTATTTTTTATAGTCTATTTCTAATACAATGTATCCGCCTCATGATGCGTATAAGTTTAATTAGAAAACTATAACTGCTTATAACTTACCCAAACTGCATAATTGAAGAGGAGGAAGGGCACCCAGCCTTGAGTGTTTAAGTGCTGCATAAAACCTTTCAATGACAATTTACTGTGGATGCATTTTGTTTCATAAAATATGTAATTTTAGAAAAGTTCACTATGACTGGAGCCTATTACAAAATGTCTGGGTTTTTTTCTTTCCCCTGTAATAACACCAGGATTTTTATCTAGTAGAACAAACCTGTCATTCATGATGACACAGAAATGAGACTTTCAACATCCTTTCAACTTATGTGTCTACGACCCATTGCCATTACGGAGGTGGTAGCACCTGATTTTGTCAGGGAACTTGGATGGCTGAGAGACTGCACAATCTGGACAATCTTCCCTCTACTCAAATCGCCATTCCAGCTGGACAGGTAGGGTGAAAAATCAATTAACATTAAATGAACATCCAATAGGCTGCATGACAGATAAGGGTCATTTGACTGTGCTTGTATCACACAGGCATCCCAATGAAAACAGTTATTTGTTCTGATGGTGTCAACAAAAAGGGAGAAGACACTATAAACAGAAAACCACTGCATTGAGTCTTCTTCCTTTACACTGGTAGTGGCTACAACCTGTAGGCCATGCTCTCAGCAGTAGCTGTCTTCATGAAAAAGACACTTCCACTTTCTACATTACTCTTTCAGAGACCATCACTCACAATACCATTAATTTTAAAAGTCTAAATTCTATACACCTAAAATGGAATTAAATAGAACACTATGTCGGGAATAATTTTAAAATCACATTCAAGTAACAAATACCACATTAGGATGATTCATTTACATTTCAGATAAACATTTGTTTAAAAAGTTTTTAAATCCCTCAATAACAGGTTTCAGTAACAATAATAAAACTAATAAGGTTAATCTCAGACCATAATGATCACAAAACTCTTTTATCGTAACTAAAATATTTCAACCCAAAACTTGCAAAACTTATTATTAATATTATAACCATATAAGAGTTTTTGACTTCACAGTGGACTGAATTAAAAGAAATTCTGCCTCAAAATAATAACCTCACAGTCACAAACCTATGTTCTGATATAAAACTCATCTGAGGACAGGTTGAGAAACTTGGGCTTGTTTAGCCTAGAGAGGAGAAAGCTCCAGGGAGACCTTATAGCAGCCTTCCAGTACTTAAAAGGGGTCTACAGGAAAGGTGAGGAGAGGCTCTTTATCAATGAGTGAAGTGATAGGAGGAGGAGGGGTAACAGTTTTAAGCTGAAAGAGTGGAGATTTAGATTAGGTATTAGGAAGACATTTTTTTCTGTGAGGATGGTGAGACACTGGCACAGGTTGCCCAAAGAAGTCACGGATACCCCATCCCTGGAAGTGTTCAAGGCCAGGTTGAATGGGGCTTTGAGAAACCTGATCTAGTGGAAGATGTCCCTGCCCATGGTAGGGGGGTTGGAACCTAAACAGGTTCCAACCTAAACAATGCTATGATTCATCAACAAAGCTGGTGTTTATTTTCACAGCCATTCTTTGGGACTCCTTGCTAAGCCTAGAAACAAGTTGCCTGTTGTAAGAATCAATTTCATGACATTACTGCTAGTTGCATTCTTTCCTTTTTGTTCATGTGGATTTCAGAAGCTGCACTGCAAGAATGGGCAAGAAAAGTAAAAGTGGTTTAAATTCAGTTGTTCTCACGTGGGCAGGTCAAGTAATCTCATTTCCATTAAGTATCCCCTGGACCAACTGCTGCCACAGGTACTACCTGTTATTTAGTCAGTTAAGTCAACTCCTTCCATACTGAAAAATGTATTAAAGAGGCAAACATATTCCAAATGCAGGAACACTCAATTTCTTGTGCATTCTTTAATTTCCTCTTCAAGATGACATAAAATGAAAAAAAAAATTATTACACACATGCGTGCTTTTAAAAATGAAAATTTCCTAATCAGAAATTAGGAAAATCTCTGCAGCAAATTAAATCACTTCACACACATTACACCTTTACAGTGTGTCCACAGTCAATCTGCCATTCCCTTTGGCACTATGGGACTGGTGTACCATGGCAGCAGGGAGTTCACCATCACCCTTGACCTGCAGAGGTGCCAGAGAAGGCATCACCATGGTATAGCACAAAACTGCCTTGGTCTGGCAGGGCTAATTATTTCCATTACAGCAATGGCTCTGCTTTAATAATTACATATGTGGCTACCTATAGTAGAAGATATCTTGACGCTACTGTTAAAATTGTTTGCACAAAGCTAAATCCCTCTTCTAGCATGAAAAATGGAGGAACTCGGCATTTTATTGAGGTCTGACAACTCTTTGAAGTAGATACTGGGTACGCTGCATGCACACTGTTGTACAGCAACAGGGCATCTGTCTGGAGTTGTGGGCAACAAGAAACAGTAAGTAACAAGTTGTCTTTGTAAGTTTAAAAGAGTAGGTTCCAAATGCCCCAGATAAACAGCAAGGGTAGTGAAAGTGCTGGCGAAAAAGGGGTTCTGGAGCGGGGATGATATGCTTCCTGATACCCTGGGAAACCTCTGCCAAGGTTTAAATTGTCAGATGTGGCTGGACACATGCAACAGTTTGTTAACAGAGAGAGACAGACCACTAAGATGATCAGAGGACTAGAGCACCTCCCATACTAGGACAGGCTGAGAGAGTTGGGCTTGTTCAGCCTAGAGAAGGCTCTGAGGAGACCCTTATAGAAGCCTTGAAGTACTTAAAGGGTGGCTACAGGAAAGCTGGGAAGGGGCTCTTTATCGGGGAAAGGAGTAATAGGATAAGGGGTAATGGTTTTATCCTGAAAGAGGGGAGATTTAGATCAGATATTAGGAAGAAATTTTTCACTGTGAAGATGGCAAGGCACTGGGACAGATTGCTCAGAGAAATCATGGATGCCCCATTCCTGGAGGTGTTCAAGGCCAGGCTGGATGACGCTTTGAGCAATCTGGTATAGTGGGAGGTGTCCCTGCATGGCAGGGCGTTTGGACTAGATGATTTTTAAGGTCCCTTCCAACCCAAACCATTCTATGATTCTATGATTCTATGATTTGGGATCTCCCAAACAGGCAGTGTCAAGCTGCCAGTGCTGGGATGGTTGTCCCTGAAGTGGATACCCATGGCCTCAGAGTGTGAATCATAGAATCACAGAATCATTAAATTTGGAAAAGACCTCTAAAATATGCAGGACAGCCAGGTGATCAGACCCAGTCAACATGGGTTTACGAAAGGCATTTCCTGTCAGACCAACCTGATCTCCTTCTATGACAAGGTTACCCGGTTAATGGACGAGGGAAAGGCTGTGGATGTGGTGTACCTGCACTTCAGTAAAGCCTTTGACACCGTTGCTCACAGCATTCTGCTTGAGAAACTGGCTGCCACTGGCCTGGATGGGCACACTCTCTGCTGGGTAAAAAACTGGCTGGATGGCTGGGCCCAAAGAGTGGTGGTAAATGGAGTCAAGTCCTGTTGGAGGCTGGTCACAAGCGGTGTTCCCCAGGGTTCAGTGCTGGGTCCAGTCCTGTTCAATAACTTTATTAATGACCTGGGCGAAGGGATTGAGTGCACCCTTAGCAAGTCTGCAGATGACACCAATCTGGATGGCAGTGTCAATCTGCTTGAAGGAAGGGAGACTCTGCAAAGAGATCTGGACAGGCTGGATCAATGGGCTGAGATCACCAGGATGAGGTTTAACAAGACCAAACGCCGAGTCCTGCACTTAGGACACAGCAACCCCATGCAACGTTACAGGCTTGGGTAAGAATGGCTGGAGAGCTGCCTGGAGGAGAAGGGGGTGTTCGTTGACAACCAGCTGAATATGACCCAGCAGTGTGCCCAGGTGGCCAAGAAGGCCAATGGCATCTTGGCCTGTATCAGAAACGTGTGGCCAGCAGGACAAGGGAGGTGATTGTGCCCCTGTACTCGGCACTGGTGAGGCCACACCTTGAGTACTGTGTTCAGTTCCGGGCCCCTCAGTATAGGAAGGACATTGAGGTGTTAGAGCATGTCCAGAGAAGGGCGACAAGGCTGGTGAAGGGGCTGGAGATCAAGTCCTACAAGGAGTGGCTGAGGTAACTGGGGTTGTTTAGCTTAGAGAAGAGGACGCTGAGGGGAGACCTCATCGCGGTCTGTGGCTGCCTGAAAGGAGGCTGTGGCAGAGCGAGTGCTGATCTCTTCTCTCAAGTGACAGGTCATAGGACAAGGGGAAATTGCCAAAAGTTGTGCCAGGGGAGGTTCAGACTGGATATTAGGAAGAATTTCTTTACGGAAAGGGTGGTCAGGCACTGGAACAGGCTGCCCAGAGAGGTGGTTGAGTCACCATCCCTGGAGGTGTTTAAAAAATGAAGAGATGAATTTTGAGGGACGTGGTTCAGCGGATAATGGGTGCGGTTGGACTCGATCTCAAACGTCTTTTCCAACCAGAAGATTCTATGATTCTATGATCATCTAGTCCAACAGTCAGTGCAACTCCACCATGCCTACTAAACCATTTCTCGAAGTGCTATATCTATATGTTTTTTGAACACTTCCAGGGATGGTGACTCTACTGCTTCCCTGGGCAGCCTGTGGCAGTGGTTGACTACTCTTTAAGTAAAGACTTTTTTCCTAATATACAATCTAAGCCTTCCCTGGTGTAACTTGAGGCCATTTCCTCTCATCCTATCACTTGTTAGTTGGGAGAAGAGATCAACACCCACCTTGCTACAACCTCCTTCCAGGCAGTTGTAGACAGTGATGAGGTCTCCCTGCAGTCTCCTCTTCTAGAGAACAACCCCAGTCCCTCAGCTGCTCTCATAAGGTTTGTTCTCCAGCCCATCCACCAGTGTTGTTCCCATTCTCTGGACACTCTCCAGCACCTCAATGTCCTTCTTGTAGTAAGGGGCCCAAAACTGAACACAGTATTCAAGTAGTGGCCTCACCAGTGCTAAGTACAGCGGCACAATCATTTCCCTGGTTCTGCTAGCCACACTGTTTCTGAAACAGGCCAAGATGCCATTGGCCTTCTTGGCTATCTGGCACACTGCTAGCTCATATTCAGTCAGCTACCAACCAACACTCCCAGGTCTTTCTCTAAAAGGCAGCTTTCCCAAACCTGTAGCGGTGCATGAGGTCTTCCCTTAGCCTCCTCTTCTCTGGACTTTACAACCCCAGTTCTCTCAGCTGCTCCTCATAAGACTTGTGTTCCAGACACTTCACCTCCCTAGTGAAGTGTAACCAGGGCGAAGAGGATGAGGGAGGTGATGAGGAGCGTGAGCTCAGTGGGTACTGGGGCACACACATTTCCCTCGGGCCATGTGGTGAGCGCGGGCACCACCACAGAACTCCCCACCCCAGGACACCACAAGGGTGCTGAGTGCGGCTGGGGGCGGGGGCAGGGGGGAAGTTCCACAGCAGGGCTGAGGGCACTGGGGGTGGAGTGGCTGCCCTGGCCCGGCTGCCCTGGCCCCACGCGCTGTCCCGTAGTCATAGAATGGTTTGGTTTGGAAGGGACCTTAAAGATCATCTAGTTCCAATCCCCCTGTCACAGGCAGAGACATCTCCCACTGAACCAGGCTACTGAAGACCCCACCCAACTTGGCCTTGAACACCACAGGATCTGGGGATTCTGGTTGACAGCAAGTTAGAATTATGGAACCATGGAACAGTTTAGGTTGGAATGGACTTCAAAGTCCCATCCAGTTCCAACTCCTCTGCCACTGGCAGGGACACCTCCCACTGGATCATGTTGCTCAAAGCCTCATTCAGCCTAGTTTTGAACACTTCCACGGAGAGAGCATGCACAGCTTCCCTGGGTAACCTGGTTCAGCATCTCACCACCCTTACAGGGAAAAATTCTAATGTATAATCTAAATCTTCCCCTTCCAATTTAAAGGCATCCTCTCTCATCCTATCACTACATGCCCTTGTAAAAAGCGCCTCCCTAGCTTTTTTGTGGGTGTCTTTCAGGTACTGGAAGGCCACTATAAGGTCTCCCTGGTACTTTCTCTTCTCCAGGCTGAACAACTCTCTCAGCCTGTCCTCATAGGGACACCTCCCACCAGATCAGGTTGCTCAAAGTCCCATCCAACTTGGCCTTGAACACCTCCAGCGAGAGGATATCCACATCCTGGCAACATCCACATCCATTCAACTTCCCTGGGCACCCTGTGCCAGTGCCTCACCACCCTCACAGTAAAAATTTACTTCCTAATATCTAACACAAATCTCCCCTCTTTCAGCTTAAAACCGTTTCCACTTGTCCTATCCCTGCACTCCCTGATAGCGAGCCCCTCCCCAGCTTTCCTGCAGGCTCCCTTTAAGTCCTGGAAGGCTGCTGAAAGGGCAACCTGTGCCAGAGTCTCACCACCCTCGCCGTGAAGAATTTCTCCCCAATGCCTCACTTAAATCTTCCCCCAAGTCCAATTTGAAGCCATTAAACATTATGAAAGCCACTCACCGACCGTGGCCAGGTAGGAGGAGCTGGGATCCCCGGCGGGGTCCGTGTACCTCCGCACGATGGAGGTCTTCCCCACGCAGGACTCCCCGGCCATCACGATCTTCACCAGCAGCGGCGCTTTTACCGCACCGCCCTGCCCCAGCCCCGCCATGGCGGGCCCCCACTGTTGCCCGGCCGGGCCCGTCCGGGCCGAGCCAAGCAGGGCGGGGCGGGGCGGGCAGAGCCGGGGCGGGGCGGGGCGGAGGGCGCAGCAGCGCCCCGCTGCGAGGGCGCGGGCGCAGCCACCGCTGCCACCTGCGGGGGCGCTGTCCCCCAGCCCCGACCCCGGCGCGCAGGGAGCCACGCGAGCCGTTCAGGAGGGGTTGCGAGGGTACCATAAGTCGTGTTTGGAAACGGTTTTGGACAATATGTCAGCAGAGATTTAAGTTGAGTATTTTCTGCTTGAGGGAAGGGAGGCGCTGCAGAGGGCTCTGGACAGATTGGATCGATGGGCTGAAACCAACGGGATGAGGTTCAACAAGGCCAGGTTCCGGGTCCTGCACTTGGGACACAACAACCCCATGCAGCGTTACAGGCTTGGGTAAGAATGGCTGGAGAGCTGCCTGGAGGAGAAGGACTTGGGGGTGCTGGTTGACAACCGGCTGAACATGAGCCAGCAGTGTGCCCAGGTGGCCAAGAGAGCCAGTGGCATCTTGGCCTGTATCAGAAACAGTGTGGCCAGCAGGACCAGGGCAGTGATTGTGCCCCTGTACTCAGCACTGGTGAGGCCACACCTCGAGTACTGTGTTCAGTTCTGGGCCCTTCACTACAAGAAGGACACTGAGGTGCTGGAATGTGTCCAGAGAAGGGCGATGAAGCTGGTGAGGGGACTGGAGAACAAGTCCTATGAAGAGCGTCTGAGGGAACTGGGGTTTTTTAGCCTAGAGAAGAGGAGACTGACGGGAGACCTCATCACTGTCTACAACTGCCTGGAAGGAGGTTGTAGCGAAGTGAGTGTTGGCCTCTTCTTGCAAGTGACGAGAGGAAATGGCTTCAAGTTACGCCAGGGGAGGTTCAGATTAGACATTAGGAAAAAAGTCTTCACTAAAAGTTTGGTCAGACACTGGAACAGCTTCCCAGAGAGATGGCTGAGTCACCATCCCTAGAGGTATTCAAAAGCCAGGTAGATGAAGTGCTCAGGCATATGGCTTATTAGTGGACAGGTGCAGTTGGACTGACTCAGAGATCTCAAAGGTCTTTTCCAAGCAATTCTGTGATTCTATGGAAAGGTTCTTCACCCAGAGGTTTCATGTTTTCTACAGCATGTGGGTTGGATATTAGGAAAAATTTCTTTACTGAAAGAGTGATGAAGCACTGGGGACAGGTTGCCTAGGGAAATGGAGGATTCATCCTCCCTGGAGGTGTTTCAAAAAAGCGTGAACTTGGTGCTTTGGGGCATAGTCAAGGTCAGGTTGGATGAGGCTTGGAGCAACCTGATCTAGTGGAAGGTATCCCTACCCACAGCAGGGTTATTGGAACTGGATGACATTAAAGGTTCCTTTGAACCCAAACCATTCTATGATTCTGTGACAGGATGGTAGAACACTGGAAAGGACTCCGAAGGGAAGCAGTCAAGGTGCTAAGCCTGCAAATATTCAAGAAGCATGTGGACAACGCTCTCAGAAACATGGGGTGAATTTGGAGGTTGTCCTATGCAAAGACGGGTTGGACTCAATGAGCCTTGTGTGTCCCTTCCAACTCAGGACATTCTGTGATTCTTTCTGCAGTCTTTACTGCATGTTGCTGTCATTATGGCAGCCAAAATCTTGTACAGATAGAATTATGAAGGTTGGAAAAGACCTCAAAAATCCATCAGTCCAACCATGAGTCCAACACCACTGTGCCTACTAAGCCATATCTGGAAGTGCCTCATTCACGTGCCTTTTGAACACCTCTAGGGAAGGAGACTGCCACTTCCCTGGGCAGCCTGTCCCCAGTGCGTCACCACTCTTTCAGTAAAGATTTTTTTTTCTAATATCCAATCTACATGCTATAGAAAATACAAAACTGGCCAAGCTCTGAGTTATTTCATTCGCATGATTACTAAAAAGATAAAACCTGAGTCCAGAATGGTCAGTGTGAGGTGATGCTGAGCTGTAAACCAATGCTGTGACCTGCCCCAGCCTCAAAGCTGGCACGGCAGCCCAGCCTGTTGTGCTAAAGGAGCAGCATGGGGCTCACCCACCCTCTCCAGGCTTTGTCTTGGCTCTCACTTGGGGGCCATCGGCTGCATTGCGATGATTGTCATTTCAGATGACAGCCACCTGTGCACAATGTCCGTTGCCAAGTTGAGCGGTGTGTTGGGGCCACATTAAACCCCTTGTAGACCCTGTACTGGCTTCCACACACCACACTTGAGCCACTGCTATGAATTAGGATTATGAAATTATACAAATAAGTGCTCTTTTTCATGAAGTTTCATCACTGGAGAGGAAAGAGGGAACTTTCACAACCTTCGTATCTCTTCCCCTGTGAAGTACAGAAATAAACAGTCTGGTTCCTGGTTACTTCCTAGTGTAAAAGACAGAGACAGAAGAAATATGTTTTAAGAATTTCCTCTTTTTTACTTCTGTTTTGTTCTCATCTGACAATCAAATTGACCTGTAGTGTGCAAGAAAAAACAGCCATCTACAGGGTAGACCTTCTGCATGTATGTCTGGATGTTTTTGCCAGAATCCCACGCTGTCCAAGTTCAAGCCATTTGCTGATGTGCACACCGAACTCATCTGGTGTCAGAGATTTAGGAATTGGTACACTTTGAATTAAAAGTGCTAATAGACATTTACAAGTATTTGTATCTGTTTGGGTCTGTGATGATTCCCCATGGGTTTTGGCATTTTCATCTTCAACCCTTCAAGCAACTCCTCAATCAATTAATATATCACAGAGCTATAGATGTAAGAAACCCACTTTTTGTGAAGGAATATTTATGCCTTGGTGAGTGCCACATAGAACAATTCAGATTTCCTTTTATCAAAGGCCAAGTATTTTTCAAGCTTATTTTCCTATCACCCCACTCTGAACCACACACCAGCCTGCACCTCAACTTGCCAGTATCAGACTGGTTAGCCACAAAGCTTTAGGATTTTTGGTAGAAGATCTTCAAAGGATGATAGCAGCTTTCTTTCTGCTACAAGTTTGGAAATAATCAGTAGAAAATGACTGATAAAATTAACTAGTGAGTTATCTGGTTTTTTTAGGGGTGCTTTGTGATATGTGACTGTGTAAAAAAGCAAATACTACCACAGAAGGTATCAGTCAAAGTGTTTCTACCAGGGACAGAGAAATGCTGCGTGTTGATGTGACTGAATATGTTGAATGACACTTGGTGGAAAAAGTTGACCCTACAGGACACTTTCGACTGATACAATCACATTATGAAAGTATTTGTGGAACCCTTCCTGCACAATAAAGCTGCAAGCATGTGGCTTGCTTGGTTTATATCAAAACAAAGGCTAGGAGGAATTATGTTACTGTCTATCAGTGATAAAATGATAAGGAGGAGAAAAAATCTGCTTAAAGAAAAGGATAATGGAGTGAATAGATACAGACTGACCATAAATATGGCTGAGCTAAACATTGTGAGGTTTCTAATGATGTTTCAGAAAATTCTCACAATTGAAGTATTCAGGAGGAAAATCTCAATAAAGACAGAACGTGGTGAATTTGTTAGGAAAGCTATAACCACCTGCAATAGGGAAGGACTGGACTTCATAAACCAGAACACTTCCTATGAGAAATATCCCCTGCTATCTCAGCAGCCCCATGAAGTTCTGCTTCCTTGTGCAGAAATTTGAAGCTACTGTCGGCTATCCCAGATCTGAGCAATGACGGGGTATTAGCATCTTCTGGTAGTTCTCATGGATCAGAGGTGGTGATATGTGTAGGGAGTCTGTAACACTTACAGATAATCTAACAAACATCCACAGCAATGAATGTGTCTCCAGCCAGCTGCAAAACAGTCCTGCTCTGGTCCCTTTGTCAATGCGGCTGCAGGAGTGAGGACAAGGCTGATGCTCTGCCCTGTGGATGGATGCTGTAGTGCTGGTTTAGCAGACACGTGCCTGTGGGCAGCACCTTGGTTTACAGATATACCATAAGACTTTGTCTTTATTACGGAGCCTTCTCTGGTTCTCCACTGTTCTTCACAAAATAGCTTTCTTCAAATGAGGGCAACACTGCAGCTGTCTACAGCCGTTAGATTTAGGTGATAGCCTGGATTGATGGTGTTAGCAATGATGCTACATTAGTTTAATCTTTACCCTATATTGTCTGTCAGGCCAACCAGCTTAAATTAAAAGGCTCTCCATATATTTTGTACATTTGAGTGTTGATTTATGAGCAATGCGCAAGAAAGGATTTTAGCTGTTTTCATAATGAAACTCCAAATGCCCAGGGCTGCCGCTGCTGTCAGTGAGTTACAGTATCACTTTTCTCATATTCCTATCCACAAGGGGACAGTCTTTCCATCCCTTACCACTTAACCGTTAGCTCCTTAAAAAGCTACCATTCAATGAATGAAATTTAATTTCTCTTAAAAATATATTTTGTGCTTTATAAAAAATTCCAGATCTTTGTAAACTGTTACTGTATTGATAGAGCTAATCATAAGTTACCTGAATGAATCTAATAACTTAAAAATAATGAATGTGCAGCTACAAAACAACCAGTGCAAAGCACAAAACAAAGTTTCCATGATGTTCATTGAGATATCCTTAGAAAAGTATGTCTTTGCCTGTCATTCATGTTTTTTGATTGCTCACTTTCATTTCTTTGACTCTATCTTTTGAATAATGTGATAAATAGTAATAATTCTAATAGCATTTCAGTGGGAAGATTTTTAATTTTCACACAGAAAAATTACTATAATTATTTGAATTTAATTTTATAAAATGTTGTTTTGTTAAAACTTTGCCTTCATTTTCTTTGAACATTTACATATGGTTAATGTTTCTGTTACAGATATGATACATTTTTCTTCTTACCTGAAGTACTCAGTTTAGGAACAACTGTTCAGTTTACTCTCAAAGTCATGGAGGACTTCTGGCACAAAAGATAATGGCATATTTTTCAATTCTCAAAATGCTCAGAAAAGTTTTGGGATTCACCTTCTAGTTTGCTTTAACGTGGTGTGTTATACAGAATGTACACTAACACCAGTGTCTCCTGATGAGTCCATGAATTGCAAAATGTGGGCTAACTCTTCACCACAATTATAGAAAGTACTGTAAATTGCTCTGAATGTAGGAAGGAACAGAGAGATTCTTCAGCAGCGTATTTCATGCAAAACATCTAGCATAATCTTGTCAGTAAGCCTGCTTTGGACATTCTTGAAAGCAACCATTAGAAAAAACAGCGAAGGAGATGAAAATAACTATAAACCAAGGATAAAGAAACAGCAGTGTTCAAATACAGCCCTGTTTCTGGAGCATAATGGTACTGTTGCAGATGCCTCAGCCTCCTTAATGAACTAAAGCTTACAAAATTTTGCAAAGAGGTTAAATCTATTTCCATTTGAAATTATTTTGGTGGAGTATTAGAATACTAATGCAATTACAAATATTAGTAGCATATTCATACACTTTTGCTGAGCTGAAGTTATAAGCTCAAAATGGTAATGAGAGGAAAGAGCAAGGTTTAATTTGGTTTTAGAATCCTCAGTACTAAGTCACTGCTCGTGTCAAGATTACTCACCGAATATATTCTGTTAAGTGACCGAAGTGAAACTCTTCGCTTTCATTAGTGTTAGGATAAAACCACTTCTGAGTGGACAAAAGTGAAGTAAATTACTCATGATAGGCAAAACAGGGTTCACTAATCCTTAAATGAAATTTCTGAGCCAACTGTAAAGTATTTCAATTATTTAAGAGACAAGATTCACTGTTAAACTGGAATATAATTTTTAAGATTTCATCAGAGAACAGGGCACCTCTCAGAGTCAGAATGACTCAAATGTGGGGTTAGCAATGAAAACTGTTGAAAAGTGATTGTGATAAGGTGATCATTGTTCGTAGCTGCTCATGCCCTGGTCTGGTGTTGTGAGGGCTTTTAATTGTATTTTCTGTAGTAACAGAAGTCATCATTACTTACTGCGTTAGCTTATTATTGTCAGTTAGATACCTCTGGATTCAAAGTCACATTTCTGACCTACCGATAAGGAGGACAAATATTAACAGAACAAACTGAAGTAATCCAAGCTTTACACCAGGGGTCCTGACCCCTTCAAAAACTTAGAATTGAGACCAACAAGGAGACCAAGAAAGTGCCACCCTCAGCCCTATCTCAACGTCGTTCTCCTGGACCCACTAACGTTGTTAGCTATAAATTTTAGTAAATTGCTAATAAAATTGTCACTCAGCAAATTTAAGAACACCTTTTTTAATAACAAATATTAAATTTCCCGTATTGGTAAAGATAGTCTTTCTTCTGCAGCACATTTTACAATGTATAATCTTTTTTCTGGATCTGGAGTGGCAGAAGAAATAGTTGTTTTAAGAGACCATACTGACTGCCATCTGTATGGTTAATAAAATCCTGATTATATCTGAAATTCACACAGAAAAATTTACATTTATGGCAGGGCCACAAGTGTTATTTTTCCCCTTATCTTGAGCAGTTCTAGTATCTAAGTATTGAAGACTGCTGCCAGTCACTCACTGTCAGCCTTGCTCACTGAACAGCCTGAGAAGTATGAGATTTAAATGCATACACGCCTCCCAGATTCGCTGCAGCTTCCCCATTAGTCAAAACTGTGCTTTTTTGGGGTCGCTGCTTAATAATCTGGTCAAGATTTTCAGAATTGTTATTCAGTGTTATGTTTCTAAATGAATATATAGGAACTTAAAAAGTTATCTAGCTGCACGAATGCTAAATGGAAACTGCTGGACCCTCAGAAATTTAGTAATTAATTTTGTTGCCTACGTATAGCTTTAGAAAATAAGATATTAGAGGCTAATTGTTTGGGAGATGTGTTTACCCTCCAGATATTTCATAATGATTACTCTAATGTGTTTTTATCAGATAGAAATGCTTGAAATATTCTATGTGCTAGGTTGCCAATAGTTATCTGCAGAGAGAAACGATGAGATGACATCTTTGGGCAGTCAGTTACTGACCATGGGGGAGGGAACTCTTGCAGCAGACACTGTGCAGCCTGGGTGAACACCTCCAGCTGCACACTCGGGAGTTTCCACATTCAGATGTCTCAAGCAATAAATGTACTTCTTAATTGTATTATATTTACGTTTTTGCCATCCAAAAGCCATCAGAATACACATAAAACCACAAAACAATGAAGAGAGTATAGTCTAAGGTGCTTCTTGTCTAAGCAGCCAGTTACACTGGGACAAAAGGAAATTAGATTTGATATGACTCTTTTTCACCAAGACTAGGTTTTCACCCCTGTGAGTTTACTTAAAAAATATGTATCCCAGTCTTTTTGGGTGTTGATCTCGGGCCATTTGTCTATTATTTTGTAATTTCACTCTTAGCCTTTTTTCAGATGAAGGCTTTGCCCATCAATGCAAGCCAGCAGCTTCTGGTTTTTGTAGGTTTCCAGGAAGTTGTCAGGGTGTCACTCTTATGGCCTGCAGCCTCTTCTCTAAATTTAATAAAAATGAAGTGTTGTGTTATGAATTACCAAAGAAGCATTTTGTGACTCTCTGTAACAAAACTTGAAACATATTGTAAGAAGAATGAGATTCATTTGGAACAACCAGAGCTTAAAAATTACACAAGTGTTAAGATTGGTGGGAGAAAGAGTCTTTTCAGAGGAAAAATGCTATAATGATTTTACAATGCAGGGCTTTTTTGTGTATTTCCAGGATTATATATTAATTTTGAAGATTATTATTCAAGTAAGGAGACTACTTGGAAGAGAAAACTGAATGACAATTATTTGACTATTACTGATAAAACTGTGTTACCATAATAAATTGAGAACAAAGGGATTAAGGTCCTGATTCTTTATTCTACTATATTGATTTTATTAGATGGTTAAATAAATTATATTGGTTGAAAATTAGGGAAAAATCAGGTGCTATATTCCTAGCAGAAACATTGCAAAACTTTAAAAAATACTATTTGTTTAAAAGGCAAATGAATCTGAGTAGATAGAACAGTTCAATGCAGGGAATTCAGGCTGGCTTTACAAAACGCATACAGTGCACATTGATATTATTTCTTTCATGTTTAGAATATGCTCAGCTCAACGAGAAAATATAAATAAACACTTCTCAGGATTTAGATAGTTTATGGGCTGAGACAAGGGTCCATGGTATGTAGGAGATACAACCCCACTGAGTGTACGCACATTGCACGTGCAGAAAAGCAGTGCAGGTCAGCACCAAGTGAAGCACAGCAGCCACATCCCGACAGCAGCAGGAAGGATACTGGGGAGAGGAGAGCTGAGAGGAACAGGAGGTAGTAAGGGCTGTTTGCCCTGCATTAGTTCAGGGGGACCAGCGAGTATTACTTAGAAATCTATGTGCTATTAAAGTGTCTTTTTGGTCATAGTGAAATCAGTGATTGTTTTAGGAGCGATTTGGTAGGTTGGTGGCTTAATGAACTGAAGAAGGAGAATGTTTTATACAGAAAGTAATGCTAGCAGTAGAGTGGGAAGGGTTGTGAAAATGAGGCAGGTGAGAGATGCCAACCAGTTCTGCTGTGGAAAAGTTAAGAAACTGAGGGAAAACAAGTTCTCAGCATGTTCAAAATAGGCAGCGTGATGGTCACAGTAACAGGTAATTTCAGCTGATTGAAGAGAAGCAAGATGAATAACTGAAAGACAGGAGAATTTCTTGAACCAGAGTGAGATACAATTGAGGCAGAGAGAAGTATTTTAGTTGCAAAGAAAGGATTGATTTTGATACGTTACCGAGAAAGAAATAATATTTGCTTATCTCTCAGGTATATGGATTGTACGAGAAGACTGATGTACAAAAGGGAGAGGCACGCAATATTTACACAACCCCATCTTTTCAGTGACTTCCTAGTCTTCTTCACTCTTCCCTCACTCTCCTCTCTCCTTCTTTGCCTGCCTTGGATTCTCCTGCCCTGTGGGAGTTAGAAAGGTTTTACATTTGTAGCATCAGCAGACAAAAGGGAAAAAAATGGAAAAAAAAATCAAGTTTTATACATATGTTATACTTATCAAGAAGTTCATCTCTGTACTGTGATTTTCATGACCTCAGGTTGCTCTAATGAGGCTTCATGGGAATTTCGAAACGCAAAGTTAGCTTAAGGTGTAGTATGAGTCATCTGTAGTCATGGAAGCCCTTGGACTCAAACAACTACAGTAGAATTCAATTTATTTTTCAGTAGAATGTAAGCTGATGTGTGTGTAGAAAAGAAGTATATCAGTGTATAAAAGATAATTTAGGGCTAAAATTATGCTTTATTTTGGTTTGCAAATGGCAGCTTATCTCCCATGTTTACCTCTCATATCTCCTGAAGTGCAGGCATCCTGGTAAACAAAATCCCTGCCTATCTGCTCCCCATATTTATGCCAAATGTTGTAAGTCTAACTTCCAGGCATCATTGTCTATGGGAAGCAAAATCTGAATGTACACTTATGCACCTGGAAACAGCAGCCATCAAATCGCCTACCCTGTTATTTCCTTGTGGAAAACAGATCTGCACGGGACTTTGCCACAGGTATCTATTTGGGGGAAAAAAGTGGGACTCTGGAAAAAAAGAACTCTGGAATAGGAAGGGAAGGTAGAAAGATAGGTTATCATAAATATATAAGGAGTAGGAGGGGGATACTAAGTACATAAGTTATTCTATTTTTTCTCAGCAGTGTAGAGTGAGGGGACTGATTGATCTCCAAATCAGGGGGACAGGCAGTAGGAAATTAGAGCAAATGTAGAGATGGAGAACTGAATTCATCTTCACAGGGACCTGTACACACAGCTTACAGGAATGATTTCCTACAGCACTTTTAGAAGATCAAAATGGACTATGTGTCTTAGAGAGGTCACATAACAAAGGCCATGCGACTATGACTGACAGCTTTGATGGGGATGCTTTTATGTACTGCTCAGAATACTTTTTTATCTAGTAATGGAAACAAAGAGGAAACCATGCAAGCAGTCTGCTTATAGACAAGCCTGAGAAGACACAGGCTACATCTGTATCACCTGTAGTAGAAATGCACATATTTCAGTTCAAGTTCACCAAGCAAAGCTGCTGGAGGAGCAAACCAGCCAAGATGCTTCACCAACTCTGCAGGTAGTAGCTCACCTCCACTAACTTGGATTTTGGCAGGAGTGAACGAAACTCACCAGTTTACTCCTGTCTCTGTGCATCCTGATGCAGCTAGTCCCACTAGCTCTCATGTCAGATGCTGCTCTTCGTCAGCTGAACTCGCCATTTCAGCTCAAAGTAGGTTGTGGCCCATCACAGGCAGAGTCAAGGCCACAGTCCTGCTGCCCACGGTAGAGCAACAGTTTTGGAGGACAAATGCTGGTGCCTGCAGGTAGTGGCATTTTATCCTCTGAGCCACGATTAGTGAACTCTATGGAAGCTGACAGCTCTCCAAAACGGTCAGCTTTCAATGCAGGACTCTTCTTCCATGGCTTCTCCCCATTTTCCATTAGGAACAAGCGATACTGGCAGGCAGGTCCCAGTGAGAAGTCCTCACGTTTGGACCACACTGCACTGCTCCGCTGTGAAATTACCTGATTCCTCTGGCCTTCAGATCTGCTGAACCCATCCCCATCGGTTGTGGGGTGCACAGCTGGTACAGGGCTGGGTACACTCAGAGCTGGGGGCTTGGTGGGAGCCTTTTATAAAGGCTTTTACGATTTGAAGTCACATTCTCAAATTGCCCTCGTGCTCTTGTTTAGTGCTTGTTATCTGAATGACTACTTGAAGCAGGGAGTATTTTTAAATTTATTTTTCAGTGACTTTTAAGATTTCATGGAAGTTGCTGCTTTTATACTTGTTTTCACGAGTCTGACTGTATTTTCCTATATATCAAAAGCATACAGTTGTAGATAGGCCTTTTTGTGTATCGTATAAATCTATTTAAGTGAATAAATAAATAAACAGTGACACAATGGAGTAAGAGTGAAAGACTGCATTGATGTTATTTGGAGCAGAAATATTTTGGAACTACCACTATAAAATCATCTGTGAAAATGCCACATAGGCACATGCGCACACATAACCCACAGAAACATTTTTTTCCTTCAGATAAATGTCAAAAATGCAGACATCTGTTTTCATTTGAGTACCTGACATATTCTTCAAATCCACAGTGCGCTTGGCAGATACCAGATCATCTTCCATTAATCCTTAAAAGATTTAAATAGCATTTTATTTATATTTAGCATTCTGAAAGCAAAAAAGAGAATAATAAGAGTATTCAAAGCCTGGATCTTATAGACTTCTTCCTAAAAAAGACTGCTACAAGAATAAGGCTAAATCAGTAGTAGCTTAATTTGTTGTGGATAATATAATTTATGTTGCTATGCATCATGTTAATGACTCTCAAACAGTGTCCACATATTTTTTTTTCATTTGTAATTTTGGATTCTTACAAGGATAACCAGTGTTTTCCACGAGATATTCATGGAAACTGAAAAATAAGGTCTTTTAATAGTTCATGATAACTGTTTTTCTTGGCTTAAGTGTAGGCTTTAAAAAATGGTGCTCATTGTTTTGCTTGTAGTTCTTTCATGCATGGACAATCATGCTGATGATGCATTTACTTCAAGTGAATTTTCCAATTGAAAAAGTGCTCTTGAGTAGTTTAAGTACTATGAATCACCAAAATCTCATCTAGATCCCATAAAAGCACTGGCTGCAGCAAGCAGCCATGGAAAGAAGACATATTGGGATTGTACTGCATGATTCAGCTAAATGGAAATATGTTTTGTCAACACAGAAGAGTCTGAAGAACTGAAGTTTCTGTAAAAATGAAATTGTCATCTGCTAGAAAGACAGAAATTAAATCTTCTAGAAACACCCCTGTTGTATCCCTTATGTATTTTTTATTGAAATCTACCTTTGAAAGCATATAAAACTAATTATTAAATCACAGTATTCAAGCTTTTCAAAACTGTAAATTGTTTAGCAATCATTTAAAAATGTTAAGCTATTGCCTTAGATTTTTTTTTATTTATGATATAGTTTAGGATTAAAATTTTTAAAAGTAATTTAAATATGCTGAGAGTTTAAAACAATTTAGTGTAGCTTTCTGTATCTTGGATAGTGAGATATTGCTTCAAATGAGCAATGCAAGTGTAGTAGTTCCTTGCATTTGGAATTTCTGTCAGGACCAAAGACCTTGGGGCCTAGATCTGGTCACAGACTACTGAGCCCATATGGTGTTCCTGTAAGGGCTGAGCAGGTTGCTGTGGTCAAAGCATCTTTTTTGCTTGCTGCCACTTATGCAGCTCTAGGTTGGTTGGTGCTGGAGCCTGGAGTGGATGATGGCTTCCATCCTGCTTTGGTGATGGAAAATATTTTGGCCCACACGCATCCACAGAAAACATTTTCATTTTGATTGTTTTTCCAAGATAATTTGGATACAGGTTAAGATGTTTAACATGAACTAGGAGAACTTGTACAAGTGACTTGGACACTGGAGAGGGAGAGCACAGTCAAGCCCTGCCCATCAGTGCTGGCAGCCTGCCCACTGATGTGAAGCACCTTATACCTGCCATCTGTTTGGTTAACGCTCCTTAGGAACCTAGAGCAAGAATGCTTGAAATGTGCCTACAAGGACACCTAAGAAAATTTGATGGTTTATCTGGTATTTTATTTTTTGGTGATTTTGATTCACAAGCTGGTTCCTTACTTTGGAGATTAGCATTCTAATGCTGTTTTTTGAAGTAAAATGTTATGTTAAGGTGAAATGTAATTAAGTAGCTCACACCATCTGATGAGCTATTAGAACAATAACTGTAGAACAAGTGGGAATAAATAAATTGTCTTTTGGCCTCTACAGCTTCCTAAGCAACATGGATGATATCTTCCCCTTCCCCTTGAAAACAGAGTAAAAAATCGTGGGGGACGTGTAGGAGAGAGAGAAGTTACGTGAACAGGAAGGTTTAGTACCCATTGAAGAGAGACATAACAGGATGCAGCTGTGCCACAAAGGTGAGAAACGATCAATGCTTAGGTTTAACTCAGTTTAATCCTCTTGAAGACATGCTTCCCTTAAGTAAATGCTCTGCTTTATATCAAGAACATTTTCTTTGGTTTACTGTTAAAACAAATCAAACTTCCATCCAGGTCCACACACACACAAAGGTGAAAGAGTGATCGGGCACATCATTTGAAATATTGATCAAGCAGTTGAATGCCATTTGGAGAGACAGTAAAAAGATGTTGAGAAAGGCCCGCGTGCCTTATTTAGTGAAAAGACTCATGCAGAGGGACACGGAGGTTGTACGCCTTTGTAACAAGCTTGCTTCCTCTCCCAACAGAAAGCAAATAATTAATTTTGCATTTCTAAAATGTTCACAGTTTCCCTGGAAATTTTTAATATTACCACAGAATAATCCAGCAATATGGAATTGGTGCTTTCTCAGGGAACTACATTCTGCTCGTTATCATTTTTGTTAACCTTCTCTGCTTATTTGAACAGCAGAAATTCTGTAGTCACTGCTAGGACTTTTCAATGAGTATAGGCAAGAGAGCTGATGTTGTGCTGCCCGATCGCACACACAGCTCCCATTTTTTTCTAAAACTCTGCTTACCCTGTTTTCACAGCTGCCTCATCTGCCATCCCCCACACTCTCTCCAGCATTGTGCTGGACCTAGTGTAATGGGAGGATCAAAGAGGTAAGAGAAGCTAGGATGGAGAATGCAGGGACTAGTTACTTGTTAGAGAGAAAATTGAAACAAACTGTAAATCCTGACTTTTCTGTCCTTTATAAGCTACAGATGTTCATGCTATACTTGGGTCATGACTTTTCTTATATTAAATCAAAATCTGCGAAGTAACCTATCTCAAAGATGACTTTGTTTGAAATTTGAAGTTTGTGGTTGTTGAGGTTGAGGAACAAAATTACCTTGGACTGCCGCAGGCTGTGGCTTAGCAAAGCAGAGCTGACAAGTTGCCGGAGGTGCTGTGGTTGTGGAGACAGAAGCAAGTGTGGCTACAGTTTTGCCACAAGTGTGATCATTGGTATTTTCTCTGAAATAAGGATGCTTAGCATTGAGGGAGTGCTCCAAATGTCTTCTGGAGTCATTAATCACACACATTGCAAAACACATTGGATCATGTCATCTCAAGAGTGCTGTTTGATGACTGGTGAAGTTGACCAAATCTTACCTTCAGAAGAAGGTAGAAATTAAAACAATTAATGAGATGTGTGGTAAATAAGTTACATGGGACAAGACTGGAAAATGATATCTTTAGAAAGCTGGAAAAGGAAGAGCCAGAGAGTCACAGAACAAATAATCAAACTAGCTGCAAGGGCAAATTGGATTTGTCAAGTACAAATTGTATTAAACCAGTCTAATTTCCTTCTATGGCAGGATAATGGGCCTTGTGGATTAAAGAAGGAGAAATAAGAGTCCATAAATCATTACTTCAGGGAGACTTTTGTCACAGTTACATGTGGAATCCTCTTGAGCAAGTAAGAGAAATGTGGTCTGGATACGTCAGTCCAAAACCAATTCAAAACCTAAAGGGAATAATTAGTAGCATGCTGTCGTGCTGGAGCGTGTTTCAAGGGGGAATGTCCCAGAGGTCTATCGTGGACCTGGTGCTGAATTCAGAGTAAATTTCAGTAACAACATTGCTGATGAAATAAAGAGCATATTTATTACATTTGTGGATCACATGAAGCTGAGAGAGATGAGGACACTTTGAAAGGCAGAATTAGGATTGTGGCTATACCCAGTATCCCGAAGAAAGCAATAAGAACACAATACTGTGTGAGTTCATAAGGAAAAATCCTGTTCTCAGCAAGGAAAATCTGCAGTCCAAACCCCACAAAACTGGGAACAGCTGAAAAAACCAAACAAATCATGGAAAAGATCAGGAAGTTATAGTGAATATGAGTTAGTGATATGTCAAAAAGGTAAACATTATACTGGCCTGTATAAAAAAAAGACACTTTGTCTGCAATGTACATGAAGTTTCCTTCCTCTGCTCAATGGTGTCCAGTTTTGAAGACTTTGAGCAATTGAAGAAAGATGTGGGTGAAGTAAGGTGGATCCAGACATTTTCTTTATTCTCCACTAAACTATTTGGCAGGATTAAATGAAATAGGCTTGTTTGGTTGAAAGAAGAGAGAAATTAAAGAAGACAGATTAACCATCTTCAAAAACATAAATGGCAAAGAGGGCAGGAATAAGGTCAGAGGACAACAATAACTATTGTGAATTATCTAGGCAGATGCTGGCATCTTCATTGTTAGGGTTAGGATCTGGTCAGCAAACATTGCTCAGGAAAGATTAGGTATCGGTGGTGAGTGGATAGATGGTCTTTCCAAGTTCCTTCCTGTTCCTGATGACTCTGTGTATGTGTTGGATTAAATATCAGTGTAATAAAAGAAACTCAAAACAGTCTTCAGCCACTGGATGTGAAAATAGGATTTCAGTATCAGAATATCAGTGGTGTACTTTCCTGTCCTTAGCAGTGTAGACCAAGATCTGGCCCTTGGAATAGACAGTGTAGGTATCTGGCTCAACCATCCCATCACTGAGCCCAGCAAAGCAGCACAGTCCTGGTCTCTGGGCTGCTCACTCCAGATTCCAGAAAGCCAGACTGGGGAGGGTAAGATGGATTGACCAAGCTAATGCTGGAGTAAAGGACTCTTCCCAGGAGCATTATATGAATCCTCTGAAAGAAGAAGATGTATCAGCACCTTGGCTCCAATCCTGCACTGTCCTTTTCTTTCCTTTGCTTTGCCTGAGGCAGTAGAAATGCGCTTGTATATTGCTGAGAAGCCTGTGCCAGCTTTGCAGAAGTGGGATATGCAATTCCAAATAGACTTTCACTCTGTGAGTTTCTCAACAGCCAATATTTTAGCAAGTTTTCTGCTAAAATCACCTTTGTCTGGGGAATACAGACATCTCAGAGAGAATCTGAGGATGTATAAAGTCATTCCTTGTGATCATGTATTGTAAAGCAACTGGATTGTGAATTGAAGATAATTGGATGCACTGATATAATGAGCTAAAGACCCATGTGACAATTCTATATAAAATAAGGTTCGAATTCAATATTTTTGGTAATGTAACACTAAATGTAATAGAAGAATGTCATCTTCCTCAGATTTTCATAGATGAGTTAGACTAACGCTGCAAACTCCTGCCTGCACGCTTAGCTTGACTTCAGTAGGGCTGTTGGGAAGTAGATGAATTTAAGCTGATGGACAAGGCATGGCTTTACAAGAGGCACTAACTGGTATCAGTATAGTAAACCCAACGCATTCTCATGGGATGTGCCAACAGTCATATAACCATACAATTCCTTTGCATTCCCTCATTTTGATCAGAGTTGTGGATATGCAGAGGTGAAACCTTCATAAATACAGCATTGCCAACCTGTTCTTTGAAGTCACATATTAAAGATGAAATGGGGATATTTTCCATCAGTTCATGGCTTTTCAGAAATTACTTAGCCTCCACTGAGTCACTTATCTTTGCTGCTATCGTGCCATTAATAATAATGTATAAATAATATAGATGTTTCACTCATGCAAAAAGGAACCCCAATGGCATGTTAAGGCTCTCCAGGCTTCAGTTCCAATTTTCTATCATTTTCTGTGCATTTTCTGTAAATAAAGATGAGGTTGAACACACAGAGGCAGCAATTCAAAAATGGTCTGAGGTGTGCACTTCTGGCTCTTGGAGAGCAGGCACAGATCTGCAGCCCAAACTGAATGGCATGTGCTAAATTCCTTATCATGTTATATCTGTGATGTTCTACGGATACGACAGACACAGACTGCAGGAAGAAATGATACCTTTTTTTTTCACTGATATAGCTGGAAAAATAGCCAAGTTTTCAGGTACAAACTTCTCTGCAGATGGGAAAAGCTAGAATGTGTGTCTCTTTCTACAGCCAAATCAACAGGTCCAACCAAAGATATCGTCTCTCCTGGCAGATTTACCCCACGACAGGACTTGCCAGTGCTTGCTGGTGGTGTGTGCCAGGGCTGCAACAGTGCCTGTTGTGGGAGCCTCCATGGGGACTGCAGTCCCCCCACACACAGCGGGAGCAGGACAAGGCAGAGAGATGACAGCAGGAAGTAAGTGAGGAGAGGAGGGAAAGAACCTCACCATTTGCCCTGACAAAGCCCCTCTACTTTGCAAGCCCCCATCAGGCTTTGATTTCTGCTCAGTGGTCAGGACCCCAGATTCACCCATAGTTCAGGCAATGTCGTTGACATCTCTGTCCAATCAGCCTTCAGTCTCATCACTTTTCTTCTAGTTTTCTGGAAAGCTTGCTCATCACCTCGGCAGTGGTCACCCAGCAGCCACCTACTCTGCAGGTACCCGTTAGCATCCATCGCTTGCCACAGATGCCAAAGGTGAAAAAAGAGAAACATCACACCTCTTCACTGAGCACAAGTCCAAAGCTCTTCTTTCCAGGGAAATGCTTAATGAATCAAGGTCTCAAACAGGAGACAGAAATGACAGAAAAATAAAGCATATTGCGGCAAGATTGGTTCAAAATTGCTGACAGGCAACACAAAATATCAATATTTCTTAACACTGAAATAAGGGATTTAATATTACAAAAGGAGTTTAAGGAACTATTGAAAAAAAGGGCAAAGATTGTAAGTCACCTGCTACTTTTACAGGCAAGGTGACTTCACCTTCTGAACAGTTTGCTCAAGTCCGTAAGGTTTCAGGTTCTGCATTAACTAGACAATATTTACAGAAAATGTGGCCTAAGTAGTGATTTTTTGGCCTCCTTTATATGTTTACTTAGACTTAAGCTTGTGCTGAATGTGAAACTGTGAGATTTTTAAATGCTGAGTCAAACTCATAATAAAGAAAATAACAGAAGTCATAAGAGGAAGGGGCCTTTCTTGTAGTTCCTTTGCAGTAAAACCACTTATGGTAAAGACTGGGGGAAAATGGTAAAGAGGATGTAAAGCTGCTGTGTTGTGGTGTTATGTATGGGGGCAATGCAGCTGGTGCATATAGAGACACTGTTTCACTCTGGGGCTGCTTTGCCCTCTGTCTTTCCCTGTGCTCTGGTCTGGCATCATGGTAACTTGTACAAAAGCATCAATTTCTGCAGCAAGCTGGTGTCCACAGAGTGACGCATTTCAAGAGACAGTGCTAGTGCTTCAGTAGCTACATACCCTGGGCACTGATTTTGTGGAGCAAAGTGTCATCTTGTGCCCAGAAAAAAAGTCTTTGCCTTGCACACACCAGCTCAGCACCCTGCCTTGTGCCTAGGTCCTTTTATTCAGGAAGCCAAAGTAATATTGCCCTCCATTGGTCCTGAAACTAGTTTAGCTGCTAATGTGAGTTGGACAAAATCATTGTTGGTACCATCAGGGGCACTTTGAAACCAAGACTCAGATTCCTGAGACATGTTGGTGTTGTTCCATCTGTGCCAAGAGCTTTTGCTTTTCAGCCTCAGCTGCAGCAGGGACAGTCATTATGAGTGGTGGTGGCGTGACTGCACGGTGGGAGAAGCGTATGTGGATGTCTTTGCTTTTGGCTGAGATAGAGTTAATTTTGTTCCTAGTAGCTTCTGTGTTTTGGATTTAGTATGAGAAGAATGTTGTCAATACACTGATATTTTTAGTTGTTGCTAAGAAATTAAAGACTTTTTCATTTTCCCATGTTTTACAAGTGTACAAGTAAATGCAAGGAGTTGACCCAAGCTGCCTGAAGAGATATTTGATGCCATATAACATCATGCTTAATATATAAACAGGAAGTTGGCCAGGGGCCAGAGCTCTCTGATCTGTAATCACTGCATGGGACAGGCTGCGCAATCGGTCATCGGGTCATGAGGTGGTGAGAAGCTGCATTGAATTGTGCAACACTTGTTTGGTATATTCTTTCTTCTTCTTCTTCTTCTTCTTCTTCTTCTTCTTCTTCTTCTTCTTCTTCTTCTTCTTCTTCTTCTTCTTCTTCTTCTTCTTCTTCTTCTACTTCTCTCTTCCTTTGTTGTCCTAACAAACTTTTTTAATGTCAACCCACAAGTTTTATTTAACTTCTCCTTTCTCCTCCCTATCCAATCAGGGGAGGGGTAGAGGGGGGAAGAGAAAAGCTGCGTTGTCCTGGTTGTTGGTTGGGGTTAATCCATGACAGAGCAGCCTCACCTCCTGAGGGATTTTTGGTCAGGGGATCTGTTACTCAGCTTTTACTCAAAGCAGAAGAAAACTTCACTCAGCATGTGCTCTGGCATTGTCCCACATGAGCCTCCCTAGCAAAAGTATTTGCTGTTGTCAAACACTGGCAAGTCCACTAAATATTTCATATTTCTAAAGCTTGTGATATGCTGAAAACCCATTCTGCCTGCTGATTCTCTCTGCTGGCTGAGGAGGAGGAGAAGAACTCCAGTTACAAAACCTCTGGGCACATCCTGCAGGTGTAAATGCTGGCTCCAAGGCACCCAATGAAGCCAGCATCACTTGAATAACCCAACCAAACACCAGCATCCAAACAGCTCCATGCTAACATCAAGGGAGATGAAATACTTCCCGTCATGTTTTGAGGACCGTCCAAGGGCTGTGCAGGCAATGGCTGGCCTCTGCAGGCTGTAAGTTTGTTCTTTGGGAGTATGGTGTGAAGTTGCGTGTCACTTGTGGGTTTCAGCTGTGTGCTGGTGACATGGAGGAAGCCTGTTAGATGATAGGTATTTCTGGTATGGTGAGCAGCAGTGAAATGATTAACTGCTCTGTCATTTAAGTGACCATAATTAGGCTTCCTGTGAATAGCCCTTTGAGATAAATAATAGAAATTCACACCTATCTGAGTCCTACAGCTTTTCAGCCTGTTTGGGGCAGGCTGAAATTAGGTGTGTAAATCTCCTTGAGCATCTTGGGCATGCTGCAGTTGTCTTTGGAGCTCTGGCAGTCACTGTCCTGGCCTCCCTAGTTCAGACTTTTAACCTGCTGTTCCTGGCATCACCTCCATGAATAAAAATGTTCCTGGTTTGCAGGGCATGCTTCCCAGAAAATTACTCTTCTAAGGACCCACTAATCTTACTTCTGTCTGAGCATGGCTTGATACACCTAGAATAGCTGTGGGAAATAAGTCACAGACTGCCGTGGCTGGTTGAAGTACAAAAGATTTTAATATCGATACAGTCATTGTGACTTATCATACGTAAGAAATACTTCTTTAATTTCCACCATAGCTTTCTTTAAATGAAGTTGGAAGAGGTGCACAGGAGCAGCTCAGATGCCAGAGAGGTTTCTTGCAGACTTAAGGACTTGATTTTAGAATAATTTCTAATAAGTCACCAGAAAAGATCATGGGCTGAGGAACTGTGCAGGATATTAAGAATTATATCACCCCTTCCAGAGCTATCTGCAGATCCTTTGCTGGTGTGACAAATAACCCCATGGTTACCAAAAGATAGGGAGAAACCAATGTCCTTGCAAAAAGAAGAGGTCTGTTTTCCAGAGAGTGAGGTAGTGAGAGCTACAGTTGTTGTTCTAATGCTGTTAATGGGAGACAGTATGCTAATTAGTCAGATTAACTAAGCAGGTGAGTCATGCACTAACCCTTCTTGAAAGAAAGTGCCCATTTTGAGATGCTAAATGAGAACATAAATGCAATCAGGCATAGAATTCTTGAAAGATAAGACGAGAGCAGACCTGCTTGTTAATGGAGCCAGTGAAATTAATTCTCTTTGGAAAGGGGTGCACTTTTTCATATTCAGGGTTTGTTTTAATGGGGAAGGGTTCAAAACCTTCAGATACAATGCACTTCACTCAGATCTAAGTAGCTTTAATGACCTAACATAACAAAGATATTTCTGATATTCTCTGCTACATTTGCACCTTCAGAAAGATGACTTTTTTTTTAATTAGAGGCATTCAGATGTTTCAAATGAAGACAAAACTATAATATTCTGAAAAAACACAAAGCCCTCTCATCTATAATTGATGGGAAAGTATTAAAAATGTTTATTGTGAATGCTTAAGCTCTTATACTAAAAAACTACAGTCTCCCCATATTTGAGAAATCAGCATTGATGCGCACAAGGGACCACGGATGTGGTCCTGCCATGGTGCTGGGGGTCAGTACTGAGGAGGTTAAGAAAAGGAGATCTGTGCCATTTCTTGTGTGTACGATTCTCTCCTTTATTGGTGGTCCTTGGCTATGTGTGTGTTAGACTATTTTAACATTTTTCTCTTCACCACTCCTAATGGTGCAAGCATCAAGGAAATGCAGAAGCAGTGCTAGCAGCCATCACACACTGTCTGGGATACTTTGGGTTCTGGGCTAAACACAGCTCAGACAGCCGGCTGGCCCCAGTCTCCAGTCTGAAATCTTTGTCAGCTTTCCAAGTGCCTGATGTGGCAAAAGGAGGAAGCACCAGTTGTAGCTCCTTGTAGCCGTTCAACGATCATGCCTATATGTGATGTTTACTTGTGCCAGCACCTCCAGCAGCCCTTCCAGCACTGGGGATGAAAGCCACTGGGGACTTCCAACACTGGGGGTGAAAGCCACATCTCCGCACGTGTGTGAGCCAGAGGGGAGAGCAGGCACTGCTGCCAGGAGGCTAACACTGGGCAGAAGCTCTGAGGGAACGATGCCTGGGGGTAGGGGTCTGGGGTCATCAGGACCTTGTGAAAAAAATACAGGCCTTATCACGACTACTATTGGGTACCGAATTTGCCATGAAAGCATTCTGCACTGTGCTTGGTTTTGAACGTGCTCTGTCAACTTATCATTTGCCAGAACTAGTCTTTTTTCTTAAAGATTTATGACCCTTTCAGTCTGATTTCAGTGCAGCTGCTTTGCCGTAGGACTGCTAGAAGTGCTGGCTCCGCTAGTCTGCCTTCTTCTCTAACCCAAAGTCCTTCCAGTGCCACTGCAAGAGCCACCGGTTTCCACCCCAAAGGTTGCTGCACTTAGATGACTGGTGAAGTGATCCCTATATATATTTGCAATTCTCTGAAGTGCCTTGAGGCTTGCAAAAGGCACTATATAAATCAATTAATAACAATGTCAGAGGTCAGTCAGCCAATAAGAATACAATTTAGTTTAATGAGAGATAAATAAGACAGACAGAGTGAGAGGGTAAGGGAACTACAAGGCTCCCTAATCGGTGCCAGGCTCTAAATATGCAGGCTCCTAGCTTTATCACAGTGATCATCAGAAATGCGGAAGATAATGGTGTCATTGCCATTTCTTAGTCCAGTGTAATATCTGTTACTGGTTTTGATGTCTTACTCAGCTCCATACCAGTATGATTTTAGGAAGAGTGTACATTATTTTCATGAAAACAAATATGAGCATGAGGAAGCATTTTTCCCTTGCGTGCAATTCCTACTAAAGAATTTACATTCTTCTAATTTACTGGTTTACTGCACCACTTAGTGCACTCCTGAGATGTGCAGAATGTCCTCGCAGTTAAGAATGTGCAGATGAAATTTACCCTTTTTGCACTGAATCACTCACTCTTCCCTTGGAAGTCACCATGCTCTTTCCTCCCTCTAAATCTCCTTTAATCGCTCTAATAAAAGAATAGATTATTCTGCATAGTTACAAAATGGATCCAAAATGGATGGTTGGCAGTTTATTTGGATTTTAGTGCACTTATATATTTTTGTGACCAGTCTGGCACTAAACAGGTGAAAGGAAAAATATTGGTTTTCATTTGATTCTTCCATTGTATGGGAGCATGAATGTAGGAATGAAAATTGTCCATTATAGCCCCAGACAAAAAGCTGGGTTACATCTCCATTATCAAAGCAGTATTTGATAAGTCATCAGAAGGTGCAGAGGACATGGGGAGATAATCCCTAGTGGGGAAGGGGAGCAGATGGGGAGACCTGCGTGGCAAAAGAAAGAGGTGTTTCACATTTGGGCCACACTGGTACACAAACTGCAAAGCTTCTCGCTATGTCTGTGTCCACACAAGACTGTTGGGATGTGTTAGCCTATTTCAGGCTGTGTCCCTCAGCCTGAAAAGCTGCTAGGGAGGGTGGCAGCTCCTGTTCATCCCCTGCACGTGTCCTTTGTGGAGGGCAGAAGGACTCTGCTCGCTGGTATAGGTGCTGAGAAATGTGCCAAGGCTCAGTTTTACAGAAGCAGCCATTAGCAGAGAGCATGAAGTGTATGTCTAAAGCAGAATGAAGCAGTATGAAGCAGTTTTAGTGAGCAAGCCCATAGCTGTAGAGCAAGACTTACTTGGGCTAAAATTTGACACAGTCTAGCACAGCATTACTACATCCAGAATCTGCTCACCTGATTATTCAAAGAAACATCTTTTTTAGCTGCAGCTGCACTCACTGCAGGTCTCTTTGTCTGGCAGCTGCCTGCATCATGGTCTAACGGGGCTCTTGTTCAGACCACAAGCCCTGGGGCCGTGGTGAAAGGAGGCAAAGGAAGCAGAACAGACCTTCCTAAAGCTCTTTGACAAAAAACAAAGCGAAATGGAGGTGGCTTCATACACATCAGCATCTCTGAGGTTGCATTCCTCAAACATTCCGATTATATTTTTGAGTCCCTTCAATATGCCTCAAAAGAGCAGCCTGTGCAAATCTGGGGTTGTCTGCTTCACATAGGTAAACTACTCACAGCAACTGAGATCTGGACATGGAAGCATTGTTCTGCAAGGGGGACTGCCCTTTGTTTTCTCTCCCCTGTGCCAAAAAAAAAGCCAGCCTGAACATCATGGCAAAGGATTAGCTTGAGCTGAGGTAGGGTGCCATGTGAGTACCCAGACAGGGAACAGAATGGCTTCTTTTATCAAACTTAACATCCCAAAGCTCTACTGATTTCATTGTCATTATGGTTGTGATTAATTTGACCCGGAGTACTGCCACCCACTGTTAAAGCCTTCACTGCATCCCTGTTGATAGCTCTCATGACAGAGATTACAGTCTGCCACCGCGTTGTCCATAATTAGTACTTATCAAAACGAGATTTGCCTACGGTAGCCCACCATCCATGAGAAACCCATTCAAAATTAAAGTTGCTTTGGAAAAGCGAGGACACTTCATTCTCTAATTGGAACCAAAGAGTACTGAATGAAGACTTTTTCTCATTGATTAAGTGCTGTTTCAGCTCAAAAAATAATTTTGTGAGTCCTCTCCATAGGTCTCAGTAAGCATCCCCTGGTGAAGTGTGAGGGCGCCAATTCTGTTCTGCAGCTGGGTTCACTTTTGCATGGTTAATTCCCCAAACCAGCATTGTTTCCTCACTTCATCTGAAACAGGGTCAGGATTAGGGCACAATGACAGTCCCAGCTGCATGGCTGATGCCAGTACTGATGCCCATCCCTGAGCGATGAGCCCTCAGGAAGGCAAGGGCTGGGCACAGCCAGGGAATACCTTGTGCCAGGGATGGCATCCAGGAGGACGTTTGGATGAGACACACATTTCCAGGGAATGGAGGAGAAAGGAGAGAGTGAAGCCATGCAGCCCGTGGCCTTCCCAATGGGCTAGCACGGAAATGTGAGGTTTATAGCAATGGGCTGTAGGCCAGTCTGAGGCTTCATTCACCAACATTTCAGGCTGAACTAGACATGGAGTCTCATACACGACTGACTTTGCAGGCCAAGGCCATGACTCTTTATCTTTTTCCCACTGTAAGAGGAATGGCCAATGTTATTGCAGCCCTGAAGGCAAAGGTTCAGCAACCACATCCAGTGGTTGGACTGCAACAAAAGGTTTTCTGATTAAACTCTGAACTACAGTGCCAGTGCACAGCATTTGCCAACATGAGACATGCAATTAGCCAGAGTATTTGGTCTTGCTACTTCCAGGTTGAGAAGTTCACCTGTATTAAAAAAGGGAGGAATGGAGAGGGAAAGTATAAAAAAAAAATTCAGTCGGAATGAGATGCAATTAAGAGTAAAGTGTAAGTCAGCATTTTGGTTAGACACAACCCTACTTTTCCCTAGTACAGTAACTCTGGGTCCAACCCAGCTCATATTGAAGCCTATAGCTGACTGTGAGAAGGCAGGGCAGAGCTGGACTTGGTTTGATTTGAAGTGGGTCAAGCCCACCCCACAGAGCCTGGCCACACATATCTCTGGAGAAGGTATGGTGAAGGCAGGGGCAGACTGTCTTTCCATGCCAGACCCTGGGAAGTGAGAGCAATGTGAGTTTATTTAGGGACTGTGCTGGAGGCTCTGTTTACACCAGGTACTCTTTCCTTCAAACAATAGTAGTTCATGTTTCATAAAATGAATCTGGGATGGACAAAAAGATAGTAAATGCCCTTAGAATAAATAAACATGCTGAGATCAATTGGAGTCGAAGTCCAATGACATTTTTCATAGGACAAACCGGAGAGGTAGTGGTTTTGTGATGAGAAGCATGAATCCATATACCTATGAAAATTGTTCTGCCTCAAGCCACTGTCTAAAAACAAGAGGAGGGAATCTAGGGAATGACACCCTTATGCTAGTCAAAGTAAACCACTGTTGGAGAAATGTTACATCTTTTCATTTCAGGTACCAACAGTGCTCAGTAGCTCTTGAAACTGATGGGATATATCATGACAAAAGTGAATGCTTGGAAAATAATTCACAAGAGGTGGTGGTGTGCCAGACGTAATTTTTCACAAGTGTCTTTCATTTTATTCCACTACAAGAAGCAAAAGAGCTTAAAAGACAACAGTACCTTTTAATGAGTGCCCAACCATTGATAAAGTGCCACACTTTCCTACAGGAGTGTAATAAATCTGTATGAAGTCCTTTATGTAAACACGATTCAAGTAAAGCTTATCAGATTGGACTCTGTACCTGAATCCTGCACAGCCAGATTATGGCTTTCATCCTCATCTTTAGTGGAAATGCTGTTAAGAAGACAAAGTTTAATCTTGAATAGTGCCCAAATATCAATCTCATCAGCTCTGACCTGGGCGTGTTACAGGGAGACTTACTAATGAAGGAGAAACTTCATTGCACAGCTTCAATCCTTTGCAATGCTGGACTGCATTACTGTATGTTAGAAGTCTTCTGGTCTTCTCTGCACTGGCCAATGCACAGCTGAAGATACAGGTCAGCTGGAGAGCACCTAAAAAAGGAAAAATAAGACTGCTGGTAGATGTGAAACTCAGTCAGGGAGAAGAGACTAAACCACAGGGCTAGAGAAAAGTGAAGACTGTTAGTCTTTGGGTTTAAAAAAAAAAAAAGCTGCCACAAAAAGAGTGGCAATAAACAGTTCTCATCCACTGAGAGCAGGAGAAAGAAAAGTAGCTTTGAAGATTGTGTCATTTGGTAAAGTTTTAGGTTATTTAATTGTGGACTTACAGTTTTGGAAAGTATTTGTTTTCTTTTTTAGGCTCTTCCTGAAATCATCTCTTTAAACTAATGAGACATTTAAGGTAGACATTACAAGCATTTTCTGATGATGACAATGACTGTATCTTGTCTCACATCGCTACGAAGGTTAGGGAAGTCAGCGAATGTCTGCTGGGAGTGCACTGGGCATCGTCGACCCCGCTACGGCAGGGGATGACCTCAACACGCCCCAGTCAGGCCTGTTTCCTGTCACTCTGGCAAGTCTGAAGATTTACTTTCACCCTGAAGGTAATCAGTCAGTCGTGATTTTGACCTACAGTTTAATATGCTCTCTTGCTATAGTTACAGACAGCCTCCTTCTGGTTACGCTCCCTGCTGTGACTAATGGCATCTTTGCAGTTAAAGAGGTGGTTTTTAAAGAAAAAGATCCATGTTGCAGTGCTGTTACCGAGTTTACCGCTTTAGCAAAAAAAACCAGTCCTTCCTATGGCCTACAAACTTGACACTTTTATGGGTGCAAACCTGTATGTGTATATTTCTATATCTTTCTCAAAATCCCTACATACACCGAAAACAACAATCTTCGGGGTACTATTTCTGCAACAGATCATCAGTTTGGGTGTTCACTATTCCCAGTGAAGTACATTTAAAGATCACTTACTCCATTCATACAAAATATTCTTGATCAGTCAAAGCTTTTTGAAAACTGAGTTGGTTTGCACCAATGCAAAGAGATAAGTTTGCAAAGAATCAGGAGCTGAACACCATACAAGACACCGAGATACAAAACAAGGTCTGCAAATATGATTCTTCCAGAGTTCTTCTGGAAGATGTTTAAGGGTAATATGAGGAACCATTCGCTAAAGAGAAAACCGTAAGGATTCTAAAGGTATTTTGCAAAGTGCATCTTACCTCAGCCATTAATAAATATTCTTTCTGAAAACACTGCAGTGATTGAACGTAGTCCTCCAAACTGGAGAAATGGGGTTTAGATTAAGTGAGGCAACCACTTTAAAGAAATAGAACTGATTTTTTGTGTGTATGTGTGAAGGAAAAGAAAAATTTGGGAAAATGCTGCATTTGATTAAATTTCCCTCACTTTCTAAATTGGTTCCCTGTATCCTTTCACCTCTAAGGCCAATTAAATTCCGGAGCAGCAGATCACAAAAGCTAATGCTACCTGTCCAAAATTTTTACTCTGTGTGGCAAGAAAATCAGCAGGAAGTACCTCAAATTTCGCTTTTCTTTGCTAGATAAGACTTCAAATGTCATCTGGACATTAATTGGAGTCATTGTACAATTGTCTTAGATGCCCTGTTCTTATTCAATATCTTGGCAGGTAACATAGTACCTGTGTTCTTTAAGAAAGGATCAATGACACAAAGGTAGTTTTCTGCTGCAGGGAGAAAACAGACAATTAGAAAATCACTATTTGTATTCAATCTGTTTACACTGGTTGACCACATCTCTCGCAAGCACGCATTTCTCTCTAGCTTCAGAAATACACAAATATATCAGCACCAGAAGTCTCCTCTCGTTTTACTTTGCAATTCAGGAATGCTTTATTAATCAACGCAAGATGCATTCATTGAACTGGATTAATCCTGCATAAGTAATTTTGAAATTTCCTGCTGAAGTTATTTTTCATTTCTGGAAACAAATCATTTATTTGGATTTTCATATATCAGGATCACAGAGATTTGCCACAGTCAGATTTTAATTTTAGTTACATCTGAGCTGGTTTATATATTAGAGCACATAGTTTTGCATGAGAGCATCTTCTAAAATCTGTAATTGGTGTGGAACACTGACATGCACAGAATACATCTGACAAGGTCCAGAGAGTTAGGTTCAGTTTCGCGGATCAACATCTATGCTGCAGATTAACTGAATCTTTTATGGCATTACAAGCCCTCCAGAATTCATTAGTGTACCTTCCCTTCCGACGAACCACTCTGACCTCCAGTGCTGCTGTCGCTGCTTCCTTGGTCTGGACCTGAGAGGCTGAAACACAGACTCTCTTCCACTGCTGCACTAACAACAGAAAAGAGAAGGTATGTGCATATTGGAAATTACTGGTTTGCCCTCTTTAGCACTGTTCAGGATTTCTGTCTCCTTTGTCTGCACCTGGAAATTTCCATCTAAATTGCAAGGTGAAATATAGTCCACCCCTTAAAGCAAGAGAAATAGAATGCTATACTGGCAAGTGATAATAACACAATACAAACTGTTGCATAGAATGAGGTTAGGCATGGATATTCCTCAGAAATTGTCTCACAGATGCAGCTAGCAGGGTAAATCATTGTATTAAAAGTAGGAGGAGAGACAAACATGTGAAGGAAAACAATGCCAGCTTTTCAGAAGTGGGTGCATACTACCTTTGGAGACAGTGCTATAGTCAATGAAAAGTATATTTCTGAAATGTCATCTTTGCCTGCCTTACAGACACACTTATGGATTGCACGTTAGCAGCAACCCAGCCTTCGCACACTATGAATGGGACCATAGATCAGGGATAGGGAAATAGCTCGGTTCACTGGTCTGTTGTTTTCCAGACCCATCTCTGACAAAGTATCTAGGCAAGTTTGTCATGCTGAGGACAAACAAAGATTAATGTTTGGCAAGAGGAGAGCAGAAAAGGAGAATGGAAGAACAGTCCAGTTGTCTAGCTCCCAAAGATGACTCTCATCTGTGAATCAGAAATTAAGAAGATGCTTTCCTCCAGCCCAGTGTAGACTGGGTCTTGTGACACATCTGGTCTTCCTCTGCTTCTCACCACCAATGGCCACTCTCCTCCCTTGCCAGAGGTGCTGGCTGCCACCCAGACACCATGGAGAGGTGCTGTTGGGCATCTCTCCTGTGATTTCTGTTTTGCTCAAGTCCATTCATTGAAGGCTTGAACACTGCAACACGTAAGTACTCTGCTGATTTGATCTCTGTGCTTGACAGCTAGACTAAATGATTGGTTGAAGGGGAGTGGTACCATCACCAAGTGCTTACTTACTGTCATGTTCATTTCATGTCCTCTTTTATTGCATTTTCTCCTGTTTCTCTTCTGCTTTTTTATTGCTTCTCCTGCCATTTCTTTCTAAGCTTGCTCTGATGTGTGCTACTCAGAAACCATCGTTGCCTTCCTTGTTACTCCAGCCCTTTCTTTCTCTGTGCTCTTGATCCACAAGAACTTCCCACTTTCTCCCCCACAGGCTTTTGTTGTCAAATTTTAACTCTTATTCTTACCTCTTCTTTCTCACTTCATTCCCTTTCTAAGTCATGTATTTGCTCACTGCTTCCATCTTTTCCTCTTCTTTGTTCTCCTGCATTCTTCTAAAAAAAAATTCATAGATTTCTCTTCTTTCCTTTCTCTTCTGAAATAAACTCATTAATGAAACAGATGAAACAGTCCTGTTCATTGTGCTCTCTTACCATAGTTACTGCTGGCTTGCCTTTCCCTTCTTCATGAAAGATCTGAACAGGACTGATCCTCTCTTTTTAGACCACACTCTTTCATTGTACTCTCAGCCACCTCCTCAGCACAGCTCACGCTTGCTATAAGCAGAGGGGTCAGAAACAGCTTTTTTTATACGCTCAGTGCACCCACCTGGTTTGCAGAGAGGGTTCTGGTCCATGACAAAGGTGCGCGAATAAATAATACACGCAATACAGTAACGTATCGATTCTGCTTCCTGGTAAAGCTTGTCTTCTCAGCCTGGTGACACCTCTTGTCCCAGCTCCTCTACTGCTCACCTGTGCCAGCACTTCCACCTCCAAGAATGGAAATATCTATAGTTAGAAGGGTCATTTGCCACAGGAGGGACATTTTGTAGAGGTAAGAAATTGCCATAACTAGCATTAAATTCCCCAAAGTAAAACCACATTAACTGGGCAGCATCCTTTTCACTTCTCTTACCATGAGATGGAGAAAGGGGCAGAGCATCACAAGGCAGAGGCATTCCACAGGTGTATGATCACATCAGTAGGCTTCTGAGGTCCAGCCCTACCTGTGGGCACGTGTGCTCAGGGGAAGACTCAGAGTCACAACATTTTACTGTGTCACTGCGTTTACACGTACTGAGTAAAGACACTTGGAGAACAAATGACGCTGTTATGTACGGCCACAAAATAAAAGAAATTTACGCATCTACGTGATAAAAAAAACTTCCAAAGAATTTAATGTAGATATTATTTATACATACACTTTATAAGTAGGAATATGGCAGACAGTTGAATTAGTACATAAAGTTTTATTTAAAGTTTCCCCCCCTACAAGCAAGCTTCATTTACACAGTCTAGTACTGTACAAAATTTACATTCTTTGCGTGACTTATTCAGTTAGCACTTTCCTTGGTCATGCCTTCCTGAAAGATAGAAAGATTTACATACAGTCCTCATAAATCTTTAAATTACCTTGGTAAAAAAAAGAACCACTTAAAAGGACAACAAATATCCTTTAAAAATGGCACGTTTTAGTAGAGACAGGTGACAGTGTTTAATGGCAGACCTTATCCTGATCTTAAATGTCATTCAAGGTTTCCTCATGTAGTAACTTAACAGTTTCCTTTTTATATATATTTATATTTATATACTTTCAACAGGAAAGGAAAAAAAAGTCATGATTGCACCAAATATATTTTACAAGGGATCCCTTGGATCTGAACAATATAAATAAATAGAAAAACAACTAAGATTGCACTATATAGTAGAAATGGATTGAGATTTCAGGATATACACTTCACCTTTATGAGTTCCTTAGTGATGCTCACTGGAAAATTGCCCAACAGCACATTCAACTATTAGCATCTTCAGATAATTATTTTGTTTAAATAATTTTTTTCCAGGCGTGCAGCTACGTTGTCAATTGGGTTATTGCATTTGTATGTATCAGTCTTTACTGCATTACTCCAATTTTACAACTGTGTAATTGTGCTGCAAGCAAGGGAGCTGCACTGCAATAAAACTGGACGGATGCCAGAGAGAAACTGTCCCATGGTATTTGCTCTCCGTTATTTGTATTGCTCTCAAGCATCAATATATAGTGTAATTTCTGTGTACATTCACCCTCTTTCTATTCTGTAAAGCAAATAATGAATACTTCATCACATCTATTGCCTCTGCAGCAGAAACCAGCCTCCAGTAGTTCCCTGTTCTGCTTAAGTCCTGTCGTGAAAGATAAGTACAGGCTTGAAAATGCAGGATCTGAGTCTCTTCGCCTTTTATCTTGTGCAACCAATTACAATCAGGCAAATTAATGGCTCACACAAACCAAACTACATCCATTGGCTTCAATGGAACAATGTCAGTTTATACGAGCAAAGAGGATGGTCCTGAGGGTAACAGATGCAGCACCAGTAAACCACAGCAAAATAATTACGTATAGACTTTGCTGAGATGTAGATGATTATGTAAACCACAAGGCGGTGAAGAATCAGGCTCAGATTTTGTCACCACTTTTGTAAAGCCAGGACAGAAAGACGTAAGCTTAAACCATGGACAACCAGATTTGTGCAAGCTTCATATGAGTTCATATGAAGCGAGTCCTAAATGCTTCTGGTCCCATGTGGTAGCATTCTGAACTCGCTTTGTAATGTGTAAATAATTACACAGGCTATAAGGCAGTGGAAAATCTAGCCTCGTATTACTTTGAATCAATAGTAAAAATCTTTCAGAGTACATTTGAAGATCAACCACATATAGCAGTATTTTAACTACTTACCAGTGTCTCTCCAAAACTATGCACAATCATTTAGGAGTCCAAAGTAATACATTTGTAGTTCAATGCAGTCTTCTTGTCTTTGGAAGCAACTAGCACGGATGCTCCTATCTAACAGGTTAGTGAAAAGTCAGGTTTCTGGTGCTTTGTTAAGTGGCCATAGACATAACTTACTTTATGAACCCAGAATTTAAGGTGTAGGACCAAATTTCTGTTATAATAATGTAAGAACAGTCATTCTATGTGATTTCAGAGAAATGACTCTGATTAGAAGAATTTGATCCTAATCCCTAAGCTGCTATTGCAGCAAGTGCTCTGTAAAGCATGGCTTTCATTGTAGTCTGCTTTCCGCTGCACTTACACATGGGAACTTTGAAAGCCAAGCGTATTAGATGCCAAGCTGTGCAAAAACTGAATGATATTTCTTTACCTTTTATAATCTTCTAATGCTGTGTTGCTTGCAGAGCATGTGAAGTAGCTGTAGGTTAGGATTACAGAGGAGGAGACAATTCTGCAATGCAGTGTGAGCTTTTCACTATCTGAATTCTGAAGCATTCATGAAAACAACATCCTCATAACTTCAACACAGATCACATGCAGGTAGATACAATGCACAATACTGATCTTGTCTCTTCAGGCTGTATTTGAACAGTTAGCCTTCATTTTTTTTTAAAGTTAAATTTGACGAGAGGAACATCTCTGCAGCAGGAAAAAAGTTAAAATCAGTCTGAAATGGCAGTCTGTCAGCATGGAATGTTCGGTGTGTTCTAGCTACTTGCTTCATAAGACACCAGCATCTATCTGAGATGGGGTTTGTTTTCGTTTAGTTTGCTCCTAAAGCATAAATATGGAATAAGGGGTCAATTATGGTAGCTTTGTTTTAACAGGAATCTTGTTCTAATAAAATATTTATGTCACCCGTCATTATTTTCCCAAATGCAATCAGTGTTTGTGTTAGTGCTCCTTGACTATCATTTGTTGTATGGTACACAGGCTGGCAATATGACAGTTGAACAAGCAGGTCCCGCAAGTGGCTCGGCAACATCTCCTTCTAGTTCTGTCCAAGTCCCTTTCTCGGGACTATAGCAAATAGTAGATGATTTGTAGGCTCCCTGTAACAGAACAAGAAGTCATATTAAATGTGACCTAAGGTAAATTCAAGTTTCCCGTAAGCTTTAAAGATGAAAAGTCACTTTCAAAAGTGACTGAGAGTTTGGGACCCTAATTTAAGAGCCCTTTGAGAGGTCTGGTTTTCATATGGGCTGAGCGCTCAGCCTCTGCAAATCAGGCTCTTTCACAAGTGCCTTACAAGCAGAGCTATATGCATACAGTCCTGTCAGTCACTATTGCAAATTACACCTGCTTTTTATATTACTGCATACCAGTGAATACAATCTGGCAATAACTCATCTGAACAGAAACACACAAAGGGAAAAAAATCCTTCATGTTCTCCACAAGTTGAAAACCAAACCAAAACCTGTCCCTACAGCTACTTCACCCCTCGTCTCCTCTCCATCCCATCTGAATAAAATACAGACTGGCTGCAGAAGCTCAGAAGGGGTGGAAAGATCCCTGTAGAAAGCAGGTACGCACCATACTCCAGCTGTAGCCTCCTACAAGGTAAATACTGTCATCAAGGACTGCACAGCCAGGGCCACTGCGACCCTCCAAAATAGGAGTCTGGAGGATATTCCACTGGTCACCTTTTGGATCATAGCATTCCACAAGCATGACGTCAAGATGGGAGAAACCTGGATGAAGGTATTGAGAAAAGAGAACATGTGTTATGACGTACTGGTTTACTATTTGTTTTACTGTTAAATGTATTAAATTATAATTACAACAATATTATTACAATCATAACATAATTCTTAATTTTTCTTCTAGAAAATATTATCACATACAATTAAACCATCTTCTGTAATGATAATGTCTCATTATTTTCATTCAAATGAATCTGCTCATTTTCATTCAAATGAACCAGTCTTCTACAAATCAAAAGGACACATAAAACTTGATCAGAAAGTAATATTCAATAATAGTTTATCAATGATGCAAGCAGATTCAAGCAGTATTCCTCCTCATCTGTCAGTGCTAATGTGAGTTTGAACATGTACGAAAAGACAGTTGTGGCAGTCTTTCTCAAAGGTCAGCAGACATAGAATCACATAACTATGGAATTGTTTAGGTTGGAAAAGACCTTCAAGATTATCAAGTCCAACCATAAAGCTAAAACTGCTAAGTCCACCACTAAACCGTGCCCCTAAGAACCACATCTACACACCTTTTAAATACCTCCAGGGATGGCAACTCAACCACTTCCCTGGACAGTCTGTGCCAGTGCTTGACAATCCTTTTAGTGAAGAATTTTTTCCTAACATCCAGTCCCTGGTGCAACTTGAAGTCATTTCCTCTTGACCTTTGCTTGTTACTTGGGAGAAGACACCAACATCTGCCTCACTACCACCTCCTTTCAGGCAGCTGTAGAGAGCAGCCTCTTTTTCTCCAGACCTAAACGGCCTCAGCTACCTCAGCTGTTCCTCATAAGACCTGTGCTCCGTAAAGGGCCCAAAACTGAATACAGAATTTGAGGTATGGCCTCACCAGTGCCAAGTACAGGGGGACAATCACTTCCCTGCTCCTGCTGGCCACACTATCTCTAATAGAAACCAGGATGTCATTGGCCTTCTTGACCACCTGAGCAAACTGATGGCTCATATTCAGCTGGCTATTGACCAAAACCCCCAGGTCCTTTTCTGACAGGCATCTAATATATTCAAAAGTCAATAGATTAAATCTCACTCAGAAATCAATGCCTAACAAGTCAAGGTAGACCTTAGGACAACTGATGCCACTTGGTTCCAGAGGGACAAAGAGCTTAGCATGATGGATGCAATGTTCAGGAGCAGTTTCAACTGTCACAGTGATTTAATGTCTACCCTAAGCAGGCAACTGTGAAATGACAAAGTGTTTAAGACGACAGGAAATGTAACCAAAAAAATCCTGTGGTCCCATCCTTCCCTGGCACACCAAAAATAGATCCATGCAGCAGCAGCTTTATAATTGCCAAAGGGCAGATGGGTTTCAGCTCAAGACTCTCAAGTTATTACCAATTAGCATCAATTAAGTGAGCTGAATGTAGACATAAAATCCAGGATTCCTGGTTCTTGCTCCAATACTTAGACATTTCTCTTTCTCAAACTGTTTTCAGAGCACCACAGTAAAATTATGTGTTTCTTACTATGCTGGGATGTTTTGTTTGACACTACTGTGGTCTCCACCAAGGTATGACAGAAAAAAGAAGTTAAGATTTTCTGGAAAAGGGTATTTGGTGATATTAGTACTTTACAATGATGCTGCTTGTACAAGTATTATTTATGTCAGGAATGAACAGCTGTGATGAAATAACTTTTTGTTGCTGCAAAGTTTTCAAGGGGCCATAGAAAGGCCACTGCTGCACGCCCAGAATGTGTCAAAAGCTCTGTAATAAAATGCACTGAGCACATGACTAGCTGTGATGCAGTAAACGCACTGCTGATGCTAGTACACAGATTCTGCTTCACAAAGGAGGTCTTTGCCATGCAGCCCTGCTATTCTCATCCAGTCGGAGAATTTGCAGCACTTCATCCACACTTCAGCCCCCTCCCTCCTCCCTTTCCTTGCTGTTCCTCCTTTTGTTTCACTGTACAGAAGAAACCAGTTTTCCAAAATGCCCTGCTACAATAAAGTCAGTGGTTTTTCAGAAGCCTGAATGTTAAATACAGAATCACAACAGTGAGCAATTCATAGATAAAATGGCATCTAGGGCAACAGTTGTACAGGCAAAAATCCAATGTTTATTAGAAGTTTCTTCTTTCCCAGTAAGTGAAACTGGGTGAAAAATAAAGGACGAGAAGGCAGGATGGAAGCAATTCAAGCCTCTGCAAACCAAAGCATGTGCTTCAGCTATAGAAAAGGTGTGACACGTTGACTTCTACTTTAGTAGGAGAAAAAGCCAACACTGGAGCTCTGCAACCTCTACAAAATTTGTACGTGCACATGTGCAGGCAGCTTTTACCCCCCTCAACCTGTAAGGTCCAGCCAGGAACACCCAGCAAAACTGGAGGTGAGGAGCAGAGGCACAGCAGCCCTGCAGCTGGCTGTGAGGGGTTATACACAAGTGCAATTTACCAGGGAAAATTGACATCTAAGACTCGGATCTTCAAAAGCAGCCTGTGACTTCAGTCTCACAAACACTTGGGTGCCGGAGTCATCCAGGTACATGGCCTGATGTTACTGGCAGTTAAGATCACTTTTTCTTACACATTACAATTTTACCTTCTGCTGTTGTGAGTTTTTGGTTTTTTTAAAAGCATGAAAGGAGAAAGGAAAAAAGCAAATATAAACTGTCAAATATTGTCAAGGGACAAAGCAGCAGGAGCTGTGCTTTTTTGTCTAAGTGGCTGGATTAAGCAGAATCTCTTTAGCAGTAATAGCAGTGGCATGTAGGTATTAAACCAAAAATACCAGATGCCTAAGCAGTAGTTATTGTAATATGAGACCTTTTCAAAAGATGAAAATGAAACCTCTAAAAAGAATTGTAATTAACAAGCTACATTTAGTACTAAAAAGGAATCTAAAGAGCATAGTCCTAATATTTAACGCCTGGAGGTTTGGATTTTTTTCTTCATTAAATCAGGAGGTTGGTTTTGTGTCTTGCTCTGAATAAAGCTCTCTCTAACTGCATATTTTGGAAAATGATTTACAGAGGAAACTATTACTGGTACTTTCGGGTCAAAGAATAATCTGTTTGTTTCATTGAATTCTTGGTAATGACAAATTGTCTATGCCTTTGAGTAATGGAAGTTCCCATTTTTATTATCTAAAGCATTCATTACTCATATATTTAATGTACTGTTATAATTTTAAAATAATTTGCATAAAATGTTTTTAAAATTGCTGGCTCAAGTGTCCTGTTAAATTGTGTTGCCTGTTTTTTAATGTATTTAACAATGACTGTCTAACAAAAATATTCTTTATCAGGAGATGTGGGACACTGAAATGCTTTTGCTCTATTAAAAATGTGACCTTTCAAATGGTTTCCTCCAATTGCATACAGTCGATCATTCATTACAGCCAAAGTGTGGATTGCTCGCTTTGTGTTCATGTCCTGTTTTCGGGCCCAGACATCCATTACAGGGTCATAGCAGTACAGCCAGGGGACATATTCCCCGTTGTGAACACCTCCTGCAAAGTAAATATACTTCTGTTAATTAATGTAAATAAAGACATTGCGTTGCAGCAGGCATTGAGCTCTATGACTTTGGGTTCTGGGGGTTTTGTTGTTGTTGCTTTGGGTTCTGTTTTGGTTTTTTTGTGATATAGCAGAAATTCTAAAAGACACTGGCCTGAAATATATATCTTGCCATTGTGAACAGCTCCAGCATGGGCTGCCAAAGGTTGTGGTAATGAAGACACGTAACGCCACTCATTTGTCTCGAGGTTGTAACACTCCACACTGGACAAGTAGCCAGTTTCATTTCGTCCACCAATTACGTACAAGTTCTTGTCAAGGCGACAGGCGTAGAAACTGGCTCTCCTAAAAGACAGGGCAGAACAAAAAAAAACAAGCCAAAACCAAACCAATTAGCCACGTTAACCGTTTTGTTTTCCTCTACAGCTGACTCCCTGAAATAAAATAGCTGCTCTTTCAAATGCTACTTCAGAGAGCAGTGCCCAGGAGCTTTACATGCTTACAGCTATGCTAGAGACTGTGGCTGCTTAGCCAAACAAATGCATGCTCCACATCAAATAAAGAATTCATTTTTTATGTCAAAACAATTAGAAAACACAAATCCAGCAGAAAATACCCCTTTTCAAGGCTGTTTGTTGCTTCTTCACACCATGAAAGCTAAAAAGGTGTTCCTTAATGTTTGGGGTATTACCTTGTAAGCGATATAACAACTCAGTAAGACAAAGTGAAAAATGAGGTAGATAATGTAACAATAATAAATTATCTTGACATTCACTTTCTTTATGGTCCTTCAAGGGTCATTGTTCCCAATTTACTAAGAGAACCACATCATCAAAATTTTTCTTCAATTATCATTTTTTTCTTCTTTCTGCGGCACTGGAAATAGAACAACTTTCCTCACACTAGGCACAATATTGCATTTCCACCTTTTAACTTCAAAGAAGTGTGTCACCATCCAGTTAACTCTGAGAAAAGTTTTAGCCACCTGTCTGCTTTCACATGCAACTCAGGTATGCAGGAAAATAATTAATTTTTCTGGTCAGGACTGCTAGGCATATATTAGTTCATCTTCCTTGTGCCTCCAAAATTAATGGTGAATGTCTGCTGCTGAAGTAAAAATACAGCAGTAGACAATACTGAGAGACACTCTTTGGTGGAATCCACTTTCAGGGAAAACTGCCTGAATTATTCAGTAGCAGAAAGGTTTACTAGGGCAGAGGCCTTTAATTTTAAGCTACAATGCTATGAGAAAGAATGCAGGAGAGCATAGCTAGGTTAGGATGAAAGCCTATATACAACATACAATAACAAGAATTGTCATTCCCAAAGCTCAGATTTTCTCCTGGAAAATTTGGAGTGGCATCTGAGCCCAGAGAAAAGCAGGCAGGTTAAGCATGGCAAGGTCTAATTGACAGCTTCTGCAAAGAAGGTACACTGGAGTGTGGCTGCAGCTTTCCAAACCCCACTCTGTGGCTGACACAATGCACTCCAGTGCTTGCCCAGGCACCTGAATTTGAATCCAGGAGCAGCTGCATATTGCATTCCCAAGTCACACAGTAAATCTTACAGGCTTGATGGTCACCAGCACCATTAAGGGCTTGATCCTGCAGACTGCTGCAAGGCATTCAGGATGAGTACTGGTCCACATGCAGAGCACAACACCCTGCGATTAACAGCTCTGGTCTGTCCCAACTCCTCCCCAGACCTCCCTATAGTCATCCCATGTCTAAGTGAGCTAGCAAAGTCTGGTGTGCCGTGTCTTTAACCTCCCATCTAGTCAGGCATGTGTTCGGGAGCATTTCCTTCAGTGAAGGCACAAAGAAGATCTCTCTCCTTTACCTAGTTGCCTGTTTTCACAAAAATTACAATATGCTTTAAAGTTTTGGAGTCATTTCCCTCTTTGTTAAATGTGTCTGAGACTGGTTGGTATTTTGTAAGTTGGAGGAGAGGTCAGGTGGACACAAAGATACAGCCACGGAAGTTGCAGGGCTGGCTGGGCATTCAGGGAGCAGATCTGATGCAACGTTGCCTGTTTCTGACCTTACATTTTGGATACGATGCACACCTGACAGGGCTCTTCGCCTGCCAGGGTCACTGAGCACCTCCTGTCTACCTCTTTGCTTTCACCTTGTCTGCAGGTAGGCAACTTGGATGGTGCAGGACAGCACCCCTAGCTGAGTGGGAACACCACCCCAGAAATAAGGCTACTGAAAAAGAAGATGCAAATAGGAGGACAGAAATACTGCTGAGTGTCTCCAGCTCAATGGATGAATTAAATAAGAATATTTATCTGTCAATGGGCAGATAGAAGCTGATGGCATATATTGCCTCGCATGGTCAAGCAGCAAATTGAGCATCTATGTTTTTACCCTGATTTTCTATGGAAACAGAGCTTATTTGATTACACTGTACATATACCCATGTCTGCCTGAATGTTGTCTCCCAAACAAAAACCTGCTGGCTGATTTCAGTCTGATTTGACAGAGGGTATAGGTGTTAGAGGCAGTCAAGTGCCTATATGCTTCCTGTGAGTATGTGACAGGCCTCGTAGTGGCCCCAAAAATAGAGGTCAGGTCCTATTAGACATCAGAGAGCCTGCACAGGCAGGCACGCATTCTCCGAACCTCCCGTGTCTGACAGCCACAAGGCACAAACCCACTGGGTGCCTGTCATGAATGCCTGGGGCACTCATCTGTCCTTGAGCACCTTCTCTGACAAACCCATTAACAAACTGCTCTCACTGTGGGGTTTTTTTAGTAGGTACAATTTCCAGGCATCACTATTTTAACTAGAATTTCATTGACATTATTCTATACATGTACTCCTGGTTTCATCCACACAGTGTCACTATAAGGAATAAAAACGAAAGCGTCAGCACACTTCACTCTTCTGTTTGGGTATAGATATTCACTCAGTAGCTCCCATCACAAATATTTTAAGCTTTTTGGTTTTTCAATTTTCAATGATACAGTGTGAAAGGGGCATACTGTTAAGTGATGACTTTCCAAATTGCTTTAAAATATGATTCCGATTAAAGCATAATACAGCAATCTTTGCACAGCAACTTCTCCCACAAAACTGGAAAGACACTATCCATTCTAATCAGGTAACTGGAATGCACCTCAGGATCTGAATATGAACAATAAGACAATTTTATTGTGGTTTTCTTCAGGTTTTCTTCAAGACTTGCAAGAACTTAACATTCACTGGTCTCTAGCGTGCTTTTCCTCCACATCCCTTCATTCAATAACGAACCCAACTAACTGCTTCTTGTAAAGGGAAGTATTTCTTTCTAGTTTCCACAAATGATGAATTTATTCCCACAAACAAGAAATACAACTACCAGTTGGAGGTTTACAACTACTAATGCTATTACTGATTATTGCAGTATCTGGTCCTGATTTCAGAGTCTCTCTTAAGAGGGTATGCTTTGCTTTTTAAAAACTGAACTAATCTTAAAAAAGGGTTAACATTACCATTATTAAAGTCAAAGACTAAAATAAAATGTGAAATTGTTTTATCTCTTTTTCTGTGGCATATTTTCTTAGTTCACTCTGCCTTGCTGAGGACACTGACATGCTCACTTCCCCTTGCGCTTCTTCAGGCCCTGGTACAATGTCATGTTTTTTTCTGGTCTTTAAACAAAATGTTTTAACTTGGAATGGAAGAAAAAAGATGTTTTAAATATTACTATGTTCCATACACCTTGTACAGATCAGAGCTGAGCTGGCAAGATCCAACAGTACTGACTGAGGTGTCCAGTTGAGGCTCATGTCACACGTTCAGATACGTCTGCTACAAAGACCGCTCCTTTAGAAGGCACATTAGCCTAACTGAACTGCTCTCTAAAAAGCATGATTATTGCATTATCAGGGAAAAGCATATTTCAAAAGCTGATGACTCATTTGCTGCTTCCATAAACAAAGCACACCTGAAAATTGTACGTACTTTTCAAAAGCTTATATTTCTGAGATGTTCCTCAGATGAGAAGAAACCAAACCTAGCTTTAAAGAAAACACACCCATGGTTCTGAAACTATAAGGTGGCAAATACAAGGCCTGTGGGACGAATCCGGCCCTGTACCTTGTTTCTACCTGGCGGTAGCTCCGAGCTCCTTGCCCCTACACTCCTGCCAGTCATGTGTGCAGCGTGTGACGCGCGTTACACTGCAGGAGTAGGCTGATGTGGCCCCTGGTGAAAATGGGTTTGACACCCCTGACATAAGGGGATTCAACTTTTCTTTATAGCTCACACACTAAAATCAATCAGATATGGATTTTAGCATATGAGATAAAAAGTTTACTCATCAAATATTTCATACAGACTTTCAACTTGAGAATATACTGCCTGTGAATGAGACCCACATTTACCTGGCAGTCATTTCAAAAGAGCTATTATAGTCTATCCAGCCAATTATTCTCAGACTAAAATTCCTAAGTAGGTTTTGACTTGATGGACCATAATGACTCAGAAAAACCCATTAAACAGTCTGTCTTGTCAATGGTGCCTGCATAATGCCAGCAGAGAGAGGGCGTGACCCTGTACTCCTAGGGGGAAAAATAGCCTGTTGACTTTAATGGGAATTTTATCTGACTGAAGGAGCTGGGAAAGGAGACTGCATAAAAGCTCTCTATTGTTTGCATGATCTTCCAAAAACTGGGTCAGACCCTACCTCTAAAGGCTGCAACAACTCTGGAGAAGTCATTAGGGATGAGCAAATGAATGATTAAAAACAGTTTAGAAAGTCATCTGAAAATTCCTGTTTTTCAACAATAGACCCCATGCTTAGGAGGCTTTATAGAAAGAAACGGCAAGTCTATGAGTTATGCATCCACAACGAAAGAGGTGACAACTAACGCTGTCATAGTAAAGCCCCTTGCAGTAGGAACTATATATGAGTTTATTATTACATTTAAATAACATTGTAAAGTGATGAGATGCTAATGCATTACAGATTATTACTGGGCAGATGCTAAGCAATTGCAATGTGCAGCAGAGTTTCTACCTCTCGGTTGAAAGCAGCAGCTTCTACCAGAACACAGGGTAAGTCATATTCTTCACCTGCAATTATAAACTGATTGTCTAGTGAAATACTACTGGACATTGGAAGGAGGGAGGGAAAACGATGATAAATTGTGATCTTCTTCTCACCTCTATTTATATCATAGAATCATAGAATGGTTTGGGTAGGAAGGGACCTTAAAGATCGTCTAGTTCAAACCATGGTCAGGGACACCCTTTCCTAGCCCAGGTTGCTCAAAGCCGCATCCAACCTTGCCTTGGATGGATGGGGCATCCAAGGGATGGGGCATACACAACCTCACTGGGCAATCTGTTCCAATGCCTCACTGCCCTCACGGTAAAAAATTTCTCCCTAAATCTAATCTAAATCTACATCTACCCTCTTTCAACTTAAAACTATTACCCTTCATCCTATCAGTACACTCCCTGATAAAGAGACCCTCCCCATCTTTCCTGTAGGCATTTGCCTTTGCTGTAGTCAAAATACAGCTAATTTTATCAGTTTGCTCCGTTTCAACAGGGAACCTCCTCAGATCTGTTCCATTTGTGCTTTTTCATGCAGTGGTACAATGCAGTATTTTTTGGTGAGAAGCATTGCACACGGATCTGCATATGCACTTAGGTCAATCAAACTGAATTCTGAACAAAGACCCTTCAAAAACTCTACAGACTGACATTTTACCTCTGAAAATTAGAAAGGACAGCTTTATTTCCATGCATCTCATAATCTTAAATTGCAAGGTTGCACTGAATTCAATATATTTATGACTGTTAGACACCTGAACACTTGGGGGGCAGCCAACAGAAAAGAAGCTATAATATTTACGCCACGTGGAATAAGGAAAGTGGCTTAGAAAAGGTGGTGTGAGATCTCTTGTACATTAGATCCATGAGAAGATGGGTGTTGAACTGAAGGATGGACATTGAATACTCTTTCATAAGAACCCATTTTAATATTGGATCTTCTGCCTTCAAGATTCTTCCTGGAAAACATGCATCATTCAGTTCAGGGTTAGGAGACTTATTACCTGCCAAGGTAGGATTTGGGATCCAGAGTTAAGTTTACGCCACCTTTACTGGTAATTGCTCAAGTCTACTTGCACCTCTGCCGTTGGTACGCATGAAAGATTATGCTACTCTAATATGCATTAGCTGACAGCAACTTCAATCAAAGACTACCTGAGATTAAGAGCCCTCTGACAAGACAAGTCATGTTGAGGAGAGGTCTTCACGGCTGGTGTGGTGAAACAGGATGGGGTCAACATGGGAAGGTTTCAGTTCCCTATAAGATACCTGACTCCTTATTTACTGCAAACTCATCACAACACTTCAGTCAGGGAACATTACAGAACACGATGAAGGATTCAGAAAAACCTTTCAGACCACACTTAAGCAACCAGTAATTGCACAAAGTCCATAGTTATTTTGCATGAGTCAGCACTGCAGGATTTAGCACCTGGAATTTTGAATTTGGGAAATAAAAAAAAATTAGGAGACTAAAGGGACACAATTGTATGCTGCAGTTTTATCTCAGTATTTTCAATGCCTCTGTGGGCTTCCTCGCTCCCAGAACTAAGCTAAACTTCAGCTGCTTCTAGGATGATAAAACATATATTGAAAACACATAGCAGGTTTTTACCTCTCTTGCATGGGTGGAAGTTGTATCCAGCTGTTAAATCTGGGATCGTATCGGCTAACAAAGTTTGTACTGTGTTTCCCTGTAAAGATAGATTATTTTGACACTCAGCTGTTTGTTTCATGTATTCAACATCATGATTGTAATATATATTACATATACTTCACAAGTTGACAGCTTTTATGAAGGGTTCCCCTTTTTACAACAACGTATGATTATACTATGTGTACGGTAATAATTCAACAAATGGGGCACTGCAAGGTTTGAATTAGCAATTGCTAGCGGTAAAAGCAGACAGAGATTATTCTTGCTCTCTGTAACAAGATCTTGAAAATGTGTACTTAAATTTACTTAGAGATGCTGTGGTACTTTCACAGGCGCAATAAATCACAGCACTAAACAGAATTATTACCCAAAAGAGGGCATCCCCACAGTATTTTTATGATGAAAGTATTTTGTGCCAGGTAAAAAAAAAGGAGAATATATGCTTCTCTTTCTCCTCACATCATCTCTGTGTGCAACACGGTAAAATAATCCTTGTGCAAATAACCAGGAACTGCATAAGCCATCTGCATGGGGTATGCAGTGTTTGCAGTAGATGGTTTATTCTACCATGTACTTTGAGTGTTGTTGGAAGAAATTACACATGTGCATCGAAGGAGGAATACACTCTTAAGACTTCTATTCCTAGTGTGTTAGCTAAAATATGAAACATGAGCAACATACACCAACTAACTAGCTTATCCCTGCTGTCAAGCCCAAGCACTGTATTCAAGTCTTCACGATATTAAGATTTCACCTTATTTTACATGCAGATTGACATCAAAACTAGAAAACTGAAGCAAGAGAGTGTATGGCAATTTCCTGTAACACCTGAGACTTCAGCAGATGAGGATCTTGGAAATGGAAACCTTTGTTTATGTATGTGTGACTAAAAAATTGAATTAGAGGCTTCATAGGCCAGCAGAATAACCCAACTGCGTATGTCCCAGTTCTATAAATGGTCACTGGGTATTCTACAAGGTGAATATTTTTGCATCGGAAAAGCCTCTGTAGGATTGGCTCGCTTTGCTTGTTTCATTCCACACTTACTTCAGCACGTGTAAACAGACCATCAAGACTGCAGGGAAGAATAATGATAGAGCTAGAATTTATATTCATAATAATTTAAGATCATGTTCTACAAGGAAACAGAGACAGAAACCATGTTGACCACTCTGTCTGGAAGTAAGATCATTCCCTTGCTTATGTCATAAGCATATCCTATATGAGGAAGGTAAAGCACAAGAATGATGAATAAAGCAGTATTTCCCTTCAAATTCAGCATTCTGCCTAAGCAAGACCAAAGAACTTTATGCTGAGCACCACGCAAACGCATCTCAAGATGCAGGGTGAGATCCCCACACACTACAGGAAACTGGTCATTTTGCCACTAGGTTTACTGAAGTGAGGCTTTGCTCTTGGTCCTTACTGCAAATACTTGAGTGTATACAATTACAGACAATTCAGAAAAAGAGGCATTGAGAGCTACAGATTTAATACACAGTAAAAACAGTAACAGCAGGCTTCTTACTGGCTTTAGGTCTCACTGTTTAGGACATTTATTAATCTAGTTTATCTTATGGCAGGCGACAAAGATACTTGGCTTGTTGTACCAAGGAAAACAAAAGCTGAAAGGGTATGGGAGGGCTGTCTACAAAACATCAGAGGAACAAATCTTCAGGAGGGGAAAAACTAGTAAGCCAAAGGACAACTTTGGCATGAGAACTAGGCGATTTAGACAGTCAAAGAATACATTTTACTGGAAATTGGAATGAATCTCCTAGTCATTTACAGCAATTTGATTCTGTAACAGTTTTCCAACAGAAGTAGGGGCTAAAAACCCAACAGCATTTTGAACAGAGCTTAGAAAATTTACAATATGGGACTATATAATGCCTGTGGTGGCTGGAAGAGGACTTGATGACCTAGTTAAGCTGCCTAGTGTAACTGGTTTGACTCTAGTTTAATTTTGGAATTCAGTTTACATGAAAACCATATCTATTATTTTGCCTTGCTCATCAGTCAAGAAGTTTACACGTTAGGAAGCACCTGTCTGAATACAGAAACCGTAGTAAGTGATCAGAAATTGGGATTAGCAAATCACACCAATGGGACAAAAGGAGGCAGATGTTGCTGCTTTGCTCTCTACAGGAAGGTCTCTGTAGCAATGTCAAAAGGTGAAGGGCTCTGAAGATTATGAAGGTTGGTCTTAATCCATGTTTGTGTTCTGCCACCTGCTCTCATCAGCATTTATTCGTGAAGGGATCCCTTATGACTGGAAAGGAATAGCCATAGGAGGATGTGAAAAAAAAGAGAAAAACTGTCTCCCGCATTCTCCAGGTTGTCAAGAAGCCAAAGGAGTAGTATAGAGGGTACAAAGGTGCTCCTCAGAGTCCACCCAGCTTCTAAAGAACCTGCAGGTGTGATGGCTAAGGAAGAGCACGGCATTCCTTCCATTGCTCTCATCTCAAAGGTAATTCTATCCACCGGAAAAACATCTGGCACATTCTCATTCAAACCAAAACACTTGCAATGTTCTGGGCAAGACAGTTCCAGGTAGGTCCACATGAAAGCCCTTCTGTACTATGAGGATAGACGACAAGGGCCTTTACATACACTGAAGTCAGTATATGCAAGCAGTTTCCATGTAGTTGCACATATAAAGCAAATCAGTTTCAAGTAAGAAATAGGACGCAGTTTGGGTTTTTCAGATCCGCTTTTTGCGACAAGCAAGGTCCATTTCTCTTGGGCTAAATTTGTGAACTGATCAGTATCAGCAACGCTCCTACCTCTTTTATTCCCACCTTCTCTATAGACAAATCACAGCTCTGTTATTCATAGAACAAGGAAACTGTTAGACATCCTATGGCAATGTCTTCAGCACAGAAATTGATCTAGGTGGCCTCAGACCTAAGATACTGAATGTGCTGCCCAGGGAGGTGGTGGAGTCATCGTCCCTGGGAGGTGTTTAAAAACAGATTGGATGAGGCACTTAGTGCCATGGTTTAAATGGTTGGTGTTGGGTCATAGGTTGGACTAGATGACCTCAGAGGTCTTTTCCAACCTGTGATACTGTGATACCATCCATCTCATAGCTGTGCTCAACTGCTATCTCAGATGCAGGACATGTCCTCATTCTTACATCTTTCCATCATCCTGTGACTCAGTTTTCACATCTTTGGGTAGTTGTACTTCTTTTCTTTCATCCTTTGTGTGACACAGCTATTTAATTATAAACTGTCTAGAAAAAGGCCTGCCTCTTATTATCCATATGCCTACCACCAAGCACAACAGGGGCCCTCAGTTGTTGGATGTGGATGATGCTCCTAAAAATAATTATCATTAATGATGCCACGCTATCTCCTGTTTAATGTAAAGGAGATCCAACAATAGAACTGAAGGGCTCTTCTCCTAAGACATTCAGTGATATTTCTAACTATACCGGAAATACGCTTATAGGGTGGACCGGATTGTTTGTCTCATGTTTTAGGAAGTGAACAGATGTAACAATTTTCTATAATTTGGTTTAGTGCAGATGCTGAAATGGGGCATTCACAATAAAATATATGCAGTATATGTAATTTCAGCTGGATCCTCTGGTGTTTTAAAGTAAAAATGTGTACCTGCAAGCTGTTTTATGGTTTCTCAGTCATAATTATCTCTGTTACACAGACTGCTACAACTACAACTCTTTCTTTCTGCGCAAGCTTTTTAACAATGTCTTGACAATTTTGTGAATTTTGCAAGGCATGGTACTCTCCTTTTGCTTTGCTCAGAAGCCTGTTAAATTGTTTAATTTCTCTTTGCAGTAAATTTATGAAGTAATCAAATCAAAGAAGGTAGCAGATAATCTATACAAGAAGCTCTTGCACAAGACTAAAAAAAGGACCAGTTTAAGAATCTCAGAGTCTAGATAATTAACACATTAACAACTTTAGCTGCAAGTATCAGGTTTGACAATAGAAAGGAAGCATTCATCTACTGCAATTGCATTATTATATTATGACTGGAAGGAGACTGGAAATGAAGGTTAAAATTCTTAACAGCTGCTGCCTGGTGCATGCACTTGAAAGAGTCTGTTCTGCTGCCTGTAGCATTTCTCAAGGGATGTGGGAGCTGATAAATGATGGAGATGGTAATGCTAAAGTACCAGATATTTATTACATGAATATCTAAACGTAGCCTTTACTAGGTTCAACAATTAGGCTGAGGGTCCTCAAAATCAGTTGCTAATGACTACATCAGCTGATGGACAGGCAGATAGAGGAAGGCAGATGCTGCCTGTGCCTTTTAATATTCTATACATACCATTAGGGTTCCATTGGTCTTCTCCTCCCAACACAAACAAGAAGTTTTCCACTTCCACGACACAGTGATGGGCACTGTTATATGGCATAACTGCAGGAAAAGCAAGAATTATTTGTCAGTTCAGGGCACTGATTCCATCAAATATTTCCAAAGGCACAAAATACAACACTGGGATTACATCTGTATGAAATAATAGGGGAATGCAGCACCCCAAGCATGTATGTCCACTGAATTAGTAGCAGACAAAGTCACTTCTTTGTAATTCAATCTTCCAAACAATTGACGGAAAAAAGCTAGAATTTGGGTCTCTCAGTGCCCCCCCCCAGCTGCCTCATATGCTGCTCTAAAAACAACTTGTAAAAAAGGGGTGAAGTTGCTCGATATTTTCCTGAAAATAAGCAGATGCTAGGAATCCTAGTATGCTAGCAAACATTAAAAAACCTCAGCTCATCTTTGTTCTGCTGGTAATGTTTCCACAAGAAAGAGTCAGTGTGTTCAGTAGCTTTCTATTACACAGCAATGAACAAGCTGCATTTCCATACAGTTTTAAGTTTTTAAATTAAGGTCCTGCTGATTTAATGCCTTTTCCAAATGTATACGCTTAATTTCCTGTACAATGTCATTAGCAGCACAATCACACATTTCCTATTCATCTAATCAGGAAGCCCTTTGTTAACAAAGATCAAAACTGTGGCATTAGGTTTGCAATATCCCTTTTTTTTTGGAGGTGTTGGGATTACTATGGACCAACTACAGTCATAATAATCTATTTTTTGATATTTACATTTTCCACTGCAAGTGCTAAGATACAAAAACCAAGGGTTATATATGCATAATGTGCTCATATTATTGCAGTGTGCTGTACAGTACTACTGTGATACTATATGGTAAATTTAAACTTACACAGCATTAGTTAACATACCACATAAAGTAATTTTGGCCCAGTGACACCAGTAGGAAAAATGATGTCCTTGTTCAGCTCATCATATGGGCACCTTAAATCTAGGTGAGGACAAATGGCGAGGTGATGTGCATGTACAGGCAGGGAACTTATTGCTTGACACGGATCAACAGAGCACTTAGGAAACCAGTGCAGTGGGAAATCAATATGACTCAGGGCCAGCTCTTACTTTGTGCTCTTTTGCCAGTGCCAAAAAAAAAAAAAAAAAAAAACGAAGCAGCCTATCTCACACTTGGATTATTTTGGGTGATATATCTCTCATTTCATTTGTTTTATTATCTTTTATTTTTCTCAGAATGCAGTTGTGCAGTATAGCATATGCAAATAATAATAAGCAGAAATACGCACAGCTTTGTTATTTAGGACACATTTTCTTAAAGATCAAGTGGGCTCATTTAAGGTTCTTACTGAAGTTTTTGCCAAGGAAATGATGAATAAGTAAGGTACATTTGCAATTTCTAGTAAAGGTCGAATATCATTTTCATACTCTATGCTCTTACAAGTCATGTAAGTGAAGCGGTTCTTAAATTGGGCAGCCAGGTACAATGGAAGTTTATTAATTAAGGTTATTTGTTACTAATATACTTTATATAACTGGGAAGTAATCCTATACTAGATACTGCATAACATTTTGTACTACCTATAGATTCCTACAGTGGGATGAAAGCATGAAAATATTTTTGTTATCTTTTTAGCCCCTATACCATATTTATCTCATTCTTTAATCTCAGACATTTTCCCATTTCAAAATTCTCTCAAAAACCTGATACTCTCCTTATTTTGCGGATATTTGTATGATAGAATTAATTTGGGTCTTCCACAGGAAATCTGTTCTCTTCCTTAGGTACATTTTGGGACCTCTTCTCTCAAGAAGAGACTCCCCAGGATGGGACTTCAGTTCTTACCTCATTCAATGGTCTATTATGGTTTCAAATTAGGTCCAAGCCAGTGGCTGTACTCTCAACTCCTTTGGTCAGTCTGGAGAGATCCAGCATTTATCAGAACTGTCTGCAGGCAGCACACATGCGTATTTTTCACGTGCTATGTTTTCATTTTTACAACCATTTTTGTTTATTTATCCTCCACTTTGACACAAACAGGGCCAGTAGAGGAAGAAATTATATTTTAAGCTTTTATGCTGTTCTCATGCATATAAACTATGCAATAAGACTCCCACACTTATGATGATAATTAAACCTTGAAAACTAAGGGCTTAATCCTAGCTCCTACTTAACTTGATGGCAACATTCCCACTGATATGGGATTGGGCCCGAATGACCTGAACTACCATCCGTAACTCATGGGAAAGCTAAAGGGAGGCTTGCCTTAGAAAGGAAGGTAGTATTTGGCCTTCAGAAGGAAAGGTGACTGCAATAAAACATGGCAGACCTTTACTATAACTTTTGTTTACCAAAGAACTTTGGGAAAAATTCTGTTCTTGGTGCCACGAATCTGCCCATGGGGCTAGAAGGGGCTGGACAAGACAGGGAGAATGGAGCAACACTGTGGATATCGAAGGAGGGAGTTTTGGCACTGAAACTGTGAAACTGCCGATACCACAGTCTTCCGCACTGACCAGTTTCAGGGTCTCTCATAATCATGAGTTCTATATAGAATAAAACTATGGAACGCATAATATTTTTACAGCTATAAAATGCCCCTTGAACATAAAACTTGTGCTGTAAACCATTAATTCCTTACGAACCCATAATTTTGCATAGATATAGACAAAATTACTCAGCAATCAGCATGCTAAATTCAGCCTTTAGTAGAAACAATCTTCTCAAACTCACTGGGTTTGCCAGGGTTTACAGGAAGAATTTGGCCCATCACACAGACTGGCCAAGTTGTTGCTTTCATTAATTTAATGTAAACTTTTGTTTGCTGATTTGCTTTAATAAGGCAAAAACCCTATCTTCTCCCTTTTTTGATTTCAACTCAGTCGAACACCTGCCTGCCCCGCAAAAAGGGTATTTGAAGAGAAGTTTGTACGCCATGCTCAAACACAGCCCAGTGTGAGTTTTTAGCGTGTCAGTCAGTGAGTTAGAGGGAAAGGGTAAGGAGAAGCTAATCAGGATGAAATGAGATTAAAGGCTGTCTAATTTTACAGCAACTGTGATCCATCAGCCACTGTGAAAGTGACAGTGGAAATGAATGATGGAGACAGACAGGTGGGGCTGTACATTTCACTGATTTATCCTCAAATGCACTGGGCCTTATTTTATTGAGTGAACATGACCGCATTTATCATGACTGTCATCTAGGCCCACTTCCCTCCATTTAAAAAGGTCACTTTACTAGGAGGGAGTAGGATAGAGGCACTTTCAAAACAGATTTAAAATTTAATAACACATGTTTATAAAACCCCGTGCAAGAATTCTCAACTTTATTAACGATTGATTTAAAAGGAAGGAGAAAAGACTACTAAAAGGAGGAGAAGCTGAAAAAAAAGCCATGGTCATTTGAGAAACATGCTTATCTACCAAGGTGATAGGTGCCAGAGAACTATGTGAGATGGACAGATATAAACAAATCAGTTGGAGTGGGTAGAAACAACCTCCTCTAAGTCCCTGCCCCTCTCATACGCTTCCCAAAGTTCGGGGGGGGTCTATGGTTAACAAACTTGTGCTTTCCTGGACCAGAAGCACAATTGAGTCCCAGCAGCCCTACAGAAAACACCCCCACCAGCCCCCTTCCCATGCAGTTTCTCAGGTACATATAAGTAACATCAAGGTCAAAACCAAATCGGTGATTTATACTTGAGAATGATCTGGAAGACAGTGGAGTCCAAGACTGCAATGGTATTTGTTAAGAAATACTTCACTACACAAACACCAGTGACATTGTGCAGAAGGTGACACTCATGGATGTTCTTCAGATACAAACAAAGGTAGAAGACACAGTAGCACTCTATATATCAGATCAGGATAGCCGTCCCAGGCAAAACTTGTCACATATACCAAATCTCAGCTAACGAAAGGCATCAGATAATGCTCTGGGACTTACTTTAAAAAACAGAGTCTATAGTCAAACACTCATGAAACCAAATCATAATGCCTAGAAAGCCAGCCAGATGCAATGATGCCCCAAAGGCACCTTCAACTTTTGTATGGGGGGTGATAGTGACACACCTCACTCACCTAAAAAACAATAATGTGTGCTGTTCATCTTACCCAGTTTTGCTTAGTTTCTACCAACAACCGCACATTTAGGAAACAGCATCTGGTTGACCTTCATACATTAATTAAGGGGTCATCAGCTTCTCTTTTTCCTTAGAACCCAACATCCCTTGTCTATTGTCACTTCAACGCTAACTAGCAGGGAAGAAGGGGAAACAGGAGTAGTATTTTTCAAGATAGAAGGAAGGATAAGTTCTGGTCCCAGGAGATCTGAAAGTTGTGATACAGCCCATTGCCATTCCTCTGCTCCGCTAAAAACTCCTTTCAGAAACTGCACTTGATTCTTCTACTCAGAATTAAAAAAAAAAAAATCCATAGATTTTTCACTGTCCTGAAAAGTTCATCTGCTTGGGATATAGCAGATATGGTCATGAAAGCCAAGAAACCTCTTTCTCAGCTACTGCACAGCTTCAGTATAGCCCTTTCAAGACTCAGTACACATCAAGAAGCCATGCTTATCATCTCTAATGACCTGTGGAGATGATGCAGGAGAAGAGTGTGTTTCCAGAACCAGGATGTCATTACCAGAGGACACATGGAGTTAACGATGACCTTCCACAATATTAACAACCTAACCTGTTGACTGCTACTCGAAAACTGGTTATTTCCATGGCTTTCCAGAGGGCAGAGTAAGCTGAGAAGATGTCCGTTTCCATTACAGAAGGGACCTACAAACTCACTTTAGGAAACTGCGATTTGCTCATGGCAGAGATACAATATTCATTTCATTCCCAACCCTCTCTCCAAAGCACTGGCGAGACCATAACTGGTCCAATTATTTCTTGAGAACAGAGTATCAGATACTGTTCACTTTTCTTTGGTTCATGCATCATTTGCAGGAAGACTATGCATTTATTACTGAATGTTACTTGTTATTTCTCATCAAGGAGGTTATATAAATAAACGCTAGGATTGCTCTGTGGATTGTACACTTCCATTGTTTCGTATTTAATAACTGTGGGGAAAGACTGACCACAAATAAGTATGAAATTCTAGCCTCGGTGAACATGGTGGGAGCTTTGCCATTGAGTTTAGCAGCACCGGGCTTTTACCCACTGGTATTTTCTGCTCAAAAGATAATGAAACAAAGTTAAAAGAGGAGAATAATGAACAGTACACGGCAAATACTTCCATTAACATTCCTATGGCTGAACTGCACTCTTTTACCTCAATTTCAAGCAAATATGTGGGAAGTATTTTTTCTAGTAACACACTAATGCCAATCTTTAGTCTGAGCTCAACTTACTGGGGGTAGCTGGGACAATCCCACAGCAGTTACTCTAGTTACTGTAAGCAGAAAATCTTAAGATGATCAGGATGAAGCACCGTGCCTCAAAGTCACCTTTAAGAACAGATACCTGGTACAGCTCTGGTCCAGCCTGCATCACAGAGAACTCCATCAGCTCAGCTAGGGACTTCACAACCTCTTCAGCTTCATGTCAGTTTTGTGGCAGCTCACATCACAGTTAAGATGGACCCAGGCCAGCAGAGTTCATCTAGGACACAGCCCCTAATTCACCTGAGGCCACAAGTAAGCAAAGGCAAAATTCCACCCTAAATCTACCCACCCATTCAAGACAACATAAGCACTAAGAAAAAGTTATGTGAGCAGATAAAGTCATTGGAATCACTCATAACATGGTGGCATTTATTTCATGTTAATTATTTTGCATTATGAAGATACTTCTTATTAATGAAAATATCACATTTTTCATTCAATGTTGGGAGTTATGATTTCGATACATTCTCTGGAATAACAGCCAGGCTTGTTCAGCCTGGATCTCAATTTATTTGTTTTAAAGGGCTAAAATTTTCCTTTGTGAGCATCTAAAATAAGACACTTCTTAAATTCAAGTTGAAGCACCAGACGAGGCAAATAATAACATCAGGAATAGCTGGCATGCTCAGCTCCCCTGCAAAATAAATTTTTTCAAGTTACTTGGATGCAAGCTCTAAGTACAGACCTCCTTACTTCCATGGGTGAAACTCGCACCAAGGCAGAAAGTTTTACTAGGTTTTCAGCACAACATATATTTGGCTGTTTGCAAGAAAGCTGCAAGCACATTATTTGGATTTCATCTGAATAATACAATAAAGCTGCCTACTTAGATCAACAGTGTCCGGATAAGGTGCATTTCACTTTAAAAACTGATGCTCCTGTACTAAAAACCTGACAGTGTATAGCAAACCTATGCCCACCCATCTCTCCCCCCTTGCCACGTCCCTCATGGAAATGACTCCATTCAGCTGAACCGCCAATTCAGCACCTGAGAAGCACATGTAAGTGAATACACCAAATTTCTTGGCATTACGTGGAGCAGGGGGATGTCATACATGATCCTGTGAGAAGGTTTAAAGCCACAGTTTCTCTTGGTTTATCTTCTGTGTAGCCACCAATCTGCTGAAGACTGTCCCCTGCCAACCAGATACCCCACCAATTCCCATGGGCTGTTTATCAGAAAATACTTGTACACCACCATGAGTTATGCAATGTTACCTCAGTGACAGTTCCTCCCCAGTAGAATATGCTGTGTACCTACTCAGGCCTGGATTTACAGTCTCTAAAGTAGAGCACAACATATATTACTAGGGAATGACATCTTGTCACATCATAACAGTCTCATGATGAAACATTCATGCGTGACATTTCACACAACAAAATCCCCTCATGAAGGAAATGATGAATGGTCCCTGATGGGAGAAAACTATGGCAGAGTTGCCAGAAAGCTCCAGAAAGAAACACTATTTTGTCCCACTGGAGGCTTTCAGGTCCTCCAAGATGTTAGCTCAAGGACGTGCAATTCCTTTTCTAACAGTCCCACAGTATAGAAGACTCTGACCAGAAGTGATGTGATAATGGTCAACTCCTTGTGACCAGTTGTACCCATTTGTGGCTCAATTTTTACCCGACCTTATGATACATCTGGTCTCTTCTGAAGGTAACCTTCTAAGCTCAGGACAACCACTGTCTTTTCCTGTCCAGATCCTGTTTGTGCTGCTCAGGGACCCATGTCTTTAAAAGAGTTCAGAAAATGCAGCAAGATCTTACTTGGCCGCCACTGTTCCAAAAGTTTAATCTTTCGCCATTGTTTCTTTTGGTCTCATTACTTCCTATGCTGCCCTCCATTCTTGACTCAAATATTTTTTAGAGCAACCAAAAGACTTTTTTCCTCCCAGTAAGATTCAAATTCACTCATAATAGATAAATTTAAACCTTCAGAATTACACTGCTACAGATTTTTTACTTTTCCTTTTAAATACTTCAGTATTCACAAACAAAAGGTTTTGTTTACAAGAGAGACCAGCACATACCTGAAGCACCAGACATAAAACAGAGGAAGGTGGGAGGATCTGTCCCGATGCATATCACTTGGAGAAGAAGCTTTAAAAAGTGATTTCTTTCCCAGAAGACATCAGGTCTGGGCACTCAGACCTGACCTGGAAGGGTCCCATGTAGGTATGTCGCAGTGCGTCTCCAGTCCTGTCTTTGGCCTTGTCTCCTGGAGGTCTTTTCCAACCTTATGATACTGTGATACTGTGATACTGTGACTTTGGACCCATGATGAGGTCTGTCCTCATGGAGCCGCTAGCGCCACTGCACTTCGACACATACTCATCAGTGGGAACAATGCTGTCTAAGTAAAGACTGCAACCTGATTTTTCCCTTGACTCTGCATGTTCCTACCAGCACCCTGATAAAAAAAGGCACTTGGAGATGCCCTGGCTGAGCTTAATGTTCTCATTACCATCAAAATGGTTGTTCAGATACCAGGAGAGGACTGTCTCATTGTTGACAATTTTCCCATAATGGACAGAATTAAATCTAATTTATAATATTCTTTTTTTGCTCAGAATGGGCAGTAAGAGCCTGCTCTAAAATGTACTAACCATTGGGCAAACAAATATAGAAGAAAACACAGGAATCAATCCACACAAATTGGGTAACTCCAACAGAACCATGCAGAAATGTTGCTTTCCTAGACCTCCCCACCGATGTTCTCCCAAGGAAGAGAAACAGCAGACCCACAGGCAATTTTCAAATTCAGGGAATGAAACTTGGCCTGGGCAACAATAAATCTATACATAGAAGATGAAATAAGGGTGTATATCTGAAAAAAAATCCATTAATAGATTTGGACTAAATTTATGTTAATTTTCTTTTGCTTTCTATAATAACAGCACCAGTTAATATTTTCAGAGAAACAGCTACAAAAAATGTGTTGTGAAGTCTAATCATAATGATCAGAAAAAATCACTCCATATGAGCATTCATACCAGAAATTTTATTCTATTTCTTCGAAAACCCTTTGTGGATTTAGAAAGCATCCAGTCAGGAAACAGAAGCAAAGCTGTGTTTCTTAAAATTAAATACAAAGCTGAATATCATAGCACGAGGAGCTACTATTTAAATCAAGCAGTGTCAAAATTCATGGGCTGAACCATGTTCACACAGGATCACCAATAATTCACAAATCACACACTAGTGCATGGTCATGGACTGACAAACAGGATGAAAGGTCAGATTAATTTAAATCACTGGCCATGCCAGGACTGCAGGATTTGACATGTAGAGTAGAGTACATTAAAGTTGACACGATAGATTGCAAACACTTAAAATATACATAATTAACTATCTACAACTTGCTTGCATTTTTTGTTGAAGAAGCTAATTTTGCATACACTATTGTTCATGAAAATGTAATTTTGAGTTAGTTAGGTGAAGGAAAGCTATGACTGAGATACAGAGTTTGCATGAACAAAACTTGGATTCCTTGTGCCAGATTCTGGTGTAGGCTGAATTCAAGAGGGAATGAAACGGAAATGAATAGATAGGGATAAGTCAGGTCAGGTCAGAGGGGATGTGGCAGAAAGGACTAGGACTGGAGGATGAGATGCCAAAGTCTGCGAATACACCAGCACATATTGATCCAGAGCCCCAAGTCCTGGCCCCTTCATACTCCTCTGCTGTCAGCATATCTACGTGGACATTTGTGGTGTTTAGATCCCTTGGTTCATGGGGTGCTTAGCCTCCACTGTCACCAGCAACTTCCTGAATTCAAAAGGCAGTAAGCCAGCCTACATGACACACTTTTTCTCAGCATACCTTAAAAGGTAGTTTCACTTCCAAGTCTATGATGTGCCAGAGATGTGGGGCACTCAGAAGTCATGGACTGCTGTTGTGAGAGGCTGCAGTGCACATCTCCTCTAGCATCCCTTTGTTTATTTATACTGGCACGGTCCTTAAAACAGCCAACTGTGACACTTCCCAACTGTCTATCTTGCTGAAGGTTAAGTTCCACAAACACCAGAGACCTGCAGAAGCTGTTGCTGCAAGAAATATTTCTGTTCTTTCTTGTCCCAGTTTTTATCATTCCTGTGATGGCTGATGCATGCATACAGCCAAGTATTAAACAAGAATAAAAGCACACTATTTTTTTAAGGTGCATTGAATTTGACATGGATTTGTTCCCCACTAAGCTTCCTGGCCTTGCCTCACAAATTGGAGTTAGGAGTGCGAGGCCATGAGAAGGGACGGACTGATCTACCAGCAGTAGCACTTATAGCAGTTGTGAAACTACAACCTCTACACACAACACAAAACTATTGAAATGGGTCTAACTCTGTTGCTGTGGCCCTGCTCTTCTCACAGCCTAGAAATATAGGCCCCTCTTTGTGCCAGCACAGTCTCTCCTCAGCATCTCTCAGTGAATCCTTTCAAAGCAATCATCTGGTGGAAAGTTAACCCAGAAAACAAGAGAGTATATTTTCATTTTGGTTTAATGCCCTGAGCGGGCTCACTCAAGAGTCAGATGAGTTCCAGCAATGACATGAAGAAGGAGACAAGACCACAGGATGGGGCTAGGGTGGAAAGGAACGTGAAAAACAGCAACAGCCTCATCTACCACATGGCAACGCAAGGGATGAAGCTATTACATGAATGAAGCAGGTAACAGTGAACAAGATCTCTGATTGCAAGAGGTTGCTTCACTTCTGGAAGATGTGTAGGGAGAGGCTGGAGGCTGCAGGAGCAGATGGAATTTCTCACAGTTAAGGTAGCTGTGCCTTATGAGATCTCGTCCCTGCCTTTGCCACACGATTTTCTTGCAGTGCTAGACAAGTCCCTTAGGTTGACTTTTTCCACTGCTACCTGTTTCCCCTTTTTTGAGAACACTAATTATGTGTGCTTCATTTTTGGAGAGGCTGCTCTGATCCCTGTGTCTGATACGCAGGAGTAATCTATGCTCACTCTTGTTAACTGAAGTAAGTGGGAGAGGGGAAGCATAGTCTAAGGAGTCTTGAAATGGGCAGCCCCAAAATTTAACCTCCTTGCACCTCCGTTCCACATCTGCAAAATGAAAATAACGACAGACTATGCTCCTCACAAAGATGATGGTGAAAAATACCATAATGAATGCTAATGAAGCAGTTGGCCCCGGTTGTTGTGAAGAATATAAAGAAAATCTCTTGAAAAAAACCTGTTTTCAGAAGATTTCAGTAGCATGTGACAGACAGGATCTACTTGCCGAACAACACAGAAAACAAAATACCACCAAGAGAAATTCAGCACGGTCCCTTCTGTGCACTGACATGTGACCAAGAATAATATGTGATATCATTAGAGATTGTATCTTAATGCTTATGCAAATAGAGGCCGAATTAAGGTTGTAGAACCAACTTAATTCTCATATTTCCTAATTCCGGTGGGCTTGGTATCACTGTCTGCCTAACGTTTTTTGAAGTTTGGTGTAAGACCCTTGTGTGTGATCCACCTGGGGTCCTTACCCTGCAGCTGCTTCAGCATCTCTGGATAACCCACACAATAGCTGTGGAGTCCAAAGTCTACCGAGCCCATGGCTAGTTTCAGGAGCCTTCCTCCTCCTCTTCCTCCTCCTCCTGCCGCATTTCCTTCTGCCGGCAGTTCGAGGCCAAGCCACTAGATGGGGTGCTGTGAGCCCGGCTCTCCCCTCCCCGGGAGAGGTATTTCAATCATCTTTTGGCTTCAGGTTTTGCAGCCAACCAAAAAACAAAGGGGTGAAACGCAGCACAAAAAAAGACATAGCCAGCTTCCTCCCAAGCAGTTAACTTCTGCTTGTTCCTCGTGTTCGGCGTGAAAGGGAAGAAATCAAATGGAGTAGGCAAACCCCAGCGAACGCTTGGCACATCAATCCTGAAGGATGCTGAGCCACCCCGTCTGCAATAGGCACGGCGGATGCTCAGGCTCTGGCACGGTTATCAGTCATACCTGCTTTGCCTCGTCTTGTCTCAGCTCTCCGAACCCAGACTGCGTGAGGATCAGTCAGCGATTTCTCTGGCAGTCCGCACACATTTGCTTTTCTACTCCATGCGCCAGTCCCAGTGAAACATAGCAGGCACAGTTCCCTTCCCCACCAACACACGGCTCCTCTCTCTCTCTCTCTCTTAATAATGATCTGGAAGCTAGGTAAAACAACATTCTCACTTTTGACAAAGAGTGTGCTTCCTCATTAGAGGGGTAAGGAAGGGGAAAGAGGACATGAAGAAATTTACAGGAACAAAAAAATTCCTTTCTAAATAGTCATTCCTTTCCAGTGAAAACATAGTGCTTTACTTAAGGTTAACTCCAAACTGGACCGCATAAAGGTGGCCTTATTAGAGCTCTCTTCTTGTCTCCCTAAAGAACAACTATTTCAGGAAGCACACAGAAGCTGAAGCGTCCCTATTCCATCAGGAATATGGGAAGGGACTGGTATTTTCCTACCTACACACCACTGCTGAATTACATCTTCTCTCACTCTTTCCCAGCTACTTACAAGAACCGTCCCTCTAAAGGCATCATCCAGCTCAATAACACTACTTATTAGTAAACCTGTATATCTTCTCTCACCCTTCCACAAAACTACGGATATCCTTGATCTTCCATACAGTATGTTTTTATAACCCACCCCATCCCTGCAATCTTCTGCAGACTCCTCCTCTTCTTCTCTATGGCAAGAGATGGAGAGAAAAAAAAAAGCCAGGCTCATTTTGAAGTCAGTCTTTTCTTTTGCTTGTCTGGTATGGGTAAAAAAGCCCTCCTCCCACTCAGCAGAGGAAGATGACCTGAGGGCACCTGCTGGGGATGTTGCTAACACTGGGCAGCAGTATAGACAAGGGTAAGCATGCTGTCAATTCTACTCTTTCCCTCATCAATGAGATAAATTGCAACTTGCAGCCTGTCACAGCTAGTGCTGCATGGGCCTACATCATGCTAGTGTCTCAAAAGTCATCTTGAAAGAGCCACACACAGGAGAACACCCAAGCGGCAATGCAGCACTTTCTATGGCAGGATTACACCTTAGCTGTGAATTGGGAGATGAGCATGGACAAACAGATTTATGCTGCCCAACAGTATGTCCTGTCATATACCCTGCAGCTGGAAACTCAACTCATCCTTTGTTCCTGATGCATCTGGATTTTCACAGAGAAACAGATGCAAAAAAATGTGGCAGAAAAAGAAACAAAAAGGAAATAATAAGAAAAGGGCACTTAAGGATGCATAGTACATCATTACCAGACATTAATACAGATCGATCAAGAGTGAGGAGTTTGCAGTCTTCCTATAAATTAATAAAGACAGAATATAATTCCAGATGCAGTGTATTTGCTCATATATATTCATATGGACACTGTTGAGCCATGTCTGGCTAAAATAAATGTGGTTTTACACAAATTAGGTTATCACTGATACAAACAGGTTTGATTCATGCTACGGAGCATGAACAGATGATCAACAGCATTGCTTTGGTTTAGCACTGTGCTTGTGAAAGTCACCACTTACCAGCTAGGCTGCAGTAATTGCTTCTAGACTCTCACAATTAGAAAACATCGCTAGCTTAAATTACCTTAAAGTACTGATTGGATTGTTTACAAGAACACATTTTACCTTACATTTGTAACCACCTAGGAACATGAGCAGTAGCAGGCATTGTGGCTCAACTAGTGGGTGCTACCTTGGAGAAAAGTAGATGAGCTGGATTTCTTGCAATCCTTTGACTGTTACAAATTTACAGACGCTTCAGACTCAAAAAGATTCCACAGATGACAAGCAAACAATAAGAGCAACTACCTGCAAAATGAGGTGGCGAAATCAGCATACTCCATATGTCTGTGTACCTTATTTAAACAGTACAATACCACCGAAATCTTACACGGTTGACACGTGCCCCCAGAAGAAGTATTTTTATTAAATACTTTGGTTAAAATTCTGTAGCATCCTTAAAGCCAAATTTCAGACACTGAGTCTGCAAAGACAGCTCCACATGACTTTCAGATGATAAGTCCTTGTCATTATTTTGTTTTCTGACATAAAGAAGCACTTTCTGGCATTCTGCAAAATGTAGGACGTCTCAGTGATTGCAAAAACCTGTTTGGGATACTTTGAGATCAATGTCACTTGAAGTTCACAAATACATTCATTCCTGTTGCAGTACCAGAGTGCACAAACATTGTTTTGATAAACATGGATACTAAGCTTTTTTGCAAAAACTTTGTTGTCAAATCACATTAGAAATGTTGGGGGCTTAGTTATTTGCTCCCTTCTCTATGGAACAAGTATTGATAACCCAAAACATTTTCCAAAATGACAATCCAGACCACTAAATCCAAGACACTACATATGTTTGATGCCCCTTCAATTTACTTCCTTCAATTTACTTTTAATTTCAACCATAAGATCAAAACTTCCCATTTAAAAAATAATCAGTTGAATCACAAAGTTTTGTCTTAAAATACTAAATGTGTACGATCAGAGATAAAATTGTAGGCAACACTGCTATAATGTAACTCTGCAGCAACCTCCCAGAAAAAATCAGAATTAGGCACTCAGGTTTCATTTTAGATGCATGACAAAGGTCAGTATTATTGTTGTGCTCTGAGGGGACAGTCCCAGGGTAGAACTGTGAGTACTGAAATTGTTATGGTGTGGTATAGCGAGACCAGAACAAACTTCATGTTACTGACTTAGCCCAAACTGGTATAGTCTTGGGTTCTCTTTTGTTTTAAAGGCCCCAGCTGGTCCAGGGCCCGAGCTCAGCAAGTGCTGTATCCACTGCTGACAGGAAACAACTCATTAAAAAGGCGTATAGAAATGATCAACAAATGGGTAAATCAAATACTTCTTTCCAGATTTTTAGTATCTGCTGTGGGTTGCTCCAGTGGACAATCGCAAATCATTTTAAAGTAGAGCAGACATTAAATTCGTAATAGATTTCATCCACAGATTTCAGGGATTGGTATGAATTCGGTCCACAGAGTTCACTTTTCTTGCCTTTAATAGCCCAGCCTCTCCTGTGCTTGTGGTTTTTTTTCCATGACACTTACATGACATTTTTGCACTAAGCTCGTGAGCCCACCCAGGACGAATTCCAGGCACAGACTCAGCAAGCAGCTCTGGTATCTGCCCTCCCTGTCCAACTACAACCCCCAACAAACCCAACCAACCAAAACCAGCTGCTTTCTCACTCTGCCTGCACCCTCCATGGGTCTCCTTACACCCAGAATTGGTGCACAATCGTTAAGATTACCAGTACTTTGGTGCTACCTCTAAAGCCTTGCTTCTGCAAAGATGAGACTTTCTATCCCTGGTCATGCACCCACAGGCAGCTCCAGCACCCTGCTGCTCTGTAACCCCTGCAAAGCCTCTGAGCATCGGGGGAAATGCAGGCTCTCAACAACACTTTCTGCGTACTGCAAAAGAGTAATCAATGACTTCAGAAGCAGAGACAAATAACTTTGGTATCGTATGGTGAAATAGACAGCCTTGGAAGAATTTTTTTTGTGAAAATCAATAGGTGATAGCTCAATAGAACTTTTCTGTATGAAAACGTTTTCTCTTGACACAGCAAGTTTAGCAATATTCAAACATTCCTGTTGAACACTACTGTTCTGTGCCATGTAAAGCCAGAGGACTTAGTTCTCTAAGGAATCAGTTGTTTTCTGAGGATCATGAATTATTTTCCAATATTGAAAGTTTCAAACAAAAGGCCTCAAGTGACTGCGACTGCTTCAGGTGGGCACCAGCCCTTTCCACAGCAACCCTGCCTCTCCAGGAGGAGACCAGGCTGTTAAAATCAAGCAGCTGGAGTGAAGCCAGATTGTGGCTTCAGGAAAAGGGATGATATGTTGAGACTTTATTGCTATTGTAAATATTTGCAGATAAGAAAAACCAAACTTTGTGGCACTGAAATGATTATTTCTTGGAGCTGCACTGGAGGCAGCCCAGGACCTTACAGGAAGACAGTGGCTCCAACCTTGCTAGGTGCCCCAGCACAGAAAACCCCTGAATCACCCCACACTTTAAGAAGACTTAGGTTGGAGGCTTGAGCCCTGTATAAGCCCTTACTTGGGCCACCTCTGACCTGGACATATCTTTCTTTCCTGGAGCTGAAGTTAATGGGAGCCAGTAAATGCCCAGCTGATTCCAGCAGTTGTGATTCTGCTGAATAAAACAAAGTTTAAACAAGCTTGTGCAGGCATTATTGGTAATGCAGATAGGAGACAAGGACTGTGTGGGGACTAGGCAGAAAGCTCGGATTTGGACACTACAGATCATCCAACTCTGTACTACTGGCTGCCACGGTGCTTAAAATAATTGTAGTTCTCTGGAGAGAGCATGCAGATAAACTCTGTCCTATGTTAATGCACCGTCATATAGAGTTGTTTACAGGCAGTACTTAGTAAAGTACTTAAGCATGTATTTAAACACACTGCTGAACATCAATGTGATTAATACTTTGCTGAGTTAGAGATACGATATGAATACATTTTTCTGCTGTTGTAATTTTTCATTATATACACTTATAAGCTGGTCATAAGGATTTTCTTTCAGTTTTGCACCCAGCAAATGAGTTAATTTGGGAGTCAAATTATGCTTTAGTTATGTCCACAGAATGCCTTTCAGATGCATGAGGGCAGAAGACCTCGTGTTGTAGGTGCAGCTGCAGCTATCTCAGAGTTGAAGACCCTCCCCGCACCCCCCTCCCCAAGATTAAAGCTAAATTATGTGCATTAAATGCATTACCTATTTGTAACAAAACGGGAAATTTCTTCCTGAAAATGATAGACTCCCATCAGCCACTAGAAGCTCTGGGTGTTTGCTGAGCTCAGTGAGCACCCAGGTGGGCTTACCTGGACTCATGGATAACAGAAAACAGTGGAAAAGATCCCAATTCCCTTTTACGGTCCCTCTCACCAGCTCCCAAGAAGCAAAGAAGCCTTTGTTTGTGGGTTTTTTTTTTCCATGACACTTACATGACATTTTTGCACTAACCTCTGGAGCCCACCCAGGATGAATTCCAGGCGCAGACTCAGCAAGCACCTCTGACATCTGCCCTCCTTGTCCAACTATGACCCCCAACGAACCAATCCAACCAAAACCATCGAGTTTCTAGTGACAAATGGCTGGGGTGCCATGGCTAATTCCCATGCCTTAATCTTCATATACAATTCACACAGATGTAGGTTAGCTTGGGGAACCTCAGCAGGAGCACCTCTTCTATGAGGACAGGCTGAGAAACTTGTACCTGTTCAGCCTGGAGAAGATAAGGCTCAGGGGAGACCTTAGAACAGCCTTCCAGTACCTGAAGGGCACAAGAAAGCTGGGGAGGGAATTTTTACAAGGGCAAGTAGTGACAGGACAAGGGGGAATGGCTTTAAATTGCAAGGGGGAAGATTTAGATTGGACATTAGGAAGAAATTCTTAATGATGAGGGTGGTGAGACGCTGGCACAGATTGCCCATGGAAGTTGTGGATGCCCCCTCCCTGGAAGTGTTCCAGGCCAGACTGGATGGGGCCTTGAGCAGCCTGGTGTGGTGGGAGGTGTCCCTGCCCATGGCAGGGGGGTTGGAACTGGATGGGCTTTAAGGTCCCTTCTAACCCAAACCATTCTATTATTCTATGATCTACGCGCATTAACTTAAGGTACCACATGAGAGTAGTACGAGTCTTAGGGCATCACTGGACCTAAGTGGAGGACCAGATGCATCCTGTACCACATGTGGAGGGCGGGCGTGAACCCCCTGGCAACACAGCCACAAGCTGAGTAGGGAGCCCCAGGTCTCAAGCCAAAGCCTCCATGAAGCCAGGACAGTGATTCTCCAGGGCAGCTCTCGGGGGGCTCAAAGTCTTTTTTACCCCTGGGTAAATCTGTTCACAAGCAAAGATGTCACAGTCATGGGGCAAGGTATGGTAACTCATACTACAGCTGCCTTTGCTGCGCCTGCCCAGCAAACACTAGAGGACATCACTTGTCTAGGCTGACAGGAAGGCATATGTTAAAGCAATTAATTCATTTGCCCTAAAAGACTGAGGCCAGGCCAGGATTTGTACCTTTCCTAGTGCTCAGTCTGATCTTAAGCAATGGGTTTTCCACCATTTCCTATGGGAGTTTATTCCGCAACCTAATAGATCTCAATGTCAGGAAGTTTTTTCCTGATATTCAGCCATAATTCATATCCATGAATTATGAGCTACTGTCGACATCACACCCATTGAGGCATTCCTAGAGCCTGCTTCATTTAAAATTATATGCTCTAGTTATGCAGGGTTTCTGTGTACTAGGGCAAAATGCTTTTTCTGCAGGTTAATTCATTACTATTCAATTTGTTAACACTTTTTTTTCTCGGTGTGAACAGTCATTTTGCAGTTGCATACCCTATAGTAGCACAATACCCATTTGAAAGTAGAATCACAATATATAAATACGACAAAACAACATACCAAAACCCATCCCCATAAAGACATATTAGTCTGTTCCTGCAGATACTTACTCCAGCATTCAGTTAAATGAAAGCAGTAGCTCATACAACACCTGGTATGAGATAGAAAGCTTAAGAAAAAACTTCACAAGTCCGTAATAAATTTCGTTTCTGTCTTAAAAAGAGGAAAGGTACTGAAGTAGGGGGGCAGATAGGGAAGGGGGAAGGGATGGGGAAAGGGAGAAAGGAACTTAATCATGCTGTGAGAAAATAAAGGAAAGTTTAAAAAATAATTACTTCCTACAAGCAAGGAGCCACCACAATGCAATAAGGATATACAACAGCAAATAAAGTTGAGGATGCAAAATATATGCTTCTTGCCATTAACAGTACTTACAAAACTATGAAGAAAGCTAAAGCAGACTTGTGAAATCTGTATTATAAATAAGTATGTACAAAACATTCCTTGAAAGTAAACTGTCTTTTGTTTTGGGAACATTTGAGAGAAGAAAACTTATAAACCATGTAACTATTTATTAGAAAAGTCTCACAACTTGCACGAGAATTTTTTATGATTATATTTTGCCCAGCTAGCAGTGCCTTACTATCCTGTTTGCAAACCATTTGTACATAAATAAAACATCATATTAGATACTGAAAAGAGAATGCTTTCTAAAGTAAGCAACTGGAAATACATACCAGAGTTCATTTTCATCTCTATATGTGTCTAGCTCTCATTAATGCAGCATAAATCCCAGAGCAACTAGATAAGAATAAACACACACATTTTACCTGAAATCATCTAAGCAACAGAAAGCCATGTTTGCAGTGAGCACTAAATTTGCACAATGCCACACAAGTTTGCATGGAAGCTATTCCAGATGGCAGATTTTTTAGAGACCATGGCCAAATAGTATAAAGGGACCTACACAAACAGATCTAGCGAGAACATTTTTGACAATATTTCCTTTCACTAAAATTATGTGACTTTACTGAAATCTAGCCAGGTGAGACACTTGCTTTGGACAGAAGACAAGCCAGCACAGTTCCCAGTTCCTACTGCACCACGGTATGTCCATAGGCTGGGATGACTCTAAATGTTGCAGATCCTTTAGGACTGTATTCAGCCCAAATACCTATGCTCTGTTGCTCACCTGGATTTACCATTGAAGTCACGGCAACTTGCTATTTGTAGCTACGCAGTTTCTGGTTTGCAGTTAACCTTGCAAGACTGGATGAAACTGTCTTTGGTGGGGTAGTGAAATATCCATTGGGACACACATAAGGGATTCATAACTTAAAAAAATGTACTCTGACTTCAGCAAAGCAGTTACCAGTTGATTGGGGGTAAATTGAAGGAGGAAACCTTTGCTTGTAACACATTATCATTCTTCTAAAATGTAAAAGCTCTCTAGTGGATGAATTTATTTACTTAAAAGACGTAACATCTCCAAAGACACAATAAGTGCTAGGCATCCAGTGGTAATTAAATTGACATTTACGAGTTTGAAAATTTCTTCCAAGAACATCTGACATGGACATACAAATCATACTGTCTTGTAAGTAACCAACTTGGAAAAGAGAAAACTGACTAAAGCACTCATACACATGAAGGACCAAGAAACTCTTAGAGACTCCCACACCATTTCAGAAAAACAGAGGAAAAGGATTTTGTTATTCATTTGCCCAGATAGGAAAAAGTATCTTTGTGTATAGGAAAGGCAGACACAATTGAGGGTCATAGAATTGCCAAAGACAACAGAAGAGAAAAAAACACAACTTATTTCAGTAGAAATTATATAGGCTGGGGAGTGGAACAACCCAGGTTCTCTGATGCTGATTATGATATGAAGTAAATCATTCTACTTTCCTTTTGCTTGCAACCTGCTATGAGTGAAATGCATAAATAATGCTGCTGAAAGAGCTTCTAAAACCAACAGTGTGCCTAAGTGCTGGCTGACACTCAAGGTGTTGTTGCTGGAGATGGAAGACTGCAATACAAGAGGTCATCCTGTTACAGAACATATTCAAGGGAAATTTAAGAAGCCAAAATGATAGAAATAAAAAGACGTTGTATTCAGACCAGACTACCTGCATTGGAGATTGCCTCATGTGAAAATGAAAGCACAGTCAACCCAGGGCAGACAGGAGAAGGCAAATCGCCTATATCAGAGCATTGCAGACGAAAAGGTTATCGGCTGCTTGTCAGAGGAAGACAAATGAATGACAACTACTTGATATTGTGTGATTGCTGCTGGCACAAAGGAGAGACATGGAGAAAAATCGAAGTGCCTGATTCTTTGTTTGTCCTTACACATGAACCAAACACAGTAGATGTAAATATACCTAGCAAACAGCAGAAAGGTCAAGATACCTAAAATAAGGCTAAGGGATAGTAAGTAGTAACCAGAAATGGGGCATTGGTCATCCTCACCAAACTCTCCAGTCTGGTCACCTTTTGGACATTTCCCTGTCTTTCCTATCCAAATATATTACACCTTTCATTAGATAATGACATTGACTTCTACATTGGATTAAAATCCAAACCTACTGCAATACCTAAGCATAAATGCATTATTGTCCATACATGTATTTGCCACAATTTTGATGCTCACTGAATGCTCTCAGTGGTTTATGCAGATGATGTAGTTAGCTAGGGAGATTAAGAAATGTTACAATCAGCATCTTACTGAAAAACGAAGTACTATCAGGAAAAAAGATGTGCTGCAGCTTCAGCTTCATATGGACAGAACGTGCCAGGTAGGAGTTCAGTAAGACTTCCAATATTTTACCCTTTCGTGCTTTAGAGAAAAATGAATTTTGCAGTGAAAGGATTCACTGCATACCTAGAAATCTATGAGACACTATTTCTCTCCTACTCATTGCTTCTAATCAGACAGATGGATATATTGCTATGGAAAAACTACAAAAAATAAAACTAAAACAGTGGCTGCATCAATTTTATTTATTTCTTGCATTCTCTGTTCACGTAGCAAGAAATTTAATTCCAGTTGGATCAGTCTCCTGCGATATTTTTTTCTTTCATTTAATATATTTTTTAAATGCTTAGAGGCATTATGACAGAAAAGCATGTATTTTTTTGCCCTGGTTTATACCCATCATCCTTACCATTACAACAAGACAAAAGCATTAAAGTAAAATTAATCATGTCAAAAGATTTTAGCAAAAAACAAGGGAGACCATGCATAAAGCATCGCTTTGTCTAGTGTGAAGTCACGCTCTGATTAAAAACATATAATGAAAGTGAAAGTAATACATCATTGCCTTAGCAGTAGGGTTTTTGGGAAAGCTATGCAATTCTGAACACAAAAAATCTTTATAGGCTCTGGATTTTTAAACTTGCAATTATTATAGAATGATTCTAAAAAACAAAACATTGTTTCACTTCTTTAAAGTTTAATTAATCTTAAGATATTGCAGTTAAAACAAAAAAACCAAAGGAGTCCAAGGATTAAACAAGGACTCCTGGCAGGACCATGGCTAGTAATTAAAACCGAAGCAGCAGTGGCTGGTTCTGAGCACTGAGGCCCAGGGACCCCCACCACAACATCACATCCAGTAAGTAGTTATGAGGACTGTGAAATATCATGGCACAATGAAACCCCATTAATAGAGCAGAATTTTTGCTGTTACTAACGCCTGTCAAACACCCATCAGCTGTTCAGCTTGTGTCACTGGCAGCACTGGTAGCCTGTTGCTGCTACGTGACATAGGCAGCATCCAGGTAAAATATGAACTGGTGTTTGTGCATGCCTAAGCAAGCCTGAAAAGAAACCACGCAGTGAAGATCTGTTCACTGTATTTTGCCATACAGTCTATAAAAGCCTTGACTTTGCTCAGGCACAACCGGGCAGTAAGAAATGTTCCAAATTATACAGCAACGTGCACATTATGAATCTCAGATTAGGATTATGCCCACATCAAATAAAATCAGGTGGCAGAAAATGTTTGTAAAATGTCACTTACTTTCTCCTTTTTTTCATTATTCTGTCACTATTCTTTGTTGCCAACATAGAAAAATAATTCTCTGAGAAATACCAGACAGGCAAAATACACAGTAATACTAGACTGTGAAAAATCTACCAATCCCTTGAGCCATAGCATTCTTGCCTATAGATGATGACATTAAAAAATTGGAAATGGGTGCATGCTTCCCCTCCTCTTCTGGATCTATGAACAAGGTAAGTTGTTTTCCTGATACCTTTAGAATTACTCCCATTAGTACTGATGCATTTGGTGCTTTGGGTAGTCAGGCAGAGAGGTGGGCAGTATCCCCTGCCAATAGATCTAGTCTTGTCGTTGGAACAAAATGAGATTGCTACTCTGCTGAGCTGTCATACTCAATAGCTTGTGCTGTTCCACCAGCAGCTGTCTTCATAGCTCCAACTGCAGCATCATGGCTTACATGGAGTGAATAGTTTCTGATGGCTGATCTTCTCCTGTTCCTTACACAAGAAAGGACACAGAGCCCTAAGTAACTGAGTGGCTGAAATAGCCAGTCTCCACACTGAGGATGAAAAAGGCTAAGGCAAGCAGCTTCCTCTGACACAAGTTTGCAGACCATTCTGAGTAACTTCTGGGGTTCCTCTCAGTGGACAGTGACAAGAGGAGATTCGGTCTTCTCTCATCCATCACCTCCTCAGTAGTCCTACCACTGCACCCAGAACTGTTTGCAAGCTTCTTTCCAACCTTCCCCATTTCCAAATGTCACCGGCACAGACAGAAGAAAATGAATAAAGTAGATGGGTTTGAAGAGGAATGGGGAATTTCTGTGGACATTTACACTGGATCAGTAAGCCTCTAAGTGCAAAACCTGTTTTTTTCCTGGTGCACGGGGGGGGGCCTACTGGAGGGCAGAAAGTTAAAAAGAGTTTGCAAATGTTTGCTAGTACAGGAGGAAATCAAATACACCTAAGGCAATAGTAAGATAGAACACTCTGAAATACCAGACTACAAGGACTGAAATTCTTCCCACCACAGAATCTCAATCTCATGAGCAGGACATGGCTTTTACTCTTGTCCCTGTTCACCAGGGAGCAAACTCCTCATTTGTACTGAAGAGCTGGGGGTGAACTGCAACCTCAGGACTGACAGCACTGTCTAAACAAGTGAAAAAAAATAGAGTAACTCTTCTTTGCTGCTGACTATACATCTCTGATAAGAATAAGCAGACTAATTATATTCCAAAACTGTGGACTGGGTCAAGGAAGAAAATAAATGTACCTCTTCCTAAATAGAAAAAAGAACATGAAAAAGAAAGATAGAACAAAGTCTTTAAATTCTCACACACCGTAAACATCATAGTATGTTGAAACAACACTATGACTACACCGAACTATCACCATGTTATAATGTGATTAGTTTGTGTTCTTCCCTAAAACTGCTCAATCACAGTTCCTCGAGTCCCTGCACTCCTGTTGCTGTATAGTCTTTCGATGTTCTATGGAAAGGACAGCACAGAAGTTCTACTCTAACTTGTCTCCTCTTCCCGTCCTCTCTTATACTAACAAAACAGGGGATACCTAAAACTCTTATCTCATTTTTTTTAATTTAAATAATTATTGTTACCATTTGGTGAACAGTAATAATATTTTCTAGGAAATCATGGTTGTTAACATTTAGTCTTTCCCAGTGTGAAGAAACATCCTTGAACAGTAGCCCAGGCCAGGAAGGCATCCTTTTCTAGCAGTTTTTGTAAGAACAGCATTACTCATGTCGCAAGAGGGCTGTGCATTTGACAGACTGTCTCAGCCAATACTGAGACAAGATCCTGGGACCTTTGGGACTTCCAGTGCTGAGCACCAAGCACTTGAACACGAGCTAGCTAGGACTGTAACAGATGCATTATCTTTTAATCACAGCACAAAAGGTTACATGCATTAACCAGAATGGGGAGAGAATTTTTTTTCACTATTTGTTATTATTTGTTAGAGGTAACACAGAAAAGACATTATTTTTATAAAATTACATAAAAATATTCAGAAACACCTCTCAACACCACCACAGGTGACAGTGTTATTCAAATACTAGCGATGGATTTTTAACCACAGCACTTAGGTATCAAGCTTCCGGGTCCAGTTTCCCACAGTCTTGGAGACAGCATCAAAACGTAAGTAATCAAGAACTGAATAAATTTCATTCTTACAAAATCTGACACATACACAGATAAGTAGGATTTTTAATATTACTTTAATTCAGTGGAGAGTTCATATCTTGAAGCAAGAGACCCATTTCTCCTGCCTGTCCTGGTAAACCACTGGATTAGACACGACAAACTCAAAAAACCTGAACACCTCTGCTTTTCATAATATCACCAATTTTTCCACTGGCCTACCATCTTCAGAATTTTCTTAGAAATAGTGTATGGAGAGGAGTATCATATCTCATTATTCAGAAAAATGTGAAGCATACTACGTTCTCTATGATTTGATGTTGTACACTTCTCTAGCATACAGCACATAGGACCTTTTGTAATTACCATTCTCACACAATACTCTCAACTATTAGTCCAGGGCATCTATACCTAAGCAGCTTTATGTTGCGGCACTTTGCAAAAGGCTCCTAAATTTTCCATGGAAGAAAACAATTTGTAAAGACATCATTTCAAGTCCTGCATCATAGTAGTCTTTTAAATTCTTTTTCATCCAAACCTATGCACATAACATTAATGTGGATGCATCCCATCAAAGGGCTTTGGATAAGGGATGAAGAACAGAATTCTGTGAAATGTATTTTACTGTGGAAAAAAAGCAGGTCTATTAGGAAATCCAGGTTTTACCAGTTGTCCAGTTGTAGAAGTATGGCTTTGATTTATGGATCAAAATTGCTCATTTATTATTTTATCTATACTGCTTTGGGCAATTTTGACAGTTAAAATTTAGTTTTATTGACCAATGCAGCCAGTTTAGCCACAAGGGGACTAACGCACACACAGCCTGCTGCACTCAAGAAGCTATGATTTGATTCCATGACCAAGTCAGGCTGGGAATCGCGAACAACATAACAATAAGTTCCAAATCTCAATGCTCGAGGCAAAATACTTACTCTAAAACACAATCAACCTTCAAAAGAAGGTGGGAAAGTATTTTGTGATAGCAGCCTTCATGCACTGTTTATTGTAACTGATATATTCCACCAATGCCTCAGCAATGGATGCAGGGCAGTACAGAGGAAACCTTTCTTTAATGATTATGGACAACAGATAAAGCTGGAAGAAGGAAATGAAAACGCAAAGAGTATCAAAGAGGTGCTATAGTACTATGGCTTTTCAGGGATCTGTCTCTGAGAAAACTGTCTCGAACATTGTTGGGTTTTTTTCCTAAACCAGATTTTATTCACATATAAATAAATATACATGTATTCATGTTGCAGCATGAAAGATTTTCAAGTTTACTTAAAAAACTTACTGGAATGATTTTAAGCCAATGTTAATTTGGGTCTATCCTATTATAAAATTAGCATCTTCTGCAATCTCAATTTATTGCTCCATTGTGAAGACCCTTGTGATACATAAACAAATCTCTGAAGAGAAACAAATCAATAAAGTGTCTAATTTGATTAACCATGTTTTAAAATTCATCAAGACAACTGTATAAAAATAAACCACTTACTTGTCAGTATTTTCCATGTCTTCTTTTCATCATCATAATACTGAACCAAATTGCTGGGTAGCCGGTCAGGTCCGGGAGGCAATCCTCCAACCAACAACAGCATTTTCTTATTGGAACGAATTCTTCACCCAAAACAAGAAGAAAGATGAACAACCACATTACTGAGGAGTATTTTTAGTGGCAACAAAATCATAACCATCAAAAGAATGTTCACTGCTTGCAGTTTTCTATTTCATTTTTTGTGTTTCTTTCCCCGATCATGTCTCAACAATTTTTTGAACCAAGCAGAAAAATGATCAGAAAAGCTGCATATCTCTCTACTCATGGAATAATAAGCTTCCTTTATGCAATTTGTTAGAGGTTCATTCTAGAACGACCTTTTTCTTATATTATCCCTTTAAATCATCACTCTTTACAGCTGAATACACATGAAATGCTCTGGAGTTGTACTAAGGTTAAGCATTAAAGTTGCATGTCAAAAATCGTATTAGTCAAAATCATTATTATAAGCCATTCTACACTCAAAGAACCTTGAAAAAATTAAGGTTATGCAGAGAGTTTGTGAGCCAACTCTTTAATCACACACTGAACTTCAGATATATAGTTTAGTACAATTAGCAGCACTGGGCTAATGGTTATGGGTTAAATACTACTTACAAGCACTTTTGTTTGTTTAATTTAGTCCAGACTCTTGCTTTCACTCTTCCCCCCGGCTCCCCCCCTTCTCTTTGCTCTCCCCCTGTGCACCACTGGCTATAGCAACACCAATTGGTAAAAATGAGACTGTGATGTTGTTGTGAGCCTCCCCAGAGTGGAGCCCTGCCAATGCTTGCCACTGATCCAGCGGCATGAACCTGCTCAACTGTGCAAAGTCACTCTAATTCCCTCCCTCTGTTTTTCTACCTTCTCCCCCAGGGGGCAACCACTGAAAGGAGTGACTACCCACCCATCAAGAGCTGGCAATTCGCTGCTATTAACCGTGACCGTGATTCCCAATCTGCCTGGCAGTTCTTAAGAACAGGACTGCAATGTCTCATATGCAGTAAAAGCGGTTATCTGCACCCTTGGCCTCCAACGCTCCACCTGATGAATGTACAATTTCTTTGCAACATTAAGGGATTTAGCACAATTGGAAGTGAAAAGGGGAGGGGAGGCCCAGACCCCCAGATGAGCCCTGATGCTTTAATAGTCACTTCGCATATAATTGAACTTCCACCAGTTATACTAAGCTTGGGTGAGATAATGCTGAAATAAAAGTCTATGCTCAAAATGTCCCCATGAAGTAGGAAGGTGACGTAGTCTGGAAAAAAATGCATCGATATGAATGAATATGCAGGGGGACAATGCATGTGATGGAAAGCACCCTTGCCAAACATCAACATTTTTCCAAGCACGACAATACCTCTGTAGCAATCCGTGTGTCAGTCTGCAGCAAACACTCCTGGCCAAGAAAAGCACAGAATGCCATGAACCAAAGCCCCACTACCATAACTGCACGTGGCAGAATCATACCACCACCCAGGAGAACCAATCTCAGCAGTGCACTCCAGCAGTGGGTGCTTTACCACTGAGGCACATCAGTGGCTTAGCTCCAACTACTATCTAGAATGAGTGTTGGGGGCCCAGCAGTTTACATTTGTGTCAAGATTGCATCCTCTCCTGAGAAGACTGGGCAAAATGAACTAGGTTATGTTGTAGACACACACTACCCAAAAGGAACTCTCCTTCAGGAAGGGCGCATGCAGTTAAAGGTTCAAACCACATGATGCTCAGGAATAAAACGTTTCAAATGGCTATCCAAAAGGCGTTTCCTACAGACTGCAGACAAATCTATCATAAGGATGGCCAGGGAATTATCTGGCAGGTGGCCTTGTTTGGTTTTAAATAGATTTAGGGCTCAGGGAAAGTCCTGAATTGACAGCAGAGGGAAAGAATCCCTGACTGTAGGGGCTGGAGCAACACCACAGGTGCAGTGACGCTGCAGTATTCTCCCATGCTGTCCTACCCACTGCTTCACTCCTGACTTGGGGGAAGCCCCTGCAATTCTGCAGTCTTTCTGACAAGCACGCATTTCACCTCTGCACTGAATCTGCTATGCACTGTCAAATTATGACTTTTACCTGCCCACCAGACTATATCTGCGTAGGATATCAAGAACCATCCCATGAGCACTGTTGACACAAGCTCCACTCAACAAGACCAAGCTCTGGGGAAAACTTTCATAAGCATTGCCAGCATCTTGAAACATTCGATCTCCCTAGTAAAGTTTTTAATGAGAGAACACTTGATAAAAACTATGCAACACAGGAGTATGATAAACTATTTTTGGTATGAGTTAGGGATGACTGAACACGTAACAAGTGGCAGAGCAAACCAGAGCCATAAGTCAGTTATGCATGGCCATCCCTAACGATAGAGAATAAATTGTTTATTCCAGCCCTCTTGTGTTGTATGTTATATCACAATCAACTCTCTGTGTATTGTAAAATTCAGAATGCCCTTGCAAGGTTTACTTGACAAAGGAGTTTATTTTGATTTTAATCTTTCATCTGTAAAACTCCCTTCTAACTCCAAAGCACTGCGAAAAACCTATGAATGGCCAAGGCTCAATAGTTAAGGTGAAGAATGAAATGTCAGATGTAACTCTGAGTTTCCAGACTTTGGCAGCTGCAACTATCCTTAACATTACTTTTTCAGCTAAACAATCTGTGAATCTACTGTTTCTTGAGAAGGACCAGCACTGCTATATGGGAATGTTTAAAAAATTATTTAGCATTTTTACATGTTTAAAATGGGAAGAAGCCCTTAATAAAAGTTTAATAAGAACTTCATAGCCAGCACAATCTCTAAAAAAAGCACAGGGAACTCTCACATGGCAAAGAAGAGATGGGCTCTTTCACTCAAAGTTTCTAATTACTCTATATTAAGAGCCCTTCAGGTGAACCAATTAAAGATAATACAGTGACTAAAGATACATGTTTTAAAATTATGTGTTTTCTTCAAATCAATTCTGCTTTTTAAGTTTTGGTGTGAATTGCTCCATATTAGGTTTTGAAAAAAAAATCTCGTATTATATTTCTGTTTCATATTAAACTGAGCAGTACTGTTGAAATCTTAAAAAACAGACTAAAATAGGAAAGATATGGAAATAACCACTACTTAGATACAGAAGACTTTTCCAAATGTTAATAAAAATGTAATTCAGTGAAACGCTACAATGAAGGACTTAAAAATACGTGTAATACCTTAGCAAGATAAAGTTTCAACCTTTCTTGCATTATTAAATGTTTGCTATTTGGATAACTGGAGATTACTATATGAAATGCTCTGCATTATATCTGAAACACTCTCCTTTCATAGTTCCTATTTCTTGGTTACATACTGTGGTTTACAGCATCCCTAGCAAGGCTATTCTGATTATCCTGTGTTCAATTAACAGTAGTGCTGTTTAGGGAAGGCTAAAATAATGTTAACTGCGACCAGGCAGGCTGATGTCATTAAAAAAGAAGCTGAGACAAACTCATCCATGTATTATCCCAAAGGCATTTCTTTTACCTAGAATCCAAAACTCTAGTTCACATTGCTGAACATAGACATTGTTTCTATTCTGCACATACTTTGCAGTTTCTGTTCTGCAAATATTTTAAAATACTTCATTCATCCCATTTAAGTCTCTGAGTACCTCATGTGGTGTGAAAGTTGTTTTGTCTACTGACAAGACTGGAAACCAAAGTATATTTTAAAATCAATATTTTCAAACTTGTATCATTTCCTTCAAGAATCCAAATTTAGGAATTTCAGAACTTATGTAGTGGCTTCATTTTCAGAGATGCTGAACACCCATCAACACACCTAAATACTACTCACTTTAGAGGCAGCAGCAGATGCACATCAGCTCTAAAACTCAGGTCATTCATACACAGTCTAAAATAACCCATGAATATACAAAGCAAAATGCTGAGGCCAGGAGAGTTTATCAACTCACAAGGAATCACTAGAAAAGACAGCAACAGACCTCAAATACTCCTGACAACCGCTCCCACCCAAAGCTCTTCTGCAACTTTGACAGACTCATGTTAATCGAAAACGCATGAACAGCAAGTACTCTTCTTGTACATTGTTTTTTCTTTATTAGCATATCCATTAATCTTGCACTGATGTTTTCTTCTTATCTGGGCAGTCAGTAGAAGTTCATTCTACCAAGTCTGGCAAGAAAACAAGCCACGACAACAACAGGTTTGCTCTAGACTCCTCCAGTTTTTAAACAATGCCGTAAAACTCTCTGCACTGGCAAATGCAAAGACTTTGAAAGAATGCAACAATGAAGTGGCAATTCTGTGGTTCTAAATGCATTCAGTGTAGTATTACACATCAGAAAGAAACTGCATCTTAGACATACAGGTAATCATGACAATCAATGCAAAAAAAGAAAAAGACTATTCAAATATTCTTTCTTCTTAACTCAGGGCTATAATAAAACCAAAAGCATGATCACTAATTCCCTTTTAATATAGCTGTCACCATGGCTTTCAGTATAGAGTGAGATGGGTGGCTCTTCAGACCAGAGGACCTCACAGAACTGGGATGCTTTGCTCCTGCATGGGCTCTGACCTTAAAACGCAGGAGGGCCAAATCAAACTTCAGGCATTTGCTCACTCAACTCATGCACAAACAAGAACAGCTAGACAACCAGCCCACATCCAGTAGTGGCAGGATGGTGAATCGGTGGTGAATTTTACCTACATCCACAAATGTCATTATGTCAAAAGATTTGAGAAACCAGAGGTTGATACACAGTGATAATGTCAAAAAAAAAGAAGTAGCAAGAATCTCAGAAGTGGCTGTACTAACCTGCAGCAAAAAAATAGTATTGCAGTGATGTTTAGATACCAACCTCAAGGTAATAGACAAAAAGATAAAGACACTTTCCCAATCAGCATTTCCGCTGCAGAACTTTTGTTTGTTAACACTGAAGACTTAATTTAATCTTCAGAGACCAGGATGGCCCTTAGCAACCTTTTTCTTCTAAAAAGCCACCTGAAGGAGTGTTACATCCAACAAAAACATATTGGACAAGCCAGTTGCAATGTAAAAATCCGATCTGATGTTGCAGGTACCCATTCAACCATTACTGAAGAGACTGTTTTGCCATCACAGAACATGTGAGGAGATTTTTGGCAATTACCTTCCGCACTCCTGGATAGGTATTTCGGTGCAATGAAAGTGTCATATGAAAACTGCTTGTTTTAATGGATTTTGGCTTCCACACACTGCTGACTGCAAAGACAGCCACACTTAGCAACATGTTTAATAGAGAGAAAACACATTACTCAGGAGTTTAACCATGAAGTTTATGAAAGCCAGAAGATATAATGTAAACTTTTTTTTGGACAGCGAACTTTTGTGAGTCTTTATTATCGCATAAAATGAATTAATGAACATCGCAGCCCATAGGTAAATACATATCCAGCATCCCTTCCTAACCCTACACCATCATCAGGGGAAAGACCTGAGCTCTCACAGCTGCCAGACCAAGTCCTGCAGATCAGACTTCTGCTGGAACCTGGACCCACTGCTAATATCTTTCTCCTTATGGGAAAAGTACAGATCTAAAAAAAAATCTCACTTTTGTCAAAACCTAAACTATTTTGAGGATTATCCAGGCATCTTGCAAATTATGACCAAGAAACTATTTAGTTCTTAGGTTCAAAATATGTTCAAAAATATGCTGAACGTATGAATGTTGCTTCGTAAGTTGATTTTTCTGACTCTCCTAAGGCAAAGCTACTGCCAAAGGCTCACCTGAAACAGTATTAAAAAATACATATATTAATATTGCAACTGAAAACCAGTCTTATAATTCACTTTAGTGCCACAAAGATTCTGTTTTTCATCTTTTTATTCTCAGTGTGGGTGTACTTAGCAGAAGGTCTCGAGTACAAGTTCTCCTTGCAACAGAGCTCACAGTAACATCCACTGAACAGGTACAGTGATGCCCAAGAGAGACCCGCTCTCCTGCTCATTTAACACGTTGCTGACCGCTGACAGAGTGAAATTTAGGAACATAAACCCTGAGTTGGGAATGATTTGCTGCAGACATTGATTGTTGGTTTTGTCCTCTGAATCTACTAGATTTTTTTTTTTTGTCCAATGCATTTTTTTAAATAAAGGCATAGAAAAAAAAAAACAGTCACTGTTCGCTCCAGCAAGAATTCTTCCTTTTTGTCTCTATCTAAAAAGTAGCAGTCTAAGGGTAAGTGTATCTTTTATCTGACAGGCCACACAACTGCTGGAAATTTACCTGACAAGTTTGTTTCCTTTATTTCTCCAAAAGCCAAACAATAATCCATCCCCTGTATTAAACAATTTATAATCTGTTTGGAGCTCTGAATATCTGATTTTTCTTTATGAATCCAATCCCACTGCAGTTACTAGTCTAGAATGGTCTCTAAGTAAATCTTGAAGACTTAGGATATTTTTTTAGCTGGAAGATTTTTAAAATGAACGTCCTTTCCTTTTTGGATAAGAATCTCTGAACTAATAGGTAGCTTAGGGGTGGGCAACTACCCTAGGGGAGTGGCATCTACCATCGGCATTCCTTTGGGAGGAACACACAGGAATGTCCTTCTCATCTTTGCCTCCCTGTACTACCAGCTTATTCTTCATGTTGACAGGAGACTGGTACAATTCCCCAGAAAGATTCTCAGTAGCTTTCCCATACAGAGTTCTGCCAAGGTTGCTGTATTTGTACACAAAACTGTCGTCCCTCATAGCTTGTGACAGACTTTAATAGATGTGTTGCCTATATGCGATCATAAATAGTTGATTATTTGAACACAAGTCTTTAAAAGCACTGAGATTTGGATGTGAAAGATAACCTTCCTAGGTGAGTACCTGAAGCATCATAAGGGATTTGAATAAAAGGAATTTTACTAGCAAAGCTTATATTGGCAAATGAGTCACAAAACCTCCCGCATCATGAATCGTATTGGCAAAGGTATGCAAACGAGTGATTTTCCATATTGTTGGAAATTCTGAAAAACTTTAAAGAAATTCCCTTGATCATGAATACTTTTAAAAATAAAACTAAATAAAATGTCACAAACTAGATGCTTTTACAATTTGCTTTCCCTTCTCCACCTCCCCTTTTTTTTGTTTGTTTTAGGTAGAGGTAGTAAAATGGAAATGTTTATAGAATGCTTCAGAGTGGTCAAATCCATTTCCCCCCCCCCAGGAAATTTCAATCAATTCTTTTTGATTTTCAGACGGTGAAAAGTCAAGAAGTTTCTTTTTTTTATTTTATTTGACTCTATACTCCATGACGCCAGAAGGTCTCTGGGTCAGAGGCTGTGTTCTCTCCAGCAGACGCTTCTTTTCCTTAAGAAGCTGAGGAGAAGAAACACAACTTGCTGCTGTCTCACCCAAGGTATGACTGGTTAGCTTTTCCACTGCTAGGCACTTTTTTCCTGAAAGGAGACAATAGTCAGGGACAACAGGAAGAACGAACTGTGTCATCAACTTCTATTTACTTCCAGCTTCAGTGAAAACTGTCTATTTCCATTGAACTTGGCAGCTGATAATATTTGCTCAAAGTTTACTGTCTGCTTTCCAAGAATACAGCAAGAAGTGTTGACTACTAAGTACCAGGCATGACGGTCTTTAAAGAAATTTTCAGGAAGACAGCAAATATGAAAAATGATGCCAGGAAGTATCTACTAATGGATTTCAGCTTCCCATACTCTCTCATTTCTTCAGATGGTCCTTTGGTAAACTTGTAATACCAGATGGGATTTGTTTCAACACAATCAACAACAGAGATATTTACAGAGTGATAGAGTTCAGCTCCAAACTTTGATTCAGGCTTCCTATTAACGTCCCTTCTCAAACTTCTCAGGCTATACTTTGCAGAGGATAATGACAAACTTTGCTCTGACTTAGAAAATGGCTGATTTTTAAAACACTGGATTGGGTTGAAAAGTTAAACGATTTTTTAACAGATTATGAGGATTTTTTTCCATAACATGAGTTTACAGAATCAAAGCTTTTTTCCTGGCAAACTATTTTCTGTTGATTTTGTGTTCTACGTTTGCTTTCCTCACTCCCCTTGGCCCCAGGGATCCCTGTACTTTCTCTCCAAGTACAAATCCAAATAATTACACCGTTGCAGCTCTGTTCCACTTACTGCTCAGCAGTTACAGACTCAGAACCACCGTATTCTTGTGCTATAAGGAAAAAACTACAGTGACCCCAGGCCACAACATGCCTTCAAAGACCCTCTCCTTTCTGTCTCCTCTTTCTGCGTGAACGCGATGCATGTTAGGCAAAGAGTTAACCAAAAGCCTTAGATAGGACACGTAGGCAGCCAAGATAGGGGTGTGTGCGATGCTCACCATGATCCTACATCACTCTCTTTGTAAAAAGTACATTTTAAGTATAAATCATACCAGGAAGACTTTTTTGAGAGGGAACTTCCTTATCTAGGATGCTCTGCACAACCTGAGACGTACATTTTCCCTAACAGGACAGTCCTGAATTGCCCCAAAGGATGGGCAAGAACAGCACAGAACCTCACGGGAGAAAGCTCCATTCTGTTAGGGACCCACATGATTTGTAAACTAGACTCTTGTAGGTGCTAGAAAGGGGCATTTTTCCTCAAGTACAGCATCTGAGGAGGAAGTTTCCCTTTTTGCAGGCACTTTGCCCTTAGTTTGAGTGGCTTAGCAAGATTTTTTTTTTTTTTAACTTAACTTAATTTTCCCTCTAGAACAAGCCAGCTTGAGATCTAGTGAGGGATTTTCCCTCTTGGAAAAAGAGTTTGGAGATGCAGATGCAGATACTAGAAGCTGCTTCAAGTGCTAAGAGGACATACGGGTCTTTAAGAAAGCTCCCAAGGACTGTCCTGACCCACAGCAGTCCCTTTAAGACACTAGTGCTGCCTCTGACCTTAACCTGAGCTCCAAGTCTCCCTCCCACCTGGATACTCAACATCTCTCTGCTTACACTTTGGCACTAACCTATCTCCAAAGACAAACGAATACACGTAAGGCAAGTAAGGCAAGTAAGTGAGACTAACTAGCATTAAGCTGAATACAGGTCTGTGGTTCACTTCCCCGCAGCCTCTAATGTGTCAGTCTCCCTTCTGCAGCTCAGCTGAGAGAGTCCTGGCACAGGTACAATTTCCTGATATTTCAGGCATGTAAGACCTGATCCAAAGCCCACTAAAATAAATGGGAGCCTCACATTCACTCCACCCACACCATGCTGCAAATGTTAATAATTCACATACATTTTAAGGTATGATTTTCATTCAGATATTAATTTTGGGTCTGAAATGTTTCTCATTTACAAGGAACCATGAGTACGAATATTAGTCAAAAATCAAAATATTGATGTCAGGATCACAAAGGGACAAGCAGGTGGTTGTTACCAGAACGCATAAAAATGCATTTCAGTAAAAAAACAAGCAAATTTTTCTACAGTCACCAAACTTGCCCTACGAGATCCTGCAAAAATCTTAGCAGAAAAAGAACTCAAACTACAGTTTGCAAAATTTGCAGACATATAGTGTATTCTAGAACGAAATTGTTAACAAATGCCAAGGGAATCAACCAGTTTCTACAAATGTTTATCTCCTCTACAGAAAGTAAACCAGACAGGACATATATATGTCTTCCACATAAATGCTAGTGTCTCATGCTTTTCATCAATTTACGTTTTTTTTTTCTTCATCAACAGTTACCATCTTCCTACTGAGTGACAACTTCATCAATGGTCACTGTTTTATTTGCTGTCACTTTCACTAATACTACCTAACATCAAACAGTCTGGATGACACCTTCTCCCTGCTGAAATTAAAGGAAAAAAAAAAACCAAAACACAAACCTATACAGTTAGCTTTAACAAGACCAGAATTTGCACTCATTATCTCCCCAATGTCTAGTAGATCGGGGGGTAACAAAAGTCAAGAAAAACAGCTGGGCTGCACATGCCGGGACTTTGCTGAACCCAGAAAACACCACGGTCAGCCTTACACTTCTTATCGCTTTGTGTTTTTATTTCCCTCCTTTCTCTTTTTCTCTTAAATTCCATATTTCCTGCTTATGACTTTTCCCATCTCAGGTCACTTGGTTGATCCGTGTCCATTTTTTCCTCCCCCACAACTGGAACAGCTTTTCCAGAAACTGAAATACTCATCTGTTATTGACAACAGATGCTGTTTCTTCCAAGAACTGGGTTTTCTTCCCCCTTTTGTTTCATTCCCTCTCTTTTTATCTGCCAATTTTGTTTTTCTTGTCTCCTTTCCTACCTGGTATCCTTTTCTTTCTCTTTTCTTCCTTCAAAACTGTCCTTCTCTCCACTTTTCCCTCATCTGTATGTCCTTGCTTACACGTCTTACATCCTGTTTCCTCCATGGGGTATCTCAACTCTATTCTTCTTCTGCATTTTCCCCTCTCTCCCACCTTTACTTTCCTCACTCCCCTCTGCCTTCAGGTACCTAATGCAGCTGTACAGACACCTAACTACTGCTCTGCCTGCAAATCCTGGAAGGAGCTAACCAACCCGAACCACTGAGGTCTAGAGGACCTGCCTGTGTCCTACAAACAACTCCCAGGCCAGAAGGGGCTGCCTCTTCCCACCCAGCCTATCTCATGTCTGTCTGGAACAGAATCATAGAAATCAGAAGTCATTGTAATAGTTAATAGGCAAGTGAAAGCATAAAATCATACCAATGTTCTATGAAAAGGCAACAATATTTAGGCAAAACATTTAATAATACGCCCACAGCTATATTGTGCATTAGCACAAGCAAAATTAAAGTTAAAAACTAAGCATTTCACAGCAGTGATGTGTTTTTAACATTTTCGTTGTTGCAAGTAAACATGAAAGCAATAATAATTCTCACTAGCTCACTCATCTTTAAAAGTGAAATTCTTTCCAGCAACATGGTAATGCTCTAACCCACAATTTTTAAAAATTGAAAACATACTGAGTATTATACAAAATATATTATACTACACAATAAAGCACAGAGACATTTTAATCAACTCAATACCCTAGTGAAGTCCCAAGAGTCAAATAAATAATGGGAAGTCAAACATTCTTCTATCTAAATGCCTTTTCCTCCTAGAACTACTGAAAACATGATACAGCACAGAGCTACCTGTGTCTCTCAGAGACAGAGAAAAATCATTTCAGCCTAACATTCAGGGTCACCATAATGGCCCCAACCCGCTCCATGCTGAAACCAACTGGGATTTTTCCCACTGATGTCAAAACTGATTGTGCCTCCAGAGGCTTTCACGGTGGTTTGTGCGCTGAGGCCCTACTGTAGGTGTGGATCGCAAAGGCCAGAAAGCTCCAGCATTAACTTGCAGAACAGAGATAAAAGTCAACAGAATTGCTAACTTTGCTTCGAGTTGAGCACCTGACCAAATGTCAGATCAGAGCCAAATTATCGACCCCCTGTGGTGAAGTCCTAAGATTCAGAGTGCACGGCAAGATTCACAAGTCAGGAACATCCTTTCTTAACTTTTTAAATTACAATCTTTTAGTTGCTGTACTTCGAAAAATAATTTTATAAAAATGCATGAGGGCGTTCAAGTGTTACCTTCCCTCAGGAAATTTCATGGAAAAAAACTTGCTCTCCCTGCAGGTAAACAGCATTTTTCACTGCAGCGCAAAAGACAACCTGGGTACCCACTAGCCCCAGCCTCACTTGCACTGTTGGATCTGCATTTGTAGCACAACCTTTATAAATAACTCTGCTCATAGGGCACAGATTGGCTCTTATGATACCAAATCGCTTTCCTCCAGCCTTGACAACAGCAAAAACTTGCATCTGTCAGAAAAGTGAACACGTCATTTACCACATAAAGAACAGGTTTAAAGAAACAACCAAAGCCATTTTTACAGACGTGCAGGAGAATCACCACGTTTTGAACTTCCCATTGCACTCGTTTTGTTTAAGAAACATAAGCAGCCCCAGTTCCAAAGTATTCCAAAGCGGTAGTGTGTATATGGATATGTACATACATATGTGTACACACTTTAAGTAGCGTGTTACAAAAAGAACTATGTTCATTTAAAAAAACACAGAAAAGTTATTGGCCAGCTTTAATTCTGAATGTGACTTTCCTAATCTCTTCAATAGGAAGTAAGCAGGTGGGTATGGCACTATGCTGCTTGTATTTCTCACCAACCTATACTATATTGTGCAGATGTATTATACTGCACAAAAGGAGCAGTTAATCTTTTTCTAAAGACATGTGAATCTGTTGTGAATGGCCTTTCATTGAACTTTAAATTACAAATTACCAAGGTCACCACTACTCACAAAAAAAGGTAATCAAAGTTTCAAAGTCCCTTTTCTGTGTAAGGTTTTTTATCTACTTGCACACTTAACTGTCAGTTACTTTTCTCTCTGCAAATTAGTAACTTCAGAAACTCTTTGTGGATTTTCTTCCTTAAAATAAAATGTTACTGACGGAATGCCAACCTGTCAAAACTGCAGCTTTAGATGAAATAATGAGTAACAGGAAGGACAAGTCTGGAAATCTCTGTAGTCTTGGGCATGTTTCTGTTATTTCTTCATACATGTTTAAGAAGGCATTTGTAGACTTCAGCAACATGATGAAAATCTCAAAATGAGTAAGATTCAAAGACAGGCCATCATGACCTTTACGAATTCCCAGGAATATCATCCAAGACCCAACATAAAAATGTACCGATTATATGCTGTACCACAGAACATTTCAACATCTCCAACATTTTAACATTTTTAGTAAGTTCTAATGCCTGCAAAATAGGAGAAATCTAAATGGTTTTGCTCTGATTTCACCACCACCAAAGAACAACAGAAGCTAGATAGAACACTCTTATTAAACACACATTAAAGTGGAGAAAGTGATGGTACGTTTTCAACCACTCTGGCTAAGGGTCTCTGAAATACCACTGTCTGCACAGATGTTCAGACCTACTACAAATAAAAAACGTGATATTTGTGGTATTTGGAGTCCCTCGTAAGTCATTAAGTAAGTGCAACTTAGAATCTAATCTAGGTCTACTTGAAGTGTGATCCTTTTGTGTACACTCTCACTTACAGGGAAAGTCAGTTCCCAGCACAAGGAGTATCAGATTCTTGCAGCATCCATGACACTTGTAAGCATTCAGTGGTCAGAACACCACTACATATCCTTCAAATGACATGGACCAGTGAAGCTGGAAGGTATCTTCACTCAACCAAGCCGTCTGGTATCTCAGCAACCCACCAGGACACAGGACCTGCATGCCCCTGCCGGCGTGCAGAATCTTGACTGAGAAGGAGGTGGTGGGTTTAGTGTTTTTGAAAACCAATAGTTCTGAATATTGAAATGCAAAGGGTAGGAACCAGCTACAACAGCAGCGTCTCAAAAATATTTTACACTGCAAAATGTTGGTATTTTGGTTTTTTACTGTAGGATTTCAGAATGAGAATCGAGTAGGCAGGAAGGTGATAAGCACAACAAAATACTAACAGAGCACTCTAGCCAGGGATAATAAAAGACGGCACAGCATTTCCAAAGTTAAATCATTGGGGTACCCATTACATGAAGACATAAAGAATTCTCTGCATTAATGCACACAGAGTGTATTAACTACAATATTTAATAATGTACTAGTTTTTCTTGCTGCGAAGTCATTAATAATATCCATCTATTAGTTAACAAGCTGAGTAACATAAAGTGTGCTTTGATTTCTATGCTACTGTATCACTGTACTTGGAAGACGGCATTATCTCTGATTGAAATGAGGTATAAACATATTTTGAAAGGAGAAAAATAAATATCCCCTTCATTTTGGGTATACTTACTGCTCATCAAACTGTGCTTTCAGTTCCTAATACGAATCTCATATTGTCATGACAATTCATTATCTTATTAAATGAAAATAACTGACATATCGTAGATGTAAGAGCTATGAAGTCACAAGTTTCCATGCACAATATGGGCATTACCCCAACATCAGCAACACCAGGGCGTGCAAAAATAACGTTTTTTTACCAAAATAACTAATTAAGACTTAGAACTTGGGTATTATAGCTCAAAACGCCCTGCAGATGCAACTCCTTGTTACGGAGTAACACTGTGGGGAAACAAATAAGTAAATACGGGCAGTAATAAATACCACAACAGGTCCCCAAGGCGCGGGCTCCCACACGCACGGTGAAGCATCCCATTCCCACCTCAACCCCGCAGACAAGGAATGAGGCTGAGGGAGCTGCGGTCGCCACCGGGAGGCCAGGGAGGGGGGAGGACAGGGTTTCCCCACCCGGGCAGCCCAGGAATCCCCGCCGGCCGCCTCCCAGTTCGCCTCCTGTCCTTGGTCTCCATCCCCACCGCTGCCCGGCCGGGCGCCCAGCCCCGCACGCCCGGGGTCACCTCTGTGTACCGTTGTCCCGCAGGGCGGGCAGAGGGGTGCTGCGGGACGCCAGCTGCCACCCCCCCCCCCCTCCCCCCGCCCCTGGCCGCAACGGGTAGAGGGAAGGGGACGAAAAGTTTGGCCGTTCTGGGGCCGCGCAGCCACTGCCACTCCCTTCAGATCCCACCGCCCAGCCCCCGCGGGGTCCCTGCCCGCATCCTCCTCCCCGGCCCCAAGCCCAGCGGGGATGCCCCGCACCCCCAGCCTCCCGCTCCCAGGAGCCGCCGAGGGAGGGAAGCCCCCATCCTTCTCCCTGGAGTTATTTAAAAGACGGGTAGATAAAGTGCTGAGGGATAGTAGTGGACAGGTTCGTTTGGACTCGATGATCTCAAAGGTCGTTGCCAACCAAGCGATTCTGTGATTCTATGAGTCTGTGATTCTGTGATTCTATGATTCTCCCTCCCCGCCTCACCTGCTGGCCAGGCTCTGCCGGCAGTGCTGCCTGAAGGGCATCAGGTGGTAGTTCATGGCGTCCAGCAGCAGCTTCTGGCACACGGGGTCGGTGCGCATGAAATCGACCGACTGGACCCTCTCTACCAGCTCCGGCGCCGGGATGAGGGCGAAGCGGAGGCGCTTCATGAGGTCCGGGGCGTATTGCATGCGGGTCTCCCGGTCGTGCTCCAGCCAGAGCACGGACATCTGGAAGAGCGCCAGCTCCGACTCGACGGGGGGGGGCAGCGAGTCGAGGAGGGCGCGCATCTCCTCGAAGTTGAGCAGCAGCACGTCCTCCACGAGGTATTTGTTGGCCAGCTTCTTGGTTTCCTCCAGGCCGTGCAGGGCGGCGATCTTGCACACCTGCTTGTAGTTCTGCACCGAGATCTGGTCGTTGAGAAACTGCACGCACAGCTTGGTGACCTGCGGGATGTGCAGGATCTTGCTGACCGACAGCACCTCCTCCACAGTGTCCAGCGAGAGGGTCACGTTGGCCGTGTACAGGTACTCCAGCACCAGCCGAAGCCCGATGGACGAGCAGCCCTGCAGCACCAGGTTGTTGATGGCCCGGGGGCTGGCCAGCAGCTTGTCCTCTGGCGAGGAGGACGGGGTGCCGGGCTCCTCCTGCGGCTGTGGCGGCGGCGGCTCCTTCTGCGGGACTCCCAGCCCGTCCTGGGCGCCCGGTCCCAGCCCCAGGGCGTGGGGGTGCCCTCCGCTCCCACCGCCGCTGGAGAAGAGGGATC